>OX578141.1:35711821-36029321 GCA_951213105.1 Amaurobius ferox | reverse complement strand
AGGGGTGGGATAGCCCAATGGTTAGTGCAAATCTGAATTAGGATCCTTCAAAAGGGTACTATGGACTTGAAAGTACAGTTTCGGTCTTACGGGAACTAGTCGCAAATCATTTTGAAATTTCATAACTTTTGAGGAAACGACTAATTTCTTTCACGTTTCATTACCTCCAAAATGTGAGGGGGAGTTATTTTTTCTTGTACTTGGCAGCTAGTTTTTTACAATAAAATAGTGTTTCTGTGAGCATTTAATACTTGTTACAGACATATTTATTAGCATGAATTTATAACAATGATATAGCAGGCACGGGGGAAAATAATAATATAATAGTTATGACGCGAAAATCGCAGAAGAAGGTACAGACTTCGATCCTCACCGTTACCCCAAATACTGTGTCTACATATGAGACCGATGAATCTATAGGTCCGAAAGTCTTTTCAAGAGAGGATGAGTCAATGGACGGATATTACCGTTCCTGTGGTTACCACTCGCACTGATTTTTGTGGCTCTCCCGGCTGTACACTTTGGAGTAAGTCGAACTGTCTTTGTCTAAAGAAAAAATATATTACAGGCACTGCAAAATGAAGACACAAAGCACCATTTATTAATGTACTTGTTTTCAATTTTTGTAATTCTACGTCAATTTCTTCAAGATTAAAAAAGTAAACACTATGTACCTTCCACCAGAATACAAAAAATAAACCATCATTTATAAAATAAATTGTCTCAATAGTGTAGACTCTAGGTCAATCAACACTGAAGAAGATGGTCGAAAAATAATGTTTTACCAATGTTTGAAATTCTAAAATTTATTTTCCATAAATCAAATTTAACGTCACAAATTTATCTTTGTGTTCGGACGCTACAATTTGCGTATGGTAAGAGGAATTAACAAAGTTCCAGTTTGTTATAACTTCACACTGAACAAGCGGTTCACACGGCTGCCTCTCATAGAGATACTCAAAATAAAAGTATTACAAAAGCGAAGCACATAGTAATGCATGCATCCAGAACCTGGGGTCAGGCTGTATATTCGAAAAATGTGGTACTAGTCAGGAGCGGAGCGAGTTCTCTGCTACTCGTTATGTGTGTGCGTGGGATGAAACTCAAAGTCTGAAACATTCAGAGGCCCAACTCGGAACAACTATTCCTGCTCTTAAAGAATAGACCGTATAGAACAGCTTTGACAGAGGCTTTACAGATACCGGACGAAATTCTGCCATTACAACTGACCTTGGCAAAGAAATTAATTACAGAAAAGGTACATAGACTGGATAAAGCCACTACAAGGGACCTCTCATGATAAAACTAAATACATGTCAATTCCAAGTTAGTACTTACACCCAGTAATAGAAAGAATTGATAAGCAAATAAAAAACCAAAGAGTGTATAAACCACAATCTATACAGACGAATCTAAAGCAGATAAACAAACAACTTTGGCATCTGTGTCTACAAAAACAACACATTTGCCGATGCACCGATGTAAACCGATGCACATAAGCAAACAGATTCCAGAACAAAAACACGGTCTTCCAGACAGAATTAAATGCTTTAATAGATGCACTCAAATGGATGACACATGAGTCGCCACAGACACTTATTGCCGCAAACAACTTAGCAAGTCTAGAAACCTTAAAACAGCACCATCCGACCTTGGGTCAAGTTAAATAGGTACAACAAATAATCGAAAGACTCGACCATAAAATGCATCTAACCTGGGTCTCAGCTCATATGAGAATTGAAGGAAACGAGGGAGCGGACATAGAGGTTAAGAATGCTACTGACAAACTACAGGAAGAGATAGAGAAGCATCTAAAGTTACCGAAGTCGAGTCAAAAAACTGACACGAGGAAGCACGTGCTGAAAAAGCGGCAAAACTCTGGTCGATGTCCAAGAACGGTCGAAAATGCAGTCATACATGCCAGAAGTCAACACCGACAAATAACTCCAGAGAAATCACCCAGTCCTTCATAGGACATGACTCGTTTCCTTCTTACCTGTTTGACATAAGAACGAGAGCTACGAACGCCTCCACTCAACGATTCACAGTACCAATTGTGCGGACGTACCAAAGTGTGCAAGCGCAAAAAGACGCTCCAAAACCAAAGTGGGATTATCTTTGGTTCAAAAATTAAAATAAAAGGGGGTTGACAATATTAAAAGAGGAAAAATAAAACAAAAATTTTCAGGTAAAATGTCACTAAAACAATTAAAAGTTTAATCAAGTCAAAAAAGACAGCAATCAATGAGTTATGTTAAAGATAATCAAAAATCTCATGAGCGATAATGATACATTTTTTGATATTGTAAACCAAAGAAGGACTAGCCCCCTAAAAAACCACAAGACCCAATTATAATTCCAATTATATAGGTTTATAGAGATGATAATTAAAAATGACAATCAAAACTTTAATATTCAACATCTCCGACCATGTTACATTCACAATTTGGTGAATTTTTAAGTTTCAATCTGTAAAAATAACTTATTAAGAGCCCAATGATGGCATAAATAATACATCTGTTGGAAGTTGGATTAACTTTCGGAATGAATTGTCAGGTCCTGACACTCCGACAGAAGAGTTCGAGAAATCATGCCACTCACTTAAAATAAAATACTTTAAAATGTTGTTAGATATGAAAACTAAAAGTTCAGGGGCTCCTCAATCGAAGCCGCTAGCTTTACACAATGATCCGCAGCCTCATTATTCTCAATACCTGCATAACCCATATTAAACACACGCTGGCTTCTGAGTTAGGAATTTTAGATTTTGCTTGATATAGTGCTACGGGCACTTCCACTACCCAACCCATATAACTCACACTAGGGTTTGGAGCACGAAATGTGCTACGGACACAGGTGTCTGTGGAGATTTCGTGAACCAGAAACACAACATAATCCACTCTGCCTAACGAGTAGTCACCATCTTATGAAACCAGCAACAGTCAAATTAAATCAATGAACAGACAGAATCTTAAAAATTAAGGCTCGTTGGGGAAAATCAGAAGAACAATACATTACCTGAAAGACAACATACATGCAATTGTTAAGACAACACCAAATAGAACACACCACAAAAGCAGGAGGCAGTTCATAAGTGAAAACAAATCAAATAGGGAAAGCTAAAATGAACATCCATAGTCAACCTCCCAAAATTTCTAACTGTTACAATAAAACAGACCCACTCTCAAAACTTTAGAAACTGTAAAACTAAAACGAAACATATAAACTCTAAAAGCTATAAAAAGTATGGAGATTAAAACTATAAAATATTGATGTCTGTGCACGAAAACGTGAAACAGGAGAAAGGCAATTGGTGCACACTCAAAAAACTATAGAATCTGGTAAACAGAGTAGGGAGTGGACATCCAAGCAAAAAACTATAAGCTAAAAAACTATAAATCTAACACAGAAACATCCTATTATCTCACAGCGTAGCCAGGCGTCTGTAAACACCGGAGACCGAAGAAAAAACCTGACGCCTGCAAGCGCCCAAAGGCAGAAGCCATCATGTTTAAAAAGATTCTTCAATGTAAAAAAAATGTAAATTAATATCGTCATTAATTAGGTTCAGAACCGAGATGAGAACACTTACTGGATGATAGATGCGGGATGATAGATGTGGGATGAGAGATACAGCGTATATTCACGAAGCCATATACTTAAGAGATCATAACTGTGGTATGTTAGCATCCGACTATCACAGTATCCGACTGAGTAGTATCCGACTGAGTAGTATCCGACTGAGTCATATCTTTCTATTAAATTTGCAACTCATCTGTGCTTACTCTATTTATGATAGGAACAATAATACAACAGTTGCATCAGTTAATAAGATCAAAAAAGATTGTAGCTGGAAAATATGTATAAAATATCTAGAAGCTCACAATATTAGCACTTGTGTTATGCTACCAAACACTATTTGTGCTTTTATAATCATAATTATTCTTCGGATTCCAAGTTTTTCACGTGTATCCTTATACCCAGTAACATTGACAAAAAAATGGAGGGAATGCAAGCATTGTTTTAATTTGTCGTATCAATTATTTTCCTATACTTCTTATGTATCTCATTGAATGAACAAATACTATACATTTTTTACTTCACCTTTCACCGAATAATGACATTTAATCAAAAACAAATAAAGGTATAAACTTTCAAAATATGTTCCACCAATATTTTCCAAGTATGAGATGGATTTAAAACTAGTACACAAATATGGTGCCATATCATATTTGCAAATGTCTGTCATCTATCATTCTTTAGTCCTTTGGTATCTAGTATTGCAAGACAAAGATAAGGGAGCGTGTGACAGAGATATAGTGTTGTTGTTCTTACTTAAAATTTCGAAACTAGGAATAATTTGCGGCAGTTCACAATTAATCCATTCCCTGTTGATGGTTCATTTTCGAACCATTTTTTAACTATTTGTTTTTTGTCGCTCTGAAATACAAAACATGGCTAAATTTAACTGTTCTGTGCAGACAAAATTTGTTTCTATATGAAAATATTTTTTATAGTAACTGTTATCTGTGATTTTTGAAAAAAAAATTAAATTTAGACAATTTGTCATTTTAATTTTGAAATAGTTTATCAAGGTCATAAGAGATGGCAAAATATGACAGTGCTTTTTCTGCCCAAAGTATTATATAATTCCATTTCTTTTGAACGAGATGGCATCTAGTATTGAGTGATTCATTTTATTTTTCCTTGTATTTCTATAGCTTAAAATTAATGGTGCGAAAACGCACCATCAGCATAAAGCAGTTTAAAACCATCGTAATCCTATTTTGATTTCAGAAACTATTCTTTCTCTTTTTAGGTGTTAAATCTCGTAGGAAAAGGCGCTTTCTTACACTTGATGAAACTGTCGCTATGCTAAACGAGCTTTCGAGCGAAAGATGATGATGAAATATTGCTTGATGTATGCGATAAAAATGATATTGACATTATTATAATTCCACCGAAAGTCTATGTTTTAACGGATGACGTATATATAAATGAAGAATAACTGGGTAATTTGAGTAGCTTACTTAAGGATGTAGTAGGTGAGCTTGAAATTCATGATAATGCTTTTATCAATATTACTAATACTGAGTGCCGTGAACTGCCATGTAAACAGAATAAAGTAATGAACAAAAATATATCCCGAAATTCTTCTATGGTCACATAAGCTACCTATTTATACAAACAATCCTAATAATGATGAAGTAAATGTATTAGCTTCATTAGCGGGTAATTTGTATAGTCTAAGCCCTTTAGATATTTTTTTAAATGTATACTGAAGAAGTATGTTCTCATGTTGTCGAACAATACGTTCTATATGCCCATCAAAAAAACCGACAGGACTTTACATTCTTTGTAAATATTTGTAAGCGCTTCATAGGCTTCCTTTTGTTTTCAGAATAACATAGTCTTTCTTCTTCAAGAACAAATGTATTGGTCTCAGATAATATAAGCCTTCCTTTTGTTGGAAATTGTTTGAGTCGTTCTACATTTCTGTCAATAAAAAAGTATCTCCATTTGGCTGATAATATGAAGTTAGATAGTACTGATAAACTAGCAAAGGTCCGATCATATTTAGACATGATAAATGACAATTTCATGCAGTACGGAATGTTCAGCCACAATTTGGATATTGATGAACAGATGGTGCCATATTATGGGCGTCATTCTGCAAAACAATTTATAAAGTGCAAACCCATCAGATTTGGATATAAAGTTTGGTGTCTTTGCTCTTCAGATGGCTACCTGTTGTTGTAAATAAGCTCCTGAAAGTTGTTGTAGATCCTACAAGCTATGCCATTTATTTTGACAATTTCTTCACATCTTATGCCTTAATGAACAAGCTGACAAAAAATAATTTTTTTGCAACCGGCAATAACAGAGATTCTGTTTTGACATTTGTTGATACTATGAAAAAAAAATAATCAAGGGGCTGTTATGACTACATGTTTGATCAAAAAAGAACACCACAGTTATAAGGTGGAATGATAATTCCGTTGTAACTTTAGCTACAATCTGGGATGACGTTGATCCGCCTATCCCTACTAAACGTTATTCCAGGAAAGAGCATGAACACATTAGCATCCCTCAACCCCAGCTGATATCGAAATATAATAAGAACATTGGGGGGGGGGGGTCGACTTACTGGATAACTTTATACCAATATATCGCACTCAAATCAAGGGGAAGAAAGGGTGGTGGCCACTATTTGTTAATTTTCTGGATGTTGCAAAAATAAATGCTTGGAGGTTGCATCGAATTGCTAATAAAAATGGAATTTTATTATTGGAATTTCAATGAATTTTGGCATTTTCTCTTCTGAAAACTCCTCTTGTTGATGACTTGGAGAGAATGTCGCAGTCGTCTTTCAGTCATACTGGACGTCCATCAGCTGTAGAGATGCAAATTGTACAGCAAACGAGCAAATGTAATGTAGGACATATTGTATTGCGAAATCCTGATAACGCCTGCCGAAGATGCAAAATTTACCACAACTCTATTGTTACGATTTGTAAAAAATGTAACGTATATTTGCATGTGAAGTGATTTGAAACCTTCCACACATAATTTTAATTATTTTCTTTTACGTTTTATACATATATAATAATTTTGAGCAAGTATTGTTAGTTCAAGCATGATATTTCAGTTTTTTGGTACATAGGCATTTTTATATTGGTTTCTGCTGATTGTGCGTTTTCGAACCGTTTTTGAACTGTCGCAAAAATAAAAGTTTAATCTTTTTTCTGCATTTCTGTCTTATTTAACATATATATGACATAAAAAATGAATATCTATTAAAAATTTTGATCGCAAATGTGTGCGGCAGGAAATGGGTTAAGTGATCTGAAATAATCTGCAGGGTAAATATCACAATTGTTCAGCTGTTAGATCAATAGAATCTGAATATGGTTTTTGACTTATTGTTTCACTGCCATTGTGACACAATGGCAGTTCATTAAAATGGAAACAGAAAAGACAAAATTATACCCTAAAGAGTATCAAAAAGTGTCATTTGAAACAGCAAGAGAATAATTTCTATGCATGTACGTATTTATAAAAGTTCTATCGCATCCGATGATTGACACTTTTTGATTGACACTTTTTGCCACAAAGTGATTAAACGCATCTGAGTTACCATGAGATAAACACTGCTGTCAACCATTTCAAACTCTGAACCAGATTTTGTAGTTATATCTTCAACCATACGACTAGCTTGGATCTCGAAAAGTATGTGGTTAGTAAATCTAAGAGGGGGTTTACAGTGGTGAATTTCATTTTTCAATGTGAATTCTATACAGATTTAATTTATCTCGTCATTTAATGGGGAGTATGATCCCTAATCTCTTGCATATACTACTTTCTCCAACATACTTTTATCCAGGCTCCTTTACAAAATGATAATGTTCTTCCTTTCTTCCGATGCAAACTATTAAGATCTCGTAAGTTAAGGGAAATTTTAAGGATGAGTGATATTCTAAAATTTTAGGATATTTTTGATGTTGGAAAAATGTTATAACATTAGTTTTTACATTACATTTTAGATTAATAGGGTAAAAAATGTTTTGAAAAGGATGTAATTTTGCTGCTTTTTCAAGTCTGTCCTAAATTTTGAGCTCTGATGAAGAAAAAAAAATTATCTGGAAATTATCAAAATTTTCACTGCTAATATATATATATATATCAGCTTTATAAACGTCTACCTCTCTGAATTTCTGTATGATATACTTATTACTGGAATCAAATTCTATCTTAATATTTCCCTTGATTCTTACTATATTCTCAATTCAATAATTTTTAATTGATTTTTTATCTCAGATATCACATTGCTTCCTTGTTTTCAATATTTTCATTAAAATATTTTACATATAATAATACTATTGGAAGATCTAATTTTAATTATAATGCTGTTACCCAATCTCTTCTGAATGATAACTCAACTACCTCCCTATATTCAGGATATATATGTTCTAGCCCTAACGTTATACATTATATTGATTTTATAATTATATTGATTCTTCATAACTACTGATCTTATAGTTAACATTTCTTACGCTACTAACTATTATGTAAACAAGCACTAAGAATAATGTCTTTGTGTTATTTAATTAAAAATTTAGTAAAGTTTATCATCTTATCTAGGCTAGGTTAGTTAGCGTTTCGCTGTTAAAAATTAATTTTTCATCAGAATATTTCATCATATGGATGTTCGATATTCTAAATCAAATGAATAATCATCTGAAGGATTATAAATACTCCTCTTTAGTAAAATTTAAATACAATATTGATTTGATTAAAGGCTTGCAACATTACTTTTCTATTACAATAATAAAACATCTATCATTTGCAAACACTATTTCAAACGGATTTTAAAATAAGCAATAGAAAATAATAATCATTTTGTTTTATTTAATTATAATTCTCTAATTATCCTTACAATAATTTTACTACATATAAACGCCTTAAGTTAAAATTATTAAAGGTTATGTTTCCACATACAGTTTATGTTCCCAAATCCCCTGTTATGCTTAAGTCTATCACTAATTCTCACAATACATATGTTACAAAACTCTTTTGGATACACTTAGAAAGACTTATGCAACATCAAATAATTCACTTACTTGTATTATCGCAAATAGTTGTGATTTAATCACTAAATTACCTAATATTCCTCGTATTTATGATATTCTTAACTTTTAATTTAATATCGTCTTCAACTCTATCGATATTAAGGATTTATTAAATGTTATTTGTTCACATTTTTTATTGAGTATACATAAATTATGATTTATTAGTTATAATAAATTTAGCTCATTTTCTGTTAGTATTATATGAAAACTGTATTTTTGGAATAATGGAAAATGTTTCGACACATTTTCCTTTCTTAAGGAGATAACTATTAAGCCTGATTGGTTAATTATATTCTTCATCATTATAAAAAAAACTATAGAAATAGTGAAATTTTACATTATATTTTTAATAATGTATTAAAAAATACATACAGCTCGTGTGGATATAAATGTCGAATGGACGTTCAGTAGATTCTTAGTGATTATAAAACCTTGAAACTAAATATTCTCTTTATAAAATAATATCGTAAATAACATTAAATAATATCATAATACATTCAATAAGCTTTCTAAATTTCCATATTATACTTCTAGACTAGAAAAAATTCTTTGAAAATTCTGAAGTTCATAAAAGTCATAAAAATTTAATAAAATGCCCCTATGTAATATTTAGTACTATTTATATATGCATACATCTCATAAAAAATATTCTTCCTCCGCACATAATCTCAACATTATTAATATTCTCACATTGAATAAACAATTAATTATTTGATTTTTAAGTATTTCACAGCAAATTATATCACAACAAACTCCTATATAATAAATTATATTACATTATACAGAAATAACTATCATATATTCTTTAAATCAGATTATATATTTCCATCCATTATTTATTTATCAAATTGGGAGTTTTGCTTATTGAAATCTGTATTTTATGAAAAAAAAATTATATTGCTTAGATAAAACTATAAAACTTTGTTACATTAATTTCAGTTTATGGTACTTACGTATGTTTTGAGACATATGAACCCTACATTTTGAAATGTCATTTGGTTACTTATTTTGAAAATGTCCTGCTATATTTTTCAATTATATGCATAACATTACCTATATCTTATTGGTTTACTAATAATCCCCGTATAGCAGCACATCACTAGGCTTTTAATCCACTATTTTCTTTCTTTCGACCCAGAACTGTTTGGGGGCTGGTATAGTGCCACCCAATTTGCACTGGAACCCAGTGGGGGCGACATCCACGGGGAATGTAGTCTCCTTCCCCTGCCACCAATCTCTCACAAAGACTTTCGAATCCACATATTTAACATGCTCTTACACACGGTGACAGATTCGGCAAAGCCCAGAATCGAATTCTGGTCCATTGAGTGACAATTCACTATCAACACTTTGCATTTTTATTCCTTGGCGCCTATTATTCTCTAGTATCTATTTAGTTCCTTATTTCCTTTAACCACATTAGCTCTGTCACCTTCAACCGTGCTTTTCAAGCCGGGCATTTTATCAGCTAGTCATGTGGGATATGAAATATGAATTGCATCTCCCTTTTGTCTCCACTAATAATAGGACTTTATATTTTAAAATAGATAATTTTATTAAACTTTTTTTTCCAGATTATTAGCGATGGCTGAGAATGCATGAAATGTCATTATTAAATCTTATGAAAGGAAATATCTCTCATTCATTATAACTGATTAACTTTTTTTATCTTCCCTTAGTCAGTTTTAATTGTATATACTACTTCCATTTATTTATATCACTTTACTTTGTTATGGTATGTCCATTCTTGTTGTATGTAAGTGTTTGTGTTTATTCTTGTGTGTATATGAGTGAGCATGTGAGTCTGTGGGAGTTTGTATGAGTATGTGTGTATTAGAGTGCTTGAATGTGTATGTATATGAGTGTACATGTGAGGGTATACGTGTGGGTGTGTGTAAGAGAGAGTGTGAGTGTGCTCATTAATGCGTGTGAATGTGTTGAAGACCCAGACCGTCCGGCTCACCCTGAGGGCTTGAGCAACCATTTGGACGGCCGGGCGTGTGAATGTGTGTACATGTGTATGAATATATGAATGCGAGTGTGTAAGTGTATAAGACTGTGTATTATTGTGTGTATTAGTAGGCGGGAGCGTGAATGTGAGTGTAAGTGTGTGTATATGTGAGGATGTATGAGTGCGTGTATGAGGTGTGTGAGTGAGCATGATAGTGTGTGTGAATGTGTATATATATTTGAAATGTGTGTGTCAGTGTTTGTACTTGTGTGTACGCTTACGTTAGTGTGGGTACGACCGTATGTGTATACGAACGTGTGTGTGCGGTCGTGTGTGTGGTTGAGTTTGTGACCTTATCTTTTTTAATTAAATATATTAGCAACTTGTACATTATTATGAACTACTAACTAATGGATATAAACGGTTTACAGAATATTCTATAGTATCTCCTCAGACTTTAAAATATGCTAATGACAGTAACAGTAATAATTAAACGTTAATTAAAATTCTAAATCTGTCATTTTTGATCCATGATTTTGCATTCCATAGCAAACATCTGTTTGGCATATTTTCCTCTCGACATATCACAGGCGAGCCATTCCATTGAACTAAACCCAAATAACATTTCACTTCAATATCCCAAAGCAAAAACACATTCAATATTTTCCTTAATAATTGGAGAGAAAATTGGCAGCGCGAGTGATTTAAAAGAAATCCAGCTTTTCTGTTATCACTGAGAAGGAAAAGATGCCAGCATCAATAAAGCCGGGCCTGCGCAAACGAATGGGAGCTCCCTCTTATTTCGAATTTCGCGGGTTGTATGTTATTATGAGAGAGTAGGCGTGGCCAGTGAGGGCGAGCTAGAGAGCCGTTGTTCAGTAGCGATGCAAAAGAGCTGTGGGGATGGGAGCGGGAAGACCATGAAGTAGCAGATCAGTTAAGAGCGAGCGAGCAGAGATCTGCTCCGGACTCTTTTCCTGGCGCTCCGGCGAGAAGATATCCCAGCTAGCAGTGCGGACTGCGGAAGGTTGCGCGGCGGTAGTGCGCGCGGGACGTTTGAAATCGATTGGATTCGCTGGATTCGAATTGGGCTGTGTTTAGGGGGCGCTGAAGTCGACCGCGATCACGAGCTGACCGAGATCGATCTTCAGTCCTGCTCCTACTTCCCCCAGTCGCTGGCACGGCCTCGCATCGGAATCTGGGCTGGGGTGAAGGGCTCGCGAATGGGTGTGCTGCGGCATTACCTGGCTGGCTGGTAGGACAACTTACGCAACGCGCACGCCTGCTCTGCTGGTCCACAAACTGGACCTTCAAGCGTATATCGAGAATCGGTCGCGATCCATGGCGTAGCCAATATGAAAGAGGGGATGATCGCTTCGTTGATGCTTTGTGTTTTGCTTTTCCTGGCCCCTGCACTCCGAAATCAAGGGACTGTCGCCGCCTCGGGGTAAGATTTACTCATTTCCATTCTTCCCCTTTGCACCTGTCAAAACACATGTGTGAGAGAGCTAAACATGCCGATGTAAACAAACCACAGTCACTACATGCTCTCACTCATCAATTCATTCTCCTGTTGTTGATTTCTGTTCTATCTTTGTTTTTATCATTGATTTGTATTTTAATTTGTATTACCAAGTATTTAATTCATACACATATATTTTGGGCATTTAAAATTGATATCAATTTACCAATGTTACTACTCTATTTCCATTTATTAATGTTTTTTCAAGACAAAAAATTCCATATTTATGAATCAAAACAAATAATGAAGTTTAAAAACTAAAAATATTACTTTAAAATATGAGTATTAAACTGAATGTATTATATTTTTATATTAATATATCCAGTAATATACGCTATGTGTGAAATTTTTTAATTTAAAACATACTCAATATAGTGTAAATAATGAAAAGTTCAATATTCATAATTATTCATTAATGTTTTACGTATCGCAATATATTTGAATTTTTTCAGGAAAAATTGTTAAACATTCGAAGTGAAAACAGAATGGTAAATATATATGTGAACTAAATTGATATAAGATTTTGTTGTACCATGTGCTATAATAAATTACATAGAAATAGCTCATGTCAAATTATTTCAACAAAGCATGTTTTTAATAGCCAATCCGATTTGATAAAACAAACATTTATTACACGTGTTTAAATAAAAGTGAAACACATTAGGATGCATAATCACAATTTGAATGATATATATATTTCATAGTTTTGTTTTTCGTTTATTTCATAGAACATTCTTTATTGAAACTGAGGTGTATAAATTATTCACCATAAAAATGAAATACATAAATAAAACACGTGTGTTTTGGTTATAAATTGAAAATAGTATCATTAGAATATACTGTAAACATGAGTGCATGACAAAAATGCACTCATGAAAATTATACCGTTTAGTGTACTGCTCAATTGATAAAGAGAACAAAAATTAAATTAACAAAATATATAATAAAATATATAAGTGAAAAATGTGTATCTGGATCACACCTTAAGTACATAAAGGTAAGTTCGGCGCCATCCTCCTAGGGACGTTTAAAGGTAAGTTTTGCAAGGTAAGTTTATTTCTTACGATACTAAAATATTAACATATCATCACAAAATACACCACTTATGACAGAAATTGTACTCACCATTTTATAACCAAAATTCATAAAAACAAAAATGTATTTGCTTCAGGAATTTCCACATTAAAAACTTATCATATAAAAACTTTAATAGTACTTTATAAAACTTTGCTATCATCTTAGTTTAAATGGTATTTTAATACATCATATATATTTTTTTAAAAATAGTAATTGAATGAGACACTGCTAAACTTTTACTGAAAATGAACTTTACTTATTCACTATAGAAACTTAAAAAAATACTAATTGGATGAGACACCGCGAAACTTTTACTGAAAATGAACTTTACTTTTTCACTATCGAAACATAATTAACATAATTTTACTAAGAAACATAATTAACTTTAAAACGAATGTCAAGCATGCTTATATTGAGTTTTAGGTCTTTATTCCATTCATTTGAAGAAATCCTCCATATTTAATAAATCAAATCTACGTACAAATTTATTCCTTTAATTACTTTATTTTGGATTAGATATGATACTAATATAACATACAATCCTGTTTTAACCATTTTATATGCATTTTTAAAACAAATTTACGAAAAAAATTAATCTACTTTGTTATTTTATTAAAACGTTTAAAAATACAAAAAAGTATAAGTAGAAAGTGTCATTTTCACACTAATATTTAAATTTTCTGCAATAATAAATAAAAGTAAAATGTTAATACATATTTATCTACCATTCTTTCTTTATTTAATTTAGTTCTTTCAAAAGAATATTCACATTTGAAAAAACGGAATCTAAAAACTGTATGTAAGTGATGAAACTTGCACCCCAAAATTTGTAGATCCATTCAGAATCAGGAATCTTAAAAAAATGATAAGTTATTAATTTTTAAAATATTTTTGAACTTATTGTCAAATGAATCATTAACCACAACTTACGTTTAAGAATATATAATGTTAGTAACATAAAAATTTAGATATTAGTCAAATCAAACATTCATTGGAATTTAGATGAGGAAATAAAAATCCTTCAGTTTCCATGTTGAGTTCAGAATAATGTTTTATTATTCTAACAGCACAAATAAGAAGTCAAAATATATTTATTTGTTTGTTCAGATAAATCTTACATTCCATGTTCGGATTTCTATTGATTCTCATAATGCATTTCGTGTTTAAACAGTTTACCTGTAAATGTGCTTTTACCTTTGATAGACTTTTCCAGTAGAGAAACACGGAAACAGTAATGTTGGAAACAGTTTAAAGGAATGAATAGGGTTTTCATTATTTATTCCCATAAATATATTTGCATGTTATTATCTAAATTGTTGTTTTTGTTGGAAATTTAGTAACTGTATCTGTTATTGTTTCAGGGTTTTCCCTTAGAATTCGACTTATATGTTTTTGGCAGTTAAAAATTTTTAATTTTCACGTTTTTAAAATATATGGATGAATTGCAATATCGAATATAAAATTAAGTCTATTTATTTATCAAACTTCTAATTCAATTCTTTGGTTTTCGTAAAATGCAAACGTAAATTGTGTTCCAAATATAATTTAGCAAAATCTCCAAATCCCACGCATTTCCTATGTAAGACTGCAATCTATGCATTAAGATTTATCACCAAATACGACGTATAACATTACACAAAATAAACTTTCAAACTTAACATTATACAATTTTATATTCATTTATAACGGCATCAATTCCATTTATAATATCAAATTCTTGTAAAACTTCAAACCGTACATTTTAGAATATTCCATGTATTTATATTTATCACCAAATACGACATATAGCATTACACAAAATAAACCTTAAACATTATACAATTTTATATTCATTTATAACGGCGGCAATTCCATTTATAATATCAAATTCTTGCAAAACTTCAATCCATGCATTTCAGAATGTTCCATGCATTTAGATTTATCGCCAAATACGACGTATAGCATTACACAAAATAAACCTTAAACATTATACAATTTTATATTCATTTATAACGACAGCAATTGCATTTATAATATCAAATTCATTTACATTTCCGTTAATCCTTTTAAAAGTACTCTACCTGATTTGCTTACTGTCTATTTAGTTTAAAAATTCATTGGAATACAAGTGAAACTCGGTTCAAAGTAGAATGAATATATAAATTAAGCAAAGTATTAGTTTGCGCATTATTTCAAATGTTATATAATTAGCATTTAGTATACATCTCATACCACAAATTTTCTAATATCTCTATAAAAGCAATTCAATGCATCATAAATGCTTATGTACATATTAGTAACAAATTTTGTAAGTAAATTTACAATGGATAATTCACCGAGTTTTCAAACAAAACTCATTGAGTCTTTATCACATTGCATTTATTTCAATTAAGTCAAAAAGCATCATAGATAGTTTATACTCTTAGTTAGAACTATATTAAACATGTCATAAGCATATAGAAGTTTACGGTTTTTATATGAGTCTAATACTATACCAATAAAATCGTATAAGTTCTTTGAAATTCTGAAAACTTTAAGTATATACTTTGCATTATTATTTAGGGACAGACTCAATACTTTTTAAGTTTATAATAATTACATAATTAAATCCAAATAGTCAGACCAATATATTTCATTGTGAGTTTTAATATTAGACCAGATAAAATAATACTGATTCAGGTTATAAATGTTTTATTCAAATCCTTGGAAAATACAAGAATTATATTAATAACCCATCAAGTCTCCATTTTAAGAATAAATAAAATTATTACCTCCTACCAATTATTTCTATGAAAATCGGCATAATTTATTACATTAAAATCAGAACAATTAGTAAATACCATAACAATAGGTTTTGTACATAAAAAACTATTCCATCCTTAGTAGGAGAAAAGGTATTGATGCTCATATATAATTCTTTAATGTCATAAGATAATTATTCTCCAAGAGTTTTCTGTCGAAATTTGTATAAAATTGAGGTAATAAACTACCAGACAATCTAGAAATTTAGTTACATGCATAAATAATGACATCTTAATGATAATAGTAAAGTATTGATATTGAGAGTATTTGTACAAGCTTCTACAGAAAAATTAGTGCTTAACATTAGTAAATATTGATATCTAGTTACTTGCGTTTTGTAGTCTGTTTTACCCAAGACACAAAACTTAATATTAGATTCAAATTTTCCCTTAACATACATCCACATTTATTTTTATTTTTTGTTCAAACTATGGTATAGTATTATAGCAATATAGTATTTCTTTTCATTTTCTAAAATCTTAAAAGAACGTCATTATACATTTACATTACAAGTATGTACATATCCTCTACAAAGTTAATATCCAAACTGCTGATGCTGTGTCATCTCATCAATTAATTTTTGTGTATAAAACATAAAACAAGAATTACTATAAAATATTTTAATACATCATGCCACATGTTAGTGATTTAAAATAAAATATATTTATAAATGAAAAGAAGCTTATACACTTTGTTACATTTTTATGTCGAATATTGCGTAATTACTTAATATAAAACGAGAAACGGGCATGAGTCCAATTTAAAAGCACATATCAGTACCATAATGTAGTTTTTTCCATAAACTGATAAAATATGAATCGAACATTTTGCTGAATAAGGGTAAACATTCCTTACTGCAGGGAATTTTCGAATTTAATATGGATTTTCTGGAAATCCTTTTAAGAATAATAACATTTGATAGATTCAAAGGTCTTCAGAAGGTCTTCTTCCTTTAGCATCATGAAGCATCAAAAAGCATCATGAAAAAGCATCTTGATCCAAGCACCAAAAAGCATCATGATCCACTTTCAATCTTTCTAATATTACGCAAACTTTCAATCGAAACTTTCATTGGAATTCGCAGTTGAGCAAGTTCTCATAATAAATGGTAATTTATAATTGTACACGATGGAGAGAATTGTTTATTTTTCAAACACGGCTTATTCTCTTTTAAAATACATTTATATCATATAAATTGTGCATAATGCGCAAATCTAAAAAAATTAACGTTCCGTGTTGAAGGAGTGAAATTTATAAACATTACATTATTTTAATCTCACAAAAACATTACTTCATTTTAAGAAAAAATACCGTTCTAAACACAAAAAGCTAATTCCAAAAAGTTATAAAGTCTCAAAATAGTTTGTGACACATTTCCACAGAACTGAGGCTATACTTTCCTTACCTACCCTGTCGGTGGATTCTAAGCCTCCTTCAAATCACACGTAGTCCTTTTTAACCGTAGTCAATTTTTAATTGAACACACAAACATTGAAGAATGACACAATAAAAGCCACCATTCATTAAAGTCGGTTTAGTAGTTTTGGCTTTAGGTCTGTCAACAAAAAAGGCCGGACCGAAAATCGTTGAAATGCACTTTTAATGTTCTGTTATCTCGGATGCTACTGCAACAATTGTCATTTTTTGTTTTATTTTTGTCAACTTCTTGGTAATATTACATAAAAATATCAATTTCATCCCTGAAAATCGGTTTTATCATGTCACGTATAATATATTCACATGCCAGATACAGATTCCGAAATGACTTGGCGGGTCAGAAAACTGCGACGTTCCTAAAATGTGAAAAATAATACATAGTTCCCCTCGCTTCCAATCAGGGGTGGAGATATTAGCACAGTCTCCGAACTTTTTGATCCTAGTAGTATGTCGATTGGAAAGTTATAGAGGATTATCTTTAGTTGTAGAGGACCTTTACTTACCTAATAACTTGTAAGGAAAACAAGATTTTTCGGTCACTATGTTTCATGGAAATGTATATCATAGTCAATTTTTCCTTTCAGATAACATCAATTCCACTGAACCTGGTTGCTGCAGTGAGAACAGGATTCTAAATTATTGGACTCACGGCATTTTTTTTTAACTACAAACTTTTAGCCCTGCAATTTTGTTGTAGTTCTCTCTCAATGGTTTGCGAACTGGTAGTCTAATGCTTTGTAAAACTGACTTTCAGTTTGTTGCCATGGAGATTTGCAAAATTTTGGAACATAACTAGCTTTCTTGTTGCTACTGAAACTCAGGCTATTTGGTGCTGATGAGCGCTAATAAGTTACAATTTGATCTATCGATGATGGTTGCTTGAGTATGATTCCATAAGATAAAATATAGCGCTCTTATACACTGTAAAACGTTTTGCAAACTTTGCTCATTTTTTTTCAGCTACTTTGTTGATAATTTCGCCAAACTGACAATAAATGCCACAATTACAGGCGTTCATGATAATTCCAGCTTCATTTCTGAAATATTCACCTAGTTATTGTCTGCAGAAGCGTTATTTTTGTATATATATATATATATACAGGGTGTCCAGTGCTATCGGTGCCCAATGGCTATTTCCTCAATCGTTAGTCACAGAGATATACTTCCAATTGCAAAAATGTTTTAAATTTTAAAATCTATTATCTTTGAGACCGTTTAAATCAATAAATGCATTTCTGAAAGAAATACGAAATATAAATTTCTATATGGTCCCCCGGTCCTACCAATTATATTTAGAAAACTCATCCTCATACAATTTCATGCAAAATAAAAAAAAATCTTCCTTTTACGACCAAAATTCACGGAGTTATGAAGCATTAAGCTTTATAACTTAACTCGCTTTTCCACGCATAAAAATGTCCCGTTTCAGGCAACCAACCAATCAGGGACCGTATTGACCATTTCTCTAGGCAACCAACCAATCAGGGACCGTAATGACCATTTCTCAGCACAAAAAGTGCTCCAACTTTAAACAGCTATAAGTCGGTCAATTTTGGTCTTAAAAGGATGATTTTTTTCTTATTTTACATAAAATTGTATGAGAATGATTTTCCTAAATATAATTGGTAGGACCGGGGGACTGTATAAAAATTTATATTTCGTATTTCTTTCAGAAATGCATTTATTGATTTAAACTGTTTCTAAGATAATAGATTTTAAAATTTAAAACATTTTTGCAATTGGAAGTGTATCTCTGTGACTAACCGTTGAGGAAATAGCCATTGGGCACCGATAGCACTGGACACCCTGTATATATACTATTATATAGTAGTTTCTGCATGTAATACTAAATGGGTTAATTATTTATTTCTTTACCTCCTTGGAATTAAAAATCATTAAAAAAGAGAATATTTTATTTTGTATAAGACTTCTAAATGTAATTTGATCGATGGCATACCCAGCATTTATGACATTTTAGGTTCTAAATCACTGTCGTAATTCGAAAATTGTCGTAACTCAAAGCAATACTTTTTTCTGCTTATCTGTTAGGTACTACAATTTAAAAACCATACGTGCATAACAAATGCAATTAATGACTTTATAACTAAAATAGGGACTACTAAAGCTGTCAGATACCAAGTGCTGAAAATGTATTTAAATGAGTCTCTGACTTAAAGGCACATGGCGGCTAGTCTTTAAGATGTAATAACCACGAAACAATATGGGACGAATGGAACAATTGTTAAAATATTTTATTTCTTTAATTTTAATTTTTGTTTTCGTATATGTTCACACATTGACATTCTATGTATTCACAAATACTTAGAGGGAGTACAGAAATATTTTTCTAAAATTATTATTATTCGAAATTACAGAACAATTTAAAGATCACGTCTCTGATTAAATTTATACTATTATATGTTTGGTTTTCAATGTCGTCCTAAAATCCCTTGTATTTTAAACTGCATTATTTTTCTTCTAAGGTTTTCGTCAATTCATGTGACAGAACATATGGTACATTTGAAAACCAATATTTCAAGCAGCATGACAGAATATGCCACGTATTTGTGGTTACTTTTCTCTCTACTACAAAAGTGTCAAGATGTCAATAAATATCAATAGAATGCAATATAAATAGTTTTAAAAGTCATATATGCAGCAAACTTAAAAATAATTAGTATGGAGTATCATATAGTACACATATAACAAAATTTGCTTAGATATAAGTTTGCGTACATTTGTAAATATATTATATAAGTTTTCTATTCGTTAAAATACTTTAAGAACTTCATATATTGTTTCGAAGAACATGTCACAGCAAGCATATATCTTGAAACCGTAGAAACTAATTATTTTTTTTACTTTTGTTACTATTTGAATCATGCAATATTTTTTAACTTTTAACTTAAAGTTATTCCCTCTTCAATGTAATGTTACTTCGTTTATACTTTAATAAAAAGTCGTTATTAATCCCATATCTTACACTAAACTATTATTAGGTCAGAAACTATTTTTACAGCTACTTTAAAAGGCGTATAATTTATTCAAAAGATGACAGTGAAAAGAATAAGCCTTAGATTGTCATTCAATTTATTGCACGTAAGGAGTGTATCTACTATATTTTAAAAATCTGGGATTGTTTTATTGTGAAATGGAAATTAAGAAACTAAAATTTACTCTTGAACTTTAGAACGGCTTCTATATGTTTAGAGAGATGAAATAACTTGTTTAGTGAATACTTCTAAGCCATTTTAGAACGGACATACATGCTAAATTTTTTATCCAACAAGTATATTAAAATTTTAAGTTAGTCTTCATAAGTAAATAATTAATAAGAGCCTTTTCACTACAAAGAAGTGTTTTAAAGTGAGAATTTTAATATCAAATAAGAGATAAAATATATATAATATATTAGTTCACTCAAAGAACGTTTATCAAAGTTTCCCTCCAAATAAAATACATATAATAGTGTAATATTCAAATCATAATATAATATTTTACATTTTTATTGTGCAATGAAATTTTTGTGCATAATTGAAATGTGTTAATATGCATTTAAAATATATGTTCCAACTTAAAATGAACTTGAACATAAAGCAGCACAAAGCTTATTTTCGTACAATGCATGCAGAATTAAAAACCTGTAAAATAATATGATAAATACTCAAAACATTCAGCATAAATTCATATTAAACTCTTCAAAATACCTTTTGTATTTCACAAAAATATTTGTAATAATTAAAGTACCATATACATTTTTAAACAGACCAGGCAATTCAATTATATTACAAAATAATTAATAATTGTTAAACTCAAGGCAATTAAAAGAAACTTCGGATAATTATTTTTCAAAGTTAATTTCATTTATTTTCTGTACATCAAAATATAACGCTACGAAGTAAATAATTCGATTGAAGTAATATATATTTGTTAATTAAAATAACGCTTTATTTTTTGGCTCGTAATATGGGTTTTATACTTAATTATTAAAAATTTATAATATTTGTTATGTAAAGACAGTTTAATTAATATCTCAATCATAAACTTAACATGATACAAAAGTATCAGGAGTAAAATAAAGAAACCTGACATATATATATATATATATATATATATATATATATATATATATATATATATATATATATATATATATATATATATATATATATATATATATATATATATATATATATATATATATATTCATTAAATTGAAACCAAATATATAAAATGTTATAGAGAACTATTTTAATATTAATTAATATTTAAAGTTTAACAGAAGTTTTAGAGAAAGTGACTATATATGTCATATGCGTTATTCAAATTAGTAAGGAAAGCTTAAAATTGAGACAAAAAGATGAACTTAAATAACAAATAAGTATGTAAACTTCATCATTTAAAATATTTTAAAACATTCCCTCACGCATAAAATACATAATTCTTTCAAAATGGAATTTATTGATTTAATAATGACCTCTTCGTATCCAAGCTGGTTAAATGCCGATAAATATCAAAATGACGATCCATAAATTAAACGCCAAATTTTCTACCTAATTACTTACGATATTACATTGTTCTATCCCTTTATTTAAAGCATTGATCATCACATTCAAAGAGTACTATACATACCTGCAGACTGCGGTTTACTGCTTTTATTCGGAGCAGTAAATATTTATTACTTACAGGTGATGACGAAAAACGCCGCATTTTATGTGATTTTAGAACATCAATTAGGCTGAGGAACGGGTAATGTGCATAATTCCACATGAATAAAAAAATGCCGTTAAAGTTTATCTATGAAGTTCTCTAAACTTCAACTCTTCTAGTGGAGACTCAAGGGACTCTTCATGGCGCTTCCTGGTGATCGGCGTACTCAAATTCACTTATGTGATAAATTTTTCTTTTCGTAAGTTCGAAGAGTTTTACATAAGTTGCTATTTTATACTTTCGTACATTAGGGAAGGCTTAATTTATTTTTCACGGGAGAGAAGAACATCATATGTACTACTATTCTGTATAAAACTTTTCAAAATAAATTTCACAAATGTTTAATAAATTTAATGTATAGAATACCCAAGAGAGTATAGTATGTTAATCAAATGTTTCTAAGTATCAGTATATTACATTCAATGAACAAATATACATGTTGTAAAACAATAAGCAATTTATATTAGTTATTTTTCTTATATTCTTAGTTTCCATATAAAGCACTGCAAAGTAACACGTTAAACCACAATATTGATGTGTAATGTGCAAATATATTTAAGTAAAATATAATTAAAATTTCTAATAAATTATTAGTAACTACTCTTTATATTTTTGAAGTTTTGAAACATTTCTTGTGCATATTTCGAAATTTACTAAACTTAAAACCAAATATTATGTATCATTAAAAACTAAGGAATACATATTGTGTCAAGCAAAAAGCATAAGGAAATATGTTCAAATTTTAGCTCTATAACAATTTTTACTTTTTCCTATTTTGTAAATCCGTATGCACTATTGAAAGTTTTACACAAACCTAATGCTAGCAAAAAGTTTTTTAAATTACACGTCTAATTCTTGAAATGAGCTTAATGATAAGTATTCTAAACTTATCGTATTCTTAAAAATAAGTTCAAATGAGAGTAGAAATATCGTAATGTAGTATTTATAGAGTTTATTTTTTTAATTTGATATATATTTTATTGAGCATAAAACATATTAAAATACACTTACGTTCTACAAAATATATCTATTTAATCATACTCGAGAATTTGAGCTTTCAAATTATTAAACACTTAATTTTAGTATCATGTGAAATATTTGATGCAAATCGTTGATTTTATATTTATTTTCTAATTTAATTTTGAATTTCAATTCTATTCAATTCTACTGAATTTGTGTATAAAGGAAATATATTTAAATTTATATACACTTGAAGTACAATCCATTATTATACTAATTCCAATATTCTGCATTAATGATTTCATATCTTACATGCAGATTATGTCCAAATCGTTGGCAAAACTTACATATTCACCAAAATATATTCTTCAGAAAATAATTAACTGTAAATGAGTAAAATAATGTAATTCCATATTACTTTTACATGAAAATTACAAAATACGTACATATTAAAATACATTAGTTCACATATAAAAATATTATTTTATATATAACATATACAAAATTTCTGTTCCAGACGTAACGTATAAAATCGCTGTGACATATAATAACAAAATGAAATGAAATATCTTATATTACTATAATAAAGTAATCATCACTCAGAAACAGCATAAAACAATTTTTGCTGTTACTGATCTCATCGAATGAAACGAATGCAAAAATATATCACTAAAAGCTGAATGTTTGGAAGAATTAAGAAAACATTAAATTTTGCATACCTTCCTTCTATAATGTAGAAAAACAATTCTAAAATTATTCCTTAATCATTACTTTGCCATTCAAATATTTTGAATATATTGCATACTTCCATTACTTATCCGATATACTTCTTTTGCGATTTGATGATACATCTGCAGATAAAGACATTTACATCAATGCATCATATTTTTCAAACATGCTAAAATTTTCCCAAGATGCCACGGAAAAAAGCTCAGAATATAAAGTTAAGGATAATATATTTCAGGGTTGTTATATAAATGAGTCGTCGGTAGTCTGAGTACCTTAAAGAAATGGATTTTCTTACTGTGCTTAATCAACATTTCTGGCTTCACCATTTTCAATAAAGATTTATTGCATGGAACTCACGAGGCACAGAAAATCTAAATAATCAAATATAAAAGCATCAATAATTTATATAAATTGCAATTATATAGCTAAAAGAAACACCTAATGCTTGTATCTATGTCGTCTATACAATCACATATTATAAATATACTTTCCGTACTTAGATCCCCGGTATGAATTTTAACACAATTTCAAAATTATTTATATGTTCTTGAAAGATAGAATATTATAGAAAATCAAGACGAAATCATCCTTTCCAAGTTGATTTCAGGAAGTTTAACCGATTAGTTGTTCTGCAACTACAACCAGTAAGCAGTGCTTGTTCCTTGACAGCATCTCTAACCATTAGGCTATACGGGTGGTCCCATTATAGCGCATTGCATTTCCATGGATTTTAACATTTAAATAGGATTATTTGATTTGATTTCAAAGTCCAATCAAACCATACCACCCTGTGTATTATAACATCAAACATTGTTAATATATCTCACCGAATTTTACCCTTTAATGCTTTGTCATGAACATACTCGAATATTTCTAATACTCCAAATACTCTGAAATGGATAATCGGCACATATATTTACTTGTGAGTAAATATAATTCTATACACTTGGACTTTATTTTATCTACAGTACACGACCGTATAAAATTATGCGTGTTAGTGCTCAATGTTGTAAAACCTAATTTATGTGTAGAAAGAGAAATAATTTTATATGGTTAAATAAATTATCAATGCAATTACAGATTGATACAATAAATAGAGTAGCAAATTTAATTCCGAGCCATGCGTTTAATGCAAATGAAGGATTATATATTATCGCTAAGACGTGAGTTTAGGTCAGGAATAGATGTCAATACATTGAATAGAATAAGTAGATTAGCTGTTTCTAATACACCGCAGAAATTAAGTAAACGGAAATTTAACGTTAGACAAAACCGGCAACGTTTATTTTAATTTAGTATGTCATATCTTAAAATACTAAACACGTTAGTAATAAGACTATTAAATTAATTTTAGTAAGTTTCTTGAATTCAAGATATTTGTTCTGCATTTATATACTAGGTGTTGATCGTTTAAGGATGCATGAAGAGAAGAAGCCTTAAAAATTATTAAAAAATGGAATTATGGGACTTAGATGAGAATTTAGATTGGATTTTTTAAGTATCGTTCTATTGGGGTCATGCTTTCTATGAGAAATGCAGAAAATAAAGAAACATTATTTTTTTATATTATTAAAATATAAAGAAGAGTTTTTATTCTATGGCGTGTTTACATTTCAGTTTCAGAATCTTCCGTGAAACGTATTTCCCATAGGAAGCATGACCACACTAGTCCCGTACTTAAAAGATCCAATATAAGTCCTCCTTTATGAGTTCAAAATTTAAATCACATGTATATACACATTTATACTCTTATACGTAATTTAAAAAATTAAAACAAATTTTTGGTATTCTATACATTTCTGTGTTTTGGATTCTGTAACACAAATATTATAATTTCATAGTTTTATTTAATTTTAATTCATACAGATAACTACTAATTGTGCGAAAAAAAAAATAATTTATAAAAATTGAAAAAAAAATGTAACGCAACGTTTTTTCACACTATTCTATATAGGATATATTTGTTAAAAATATTCGCCAAGATCATTTAAATTGTGTCCATAATATATCAGCTTAATTTTTAGTGCAAATTACTTACAATAAGCTTAAATGTGAAAAATAACAAATCTAGAGCAAAGTTCTCCAAATTTTACTCAAAGAAGTTACGAGGTACCAAAATATATTCACGTCACATGATTTAAAAATTTCCTTCACCTTATATTAATTAATTAAGATTGTTTAAATAGAAAATATTTAAAAACCCTTCTCAATGGAAAATCATAATAACTTTATAGCTTCTTCATCCTTATCACTTTCTCTATAAACGGGTGAGTATTCCATAAATCCCTAATGGATTTCCCATACATCTAACTAATCAAGGGCGTCATAGGAAAAGAAGAAAAGTTTCAGCAGTTTTAGCTTTTCCACGGATAGTTGTACGATAAATCTAAGAAATAAAACTAAGAATGATTTATTCTATTGACGCATTGTGATCGGCTGGGGACATATGATACATTTAATCGCTGCTCATATCCAATCATTCACAATGATAAAAGACCCTTGTCAGAAGCAGAAATAAAATTTAATGAGGAATAAGTCAGCCGTACTCTCATCAAAACGCACACCTAGATTAATAAGCTACGTAAGCTGCTTGCTATGCTCTGTGTTCAATGCATTAGAAATTACCTGAAATCAAGTATTATACACTTTTACAAAAGAGTAATATTCGTAAGTTCATGTATCGATAGTTAAGAAAGTATTCTGCTTGATATTTTGAAATAAAAGTGTAGTCCAGTCATGACATTTAAAAACTTTTCTCACAGTCAGAAATATATATATATATATATATATATATATATATATATATATATATATATATATATATATATATATATATATATATGAATTTATGTGTGCATATATGTATGTATGCTTAAAGTATGTATTTATCTTAATGTTATTTTAAAATACGAAATTATGTTTTCTCTCTATTTTTAACAAAATTTGAAATTATTAAGTTAAATTTAATAAACATCCATGCGATACAATACGGTTTGGTATTATAAGTAGAATGGCATTCATTTACATTAAATCAGATTTCATACAAGATCGTTAATTCATTTCGTTTAAAACTCAAACGATTTAGAAACCTAAGCATCTAATATATTGCTTCTTAAATAGATTTAACTTATAATTTTGATATCGAAAGAATTCAGAAATGATAGAAAGCAATACACATTATTTCGTGCCACTTGTAATTTATATTCAAGACAAGATAAGAAAATATTTTCTAGTACTGACATATGAATGCAAACACATATTTTTTAAACCAATATGTTGCTAAAGCAATAAATTGCAAATTTGATTATTGGAATTCTTTTTGTATAGTCAGGCGGTCATTTAGACATTTAAATTAAGACAAACTGCCAACTATATCATAAGAGTGATCTAGGTCGAAATGAACATACTTAGAAATTACGTGGTAGAAAATTTTTAGAATGGAATTGTCAACAATTGATAATTTTTTTTTATAAAAAAAGACAGTTTTTCGTTGTTTTCTCATCTGAACAGAAGTTAAAATCATATTAGTATTCCTCAAAGGTAACAGAATTATCTCTAAAGAAGTAGTAGTATGCCTGCCTCAGGTGTATGGATTACTTGACTTTACTTTAAGTTTTATCCAGTGAAACTTGTGCCAATAGAGATGTAGAACAGAATTCTTATGAGACGATCGGAATCTTGTCAGTCATGGTTTTTCTTTATAGAAGATAATATGAGTCCCTGTAAAGTTTGTCGTTACCCTTATAAATCATCTGGTCTAGTTATGTTGGGGAGTATGTACATGTAGTGAACAATGTGCACTTTATGTATGGAAGATTTCAAGCGAAAACGTTATGTCTAAAAGACAATAAATTGGCGAGTTTAAGAATGCACGCCTTCCACAGTTCTATTACAGAACAGTTTTGGCATTAACATATTTTGTTTGATAGTATGTATAAAATTTCGATATAACACTTTTAAAACGTGTGTCATACACATACATGTATTTGTTCATGCAATCAAATAAGTGACACAAAAACATTCTGGTTCATCTTATATGGTTCTTGAATTCCATCAAATATTTTTTCTTCTGTTTCAACTACGCCATACAAACTACTACGCCATCTACGTCATACTACTAAGAACAGTGTATATGTCAACAAATCACTCTATCAACAGATCTCTGATCGCAGAGAAAAGAGAGGAGGTAAAATAAGTCTATAAAATGTCATATGCATATTGAATATACTACTTTAATTAATATAGAAAGAGTATCTTAATCGTCTCAGTATCTTAAAGAATTGAGTGTTGTCTTAAAAGATGGACATTGGTTGTCAATTCTTCTCTGAGGTAAGAAGATTTAGAAATTAATGTGCACAAATTACTATTTTTATGTTTATTTTTTAACCATTTCTT
This sequence comes from Amaurobius ferox, assembly GCA_951213105.1. Classification (NCBI taxonomy): domain Eukaryota; kingdom Metazoa; phylum Arthropoda; class Arachnida; order Araneae; family Amaurobiidae; genus Amaurobius; species Amaurobius ferox. Next base: position 36,001,129 of record OX578141.1, on the reverse strand, counting down.
AAATTTTTAATAGTAACATCTGTTATATGTTATAGCTTCAAATTTTTAAATGAGAAATATACAATAACAACACTTTTTATGAGCTTTGGATAAGGTGTTCGCGATTTATGTATTCATAAAAATTCGAGTTTCTTAGTGTTGCATTTATATCTTACATTTTGGTTTATGTTTTTCAAATAAAAATGTTGATACAAAAATGTCTTTATATTGTGCTACTAAGTAGTCAAAATAAAATATATTTATCTTTTCACTAGAAAAAAAATTCAAGAACGTTAAACATCTAAATTTATTTTTATATGTGAAATTTATATATCAAGCACTTTGAAAGATAATGATAATAATAATCGAAAGATAATGATAATCGAAGATTTTGTATTGCTAAGCAAATTATAGAACCATGTGAGATTATGATGCTTATTTGCAACCCACTCCTTCATTTTTCGAAAAGTACGGTTCACCAGAAAGAAGTTTATAAGGTAGTGAAATGCAAATTTAACATTTGATCGTAGCATATTATACAACATGATTAGATGTTAGTACGTTTATGATTGGAAAACATGAAGTTAGAGGATACCAAAAGAGGCAACGCTTTTTTGTTAATTTTTGACACACAAGTTCTGCAACTACACATTTTGCTATAATCAGCTTTCATCGTTAATATAAAATAAAACACTGTGGATTTATTTCGGTTGTTTCTTAGACATCACAATAAACTGCGATTTATTCTGAAATTACAAATCTTAAAACGATATATATATTGTCGGTATGAAAATTGCGATATATTACAAAGATATGTTCAGACAAGTATAATGTTTTTACCAAATGAAACATTTTTCATGCAGTGCTCTAATGCAACCTAATGGCGTTGAATTGAATTCAAATTGAGAGTTTGTAAAGGCCAGCCCAAACAAGAAATTTGATTTTCCTGAAACCATTTAGCAAAAATTATACAGAATGCATTATCTTTTTGACAAAAGACATCTTTTGGCATCTACCTAATACTTCCATAGTTTAGAGATCACAGAATCGTCCGAAAAATTTATGTAAACTCTGCATTGATAGTTTTTCGGTTTCACTGTCATTGGACCTAGCCGGTAAGAAGATAAGCAAATCCACAAACGAATACTCCCACTTCCAAACTTGACTGTAGGTATAGTAAAATCCAGTAGGTATATTTTCCAAGCATTGTTCACACTCATACACGAACGTATGATTAGTTTAAAATGTACTGTGAGTCGTTAGTCCATTGAATTCTATCCATTTCTGCAGGCCCCCAGATTTACTCTCCCTAAACCTTGCTAAACAACATGCAGTACTGTAAGGAATGATGTGAGGTTTCAGGACAGCCTCTCAATCATAAAAACCCATGCCATATAGTTCTCTGCGAATTGTTTTTTATAGATACAGGAGTACTAAGAGCTTTTCTGACTTCCTTTGCTGACTTGATTTTCGCCATACGTTTTTAATCAACTTTCAGCTTTCGTCTTCAGCGGTCTCTGTCAGTCAATTTTCCAAGTATATCGGTCTGTTTCGATGATTATTTAGCACTTTCACTCAACTAGCAATGAAATACATCTAAAACAGCTAACTTTGGAATAGTTAATCGACTTTCTATCTCTCTCAGTGAAAGACTGATGGCATGGTACCTTGCAGTTATATTTCACTCAAACTCAGTGTGTTCACATCGAAACAATTTACTTTAGACAAAATGTGTTGGGAAGGCAGTAGCTTAGTTTTATACAATTGAACAAGAAATTTCTAATCATAATGCAACAAAAATCTGTGAAATGTAATTTGGAAAGGGATTCGGTGATTCTAACCTTTTATTTTATTTAGAATAATAGTTCTAAATTGATTAATAATATGAGTAAGGTTCAACATATTTTTCGATTTGGAAAGTTTGACTTTAAAATTATTTTTAATAATATGATATTAAGTATATAAAGTAAATATTTCTCTATGGAATTGAAATTAGTCAAGGCAATTTAAAAGAAAATAATTTTCCAATGTTATTACCCTTTGTTTTATTTAATAATTATTTATTTTAGAGTGATAATACTATATATTCACAAAAAACAGATGTTCCACAAGGGTGGTAATAGCAGTATTTTAGCAAACTTATTTAAAGACAATTTAATTTACAGAATTGTAGATGAGTTAATATGCATCACAATTACAGCCTCTAACACATCTAAATATTGATCTATACCCGATTAATCTAGAATTAGTAACAAATGAATTAATTGTAAGTAATAATGTTAATTATTTTGATTTAATTTAGCATCTATTCTCATAATAAATGTAATTCTAATGTATATGATAAAAAATATTATAATTTTAATATCAATAAACTTCTAACATTTCATTCGTGTAAATCTAATCAATTATTCAGTAGAATAATAGTAAATCAACTTTTTGGAATATAGAGTTTCAAATAAAACGTATTATAATCTACTTGATAATCTTAAAATTATCGGTAAATTATCCTATATTATAAATAGTATTAAATAAAAATTTAAGTGTACATCATCATTTAAACATTTGATAAGATTATTTTATTTATTACTCTATTGTTATATTAATTACATAATAAATAATATTACATCTATCTATTTTATAATTAATATATCCATGTTTTATGAAAGTTTTATTTATTTACTTTTCAATGTCTCCATGTTTCAGTTATTGAATGAGCAATTTAATAATAAATTCAAATGATTTATATTCGAATCACATCAGTTATTTTCAATATTCATTCCACATTGCGAGTTTGCTTACAAAATACATTCCGGTGCACTCTCATTCTTACAGTTTTCGGAGATGTTTGTCCCCTTGATAATGATATTCTAAAATTTAAGTTTTTTTATTATTATTCATTTTGGCTGTATGCTGAGTTAAACTCTCTCATCTTTGATAGATCATACTCACATAAACGCAGCAACAAGTATAGATTAAATGGACCCCATAACAAGTCAATTCCGCGTTTGCACTTCTATTTTATACGTTAGTTTAGTACCTATGATGTGTATAGCGTCCTCAAGCTTACGATACTAGTTCATCTTTTTCACTTTTTCAACTTTAGTTTTTTAGATACTTTTCAATTCTAATCTACATTTCACATATACTAATAATCAATTTACACCTCCTTGAAATACTCATAATTCATAATTTTCGTCTTACTATACATATATCATACTATTAAAACATTTTCCCATCGTGATCAATATGTATAAAAATATTGATAGGTTTGCATCTATATTTTGCTAATTTACATGACATTCTTGTATATAATATAAGATAGTTACATTATATTTATTATCCATGTTAGAAATTCTTTAAATTTTATTACTTACTTACTTAGATCAGATAGAATAAATTAAAATACTTCTACACCAAAACACGTAAACCAAACCTTAGATCCTTTTTTTCCCATATGTGCTAAGAACATGTCAATTATTGAGTTATACTATCTCACTGCATGGTATATTTTATATATATATATATATATACATACTATATCTCTCTCTCTCTCTCTCTCTATATATATATATATATATATATATATATATATATATATATATATATATATATTCGACTTATGTGTGGGTATGTACGATGCATAAAATGGGGTTTTCCTTCTTTAGAAAAACGCTGCATTAGAAAAGACTAAAATGTCTCATCTGAAGTATATGAACTCATTTTCAATCAGAAGCATGGTCTGCATGTAAAAATTCTCAACAAGAAAGAATGTGTTTAAAATATTGATCTTAATTTTACTATATTTCCAAGCATTCACCATTTCTTCAAAATACCCTGTTCTCCCAGTGGATCTTGAAGTCACATTAAATCAACTTCTGGGTAAGAGAAAACTTGGCACCCTTCCGAGTTACAGTTTGATAACGTTCTCCCTGCATATACTTCGTTACACGCCGTGCATCTCAAGCAGGAGACCTGGAGGGCAGTTTTGAAGATGGAGCAGATAACTGTGAAAGAGGCAACTGAATGAGCCTGTTATGGGGCTCTAAAACTTGAAATTACCTTAGGTGTGAGTTACTCTGCGGCGTTTGAAAATTACGAGTCAGAACTGACATGTACACAGTATCGCTGTAATAAATATTCAAAGTTTATTGGGGGCAATAAGGATGGCATAGAGTAGAAATAAAAATGATTGACAAAAATTTGTGTAATGAATAGAATCATTAAAACTGCTCAAATTCATAATAATATATATTGAAATTAATTTGGTTTTAAAAACTTTGGAATGCTAGGTATTCGTTTTGTGAATGTATGGTACTGAATAACAATATTTTTATCATATTCATATTATTCTTCGACGGATTATTTAACATATATCTTAATTTCACTCCACTTATTTTCCATATCACCTATGTGTCTGCACTTGTGCAAGTCAATCTATCCTCAAGAGACAGCAATCCTCAAGAGTTCAGCAAAGTTTATACTGCTTTCCCGACGATATCTGGAAATATTATTACCCCCAAATTTAAAAGGATCCTTCTCATGGAAAATTCCTTCTACTATAAGAAATCAAAATGACTTCAAAAATTGAGCAACATAAATATCAATTTGCAAGACTTCCGAAAATATGAAACATTCAACCCTTTAGACTATAGCTCAGGTCCAAATCTTAAAACTTGATGAAATGGTCAGTTGGGGTAAATTTTTCTCTTAGTAATCGCAATATACAGTTTTGATCATCGTAGCTTAACCAACAAATAGTAGTTAAAACTCATGCATGTTAGAACTCATGCAAAAACTACAGTTAGAGCTTATTGCAAGCTTTTCTCTTAGTAATCACAACATAAATTTTCGGTCACAGTAACTTAACCATCATATATTTAAAACTCTCCCTTTTTTATAAGTCTTTGTTCATAACAGATTTTTTCTTTTATTGTAAACGTTTTTCTAAATTTACTCGGAAGAGCAGTGGTTAATTTTTTTTTTTTGCAGAATGGCTATTTTTATTTTGCAGTCCATTTCTTCATGTTCAGTCCAATAAGTTTACAGCACTTCATGCTCATTGACTTGCGATTCAGTTCTTAGATTGATATTTTTGCACTTGTTCAGAATTTTAGCAGTTACCCATGTTTGCATTTCATTGTCTTTCTGTTCCGACCATGAATATGGGTATGATAATATTTACATTATCAGCTACTTTATACTTTTAGTCGAAATTCGAACTCACTCTCTAAAAATACCTAATATAAGTATCATCTTTTATCTGTTTCTGGCTTTTTTCTAAAAGTAATGCAGTAATGTAAGGTTTCTAAAGGAATCACATCTTCTTGTTCGATATCATTTTTGCATAATTTGAAAATGCAAGCTATGTCACAGTAATGAACTTCGTGACTTTTCTTTAATAAGTCCTGCATTTTTAGCCGGATATAGAAATTTTTTACATTTCTTGCACTATTCATTACTATTAGATGATTTATCCTAAATCATCCATATGTTATATAAATTACAAGTTAGACAATTTCTTGAGATAACGTATATGCTTAAAGAGTATTTCTGCTTATATCCTGCTTATATTTCTGTTTGTATAATAGTTTGAAATATGTTGCGAAATATTGCATAAATACTTACTACGTTTGTAACTTGTTGCAGACGAACTGAAAAATGAAATTATTATGTTTTGATTTATTCTGTAATTCATAAAACGCTGTTTTATATTGAAATGGAGCATATTCCTTTATATATTGTTTTAAGTATCATATATTAATTCTTAGATGAATGAAAATTATTAGAGTAATTTTAAAATAGTAGTTTGTGGGTGGGCAAGCCCTCAAGAGGTCTCAACATGAACTAGTAATCTGACGGTAGTTAAAAAACTCAACAGCATTAAGGTGGCGAGTCATAAAGCTACAAACATACGCAGAAAACTTGAAGGTTTTAATGAAGTAAAGTTATACCATTGACGACTAATACATAAGAATCGCAGGAAAGTAGCATCTTGCTAATTATGCTAATTCCATAGCTGGTAGCTCGTCAAAACGCAATTCAGGAAACTCGAGTTAAACTTAAAATTCCCCAGAAATGTTGTTTTCAACTACAAATGAATCCTTATACTCTAAAATCGACGTTAGTGATAAAATATCGTGTGATAGTATGCAGAAAGAGTTCTGGTCTACTGTTTCTTTGATTAAATGAGACTGGACATTTTTATATGCCTCTATGACTGTGTGTATTTATATGGTGTACAAGATGGCACTTCTATACGTAATACAGTTTGCCTGTTGGTTGAATGTTGTTTTGAACTCAAAACTAACCCTATATATAGAACTGCAACTTATGTGATTCAATTTCTTATTTCTATCTAAATTTGTTTTAACATTGACTAAGCTTTATAGTCTAATATTTTGATTACATTTTATACATACAAAAATTACGGTTTTCATATTCTCAAAATATAATATGAGATAATTGGTTCATTATATCTTTTACTGAACATTTTTCTTAAATGTAGCCCATTACTTTACAACGAAGTCTTTTCATTATAATTATCTTAATTAACTCCGCAAAGTATAACTGGATCTCAATCTTGAATATTTTTTGCAGCTACTGAATTTTTCTTTCTGTCTGATGTTTATCATGTAATGATCTGAAATTGATGAGGCAGGGCGGTGGCAATGTATGTTTTGAACGATTATGCACATTACCGCCCTGTGAACATTTTTTCAGTCTTTTTTATTCTCAGCTCATAAATTATCCGATTTTATCCTACTTTCAATATTTTGCTTTTACTTTTCTGCCACAGTATTACACCTGTTTAATTACAATATTTTGCAGATATTTGTATGCAGTATTTTTGCGGCTGATAAACGTTACATGAAAGTACAGAAAGTTTAACATTCTTATCTCAGCTTAAAATATATTATCACTTTGTTTTAAAATATTAAATATAATGAATATGCTAATACAATTTTCAAATGTTCTATATTTAATAAAAAATACTGAAAAGAATAAGTTACTGCTTAAGGGAGGAATCTCTCTTCGGAAATTGTCTTCTATTTGTTCAGAAGTGTTGTCAAATGTACTTGGCTGGTTCAAAGCTTCAACTGTATCGGTACGAATCCAGGAAACAGAGACTCCGAAACTTCTTAGATTGGTTTAGAATTCATCATAGAATACCTTACAAATTAATAGTGAAAAACTTGCGATTGTTTCAACTAAACGATAATTGTCATCAGTAATTGCTAAGATCTATAAATTGGTATTTTGTTAACCACGACAAAATTACTCAAAATTGTTTTGCAAGATTCATGGAAGAATAAACTGGAGTGGTGTCAGACAAGTTCTTTTAGAAAATGCATTTTGTAATTAAACCTGCTCCAAACTCAATAAATTTCTTGAAGAATTGCCTGATTCCCACTCCAGCGTATTTTTCCATAAATCTTGCAAAATAATCCTGAGTACAATTGTTGTGGAAGTAAAATACCAAGAAAATCAAAGATTGTAGCAATTACTGACAACAATTGTCGTTTAGCTGAAACAGTCGCATTTTCTCAAATAGTAATGTATAAGGGTACCCTGTGATAAATTCCAAACCAATCTAAAAAGTTTTTGAGGCTCAGTTCCCTTGATTTGAACAAATGCAGTTGACGCTTTGAACGAGTCAGATATATCTGATAACACTTCTGCACAATTAGAAGATAATTTCCGAAGAAGGAATCCTCTTCTAAACAATAATTTATTCATTTCGTTTACGAGATGTTTACTTTGCTCAAAAGGTATATACGCCAATAAGTAAATGATTAATATAAAACTGGCTTAATGTCACTTTTAACGCTTCTAAAAATACATATTTATCCCCCATAGTTAACTTCCTAATCATTCTGTTGATCAGATAAGTTACACAAACCATGCCACGCGGGTGAGGTAGCCCAGTGGTTAGCGCGCTGAAGTTGCACTCGGTAGACCCGGGGTCGATTCCGGCCGCTGCCAAAACTGCCGCCGTGTGCACGCGGAGTACGATCACGTTAAACATGTGGATCCGTAAGTCCTTCTGAGAGGTTTGTGGTAGGGGAAGGAGGGTACGGTCCCTGTGGATGATGCCTCCCCCACTGGATTCTGATCTAAATTGGGTGGCACTTCCCGGCCTTCCAAACAGTTACCTTACACCTTTCTGGTAAGTCGGACGGTCTGGGTCTCAACAAAACAACAACAACAAACGATGCCACATGTTACCGTAAAGAATCCATAATCATTAAATGGTTCGGCAGATCAAATTTCCAAATAATTCGCTGGAAGTCCCTATGTTATTTCGCAACCCGAATCTGCCGGTACATCTGTTCCATGTCCGCGCATAAAGCCGCAGGGTAGGTTCTAAAATCAAGTAAAATTTCTATTAAATATGTCTAGAGTTTGGGTTCAAGGCACAAACAGCCGCTGAAAGATTTATCAGGAGTTGACTTGGCTGACGCATCGAAAATAACTCTCAAATTTGTCGTAGAGCCACCTTTAAGTACTTCATATATCGGTAAATAGCATGGTTGCAATTTGATCATTCAGAATCCATTCCATGTGGCCTAAATCGATGTATTCCTGCATAAAATCATTATATTGCTCAATAAACTCATTATATAGAGTAGAACTACGCTGAAGTTTGCTTTCTTAAAAATTGGAACGTAATCTCTCGAATTTTCAAACTACTTTTCAATACGAGGACTTTTACGATGGTTTATAAACGCCGTAATATACAATAGAGACAATTTCAAGCCTTTGGAAAAAGAATCAAAATTATTTAGTCGTATACGGGAAAATATATCTAACAATATATCACAAGAAGTTCTGAAATTATTTAAATAAAATGAAACATTTTAGATTAATTAACATTTTAAGTTTAATTTCTTACGACATATTTGCTACTAATGTCATATTCGCTAATTATTTTATAAATTAAAGGAATTGTAACTTTTGTATATGTTCTATTTATTGAGTTCTTAAATCTTACAACATAATAAACATATTTTTTATCATTGTCCGGAATATCAATTTTAATTGGTATGTGATAAAGTATCTTATCCAATTAATTATATAAAGACAAATTATATTGATTATTTATATATTCATATGCAGTCAGTTGAATTTCTATATTTATTTATTAAAATTGGTAGATATTTATTTACATAGCGATTAATTAATACGATTCATTTTATCAAAATGCTTGTGAAAATAAAAAATAGCACGTACCCTATGCAAATCCCGGCCACTCAACCAGCTGCTCGTACCCTAGGGTGACTCGCCTGGCCTGGGTCTTTCACGTACCCTATGTAAATAATTTTACATATGCATTACTTCGAATGTAAAGAGGAATTTTTTAACTCTATAATGGGTTACGCACTTATGGGTTACGCGCTAATAAAAATTAAGAAAGACAAACATTATATAAAACAGAAATATATAATAATAAGTATTTGCTTTTCATAAGTATGGTTAAACAAGTTAGACAAAGACTATGTTTTTATTGAAGGAAAAATATGCAATAGTTTCGAAAATTTATCGAGATGCATTATATGTAAAATTAATATCCAATACATCTTAAAATTCAGTTTGACGTTATGATGTTTAATTTATTTCAGTTATTTAATATTGTCCAAATTTCATTGTCCATCAAAAAAATATTATATTTTATTGTAAATTTCCCAAAATATGTAATTTATAAATTATATGAAATGAATGTGAATTTATATCCTACAAAAGGAAATACAAAATAAATATTCAGAAAATGATTCTCTGAATTAATCCATTAAAAATTAATTGCTTAGTAGCAGGAGCCTTTCAATTAACAATTGTGTCGTGTTCGCGGCCTAGTAATTAAAACCTTATTTTAAGAGGTGGATCCCCTTGATTAGTCATTCCAAATGAGAAATTTTTTGAATCACTACCGTACAGTAATTGCTAACTAGAAAAGTCTTATAAAGATTGAAAAAGAGAATTACTTATTAAAACCGGAATGAGTGGGGAGGGTCATTTGCGGAGAGAAACTAACTAATTGAATTAACTATAAATCAATTATAGATTGTTGCGTCGAATCATTGAAAGTGCCATGAATTGGAGAACAAACATTTTAATACCTGCTACTTAACTCCATAAATGTTGAAACAACTTGTTTATGTTTCGTGGTAACACTATCAAGCGTAGCGTTTCAGTTTTTCCTGAATTTATATATATATATATATATAAATTGATAAAATTGGAAATTATTAATTTTAACTGACAAATTACATATTCAATGCCCTGTCATGTGCATCCAAACTACCATACTTTTCCATATAAAAATTGAAAGTGAAAACTGGAAAAATCAATGTTTACATAGGAGGGCAGTTGGATGAATTTGTAAAAAATGGGAACTGTAATGTTGAATAATATTTTTATTTCATTGATGATACTTGATGTAAATATAATTAAAGAAATAGGGTATGATCAAGTATTGATTGTACGATGTTATTGATAAGAAATTAATTTGAAAACAGTTACTACATATTTTCTAAAGAGCATTGATATTCAAAATTAGATATAAAATTTGGATTACAACACAGAAATTCACTTTGATGAATAACAGCTGATCTCTTTTATTATCTGGCAATCTAAGACACATAGACATATGAAATTATGTAACACATGTATAAAGCTGTATTAACATTTTTAGGCTTAATTCCTTATGTCATATTTGATAATTAGTTTATAAACTAAAGTAAGTTTAACTTTAATATCTGTTCTATTTATTCGGTGCTTAAAACATTTCAACATTTAATGAAAGTATTTTTTTATCATTGTCCAGGATGTGAATTAAATTTGGCATTTGATAAAGGATCTTATACAATTATTTAATTAAATTTGTCTTCATAAGTTACAAATATTTTCATGTATAGTAAGTTAAATTTCTGTAATTATTTATAACAGTTGGTATATATTTACATAATGATTAGCTGATATAATACATTTAACCAAAATGCTTGAAGATAAAAATAACACGTGTACTGCGTAAATTGTTTTGCTTAAAGAATTCCTCTTTATGGTCAAGGTAATGCATAACTTTATAAAGATTTACCCGCTATTTGCAAATAAAATTTAAGAAAGACAAATATTGAGCAAAACAAAAAATCTAATCATAAGTATTTGATTTTTATAATTATGGTTAAATAATTTATACAAATCTTTCTACTCAAGGAAAAAAATATAATGTTTTTGAAAGTGTAATGAGTGAATAATGAAATTAGCATCCAATATATTTTTATGTAAAATTAGCATCCAATGTGACATTAGCTATGTGAAATTAGCATCCAATATATTTTTAAAGTCAGTTTAATGTCTTCCTATTTGTCAATGCTGTCCGACTTTTATTGCCCATCATAAATATAGTGTATTTTCTTGGATATTTACCAAAATATTTAATTTATAAGTTATATGAAACGAATATGAAATTTATATACTGTAAAACAAAACTTAAAATAAATATTCAAAAATGATTCTCTGAATTATTTCATTATATATTAATTGCTTAGTACCATGAATCTTTTAATTAGCAATTATATCATGTGCATGGCATGGTAATTAAAACCTCACTTGAAGAGGGGGATCCTCGTCATTATTGCATAGTTATTCCAAATAAGAAATTTGTTGAATCACCACCGCAAAGTAATTGCTAGCTAGGAAAGTCTTACAAAGATTGAAAAAGAGAATTACTTATTAATACAGAGATGGGTGGGGAGTGTCATTTGCGGAGATAAACTAATTGACTTAACTAAAAATCAATTAAATATTGTTGTAGTAGAAACATGGCAAGTGACAGGAATTGGAGAGCAACATCTTTATATCTGCTACTTACCTTCATAGATGTTAAAATAACTCATTTATGTTTGTGATAACGCTGTCAAACTCCTCCTGTGTAATATCTCGGAACCAAAATTTTATATATTCGGAACATTTGATTATGAATTATTATGGCTATTAATGGAATATTTTAATGGCTAGTACGATTAAAGGATATCCAAATTATTATTTTTAAATTTTATATGTTTATAAAATTATTTATATATACATTTATTAAATAATATTTTGCACATATTTGTTATCAAAACGTATACTTTTAAACGTTATTTAAATATATTTTTATTAAATATTTTTACAGGATGTCCCATAATTCCCAAAACGGCAAAATAAGTCTATAAATATCGATGCTAGAGTTTTAAATGTCATATGAAGATGAAGTACAAAGTTTATGCGTTATGTGATGAAAGTTCTTGCAAAGCCCCTGGTGTTATATTTCGGAACTTAGCAAAATTACTTTCTTTAATTTTCATTTTATGTCATTATAGTCAATTACAAAGTTGTTTCCCTCAAATGCATCAATTCCGTTAATCTTTAAAATGGATTGAGATATGCTATTTCTTAAAAAATAAAAAAATCTTTATTACTATCCCTTTTTCATTATTATTCCTTACACTTTCTACTGCATGTTTTTAACGCAACCATAGCAACTAAACATTTCATTGCATGGTGTAGCCATCGATGAAATATAACAAACACGAGACTTTGTTTCTGCAGTGTAAGGAATAATAGTGAAAAAGGAATAATAAAGAAAATTTTACTTTTTAAGAAATAGCATATCTCAATCAATTGTAAAGGTACAGTAACACAAGCAATGTCTTTGAGCGTGATTTTTATAAGGTACGCAATTTGAAATTGATTATAATGGTCTAAAACGAAGAATAAATAATATAATTTTGCTAAGCTCCAAAATATAACACCAAGGACTGTCAATTTCTTTCATTTTAGCTCCTTTATGTTGCATATATAATTCTAGTATCACTATTTACGGAACGGAGTTATTTAGTCGTCTTTAGGCCCATGGAATAATACACTGTATATTCTGAAAGCAAATAATAAAGACATGTAGATAATTTTCATTAGAGAATAACGAAAAAGATAATTAACATGATATTCACAAGGAGTTGAAGCTTTTTCTGCTTAAAATTAGTCTGTCTAGCTGCATATGATAGTAAGAACTGACAAATGCCAATACAGATTTGTGACACCTATCGTTAAATTCAGGGATTTTTTTTTATTTCCTAAATACGGGGAAGTTCAAACCGCATGTTTGAACGAATTAATTATTATTATAGAGAATACGATTTTCGGTAAATCTGAAACAGTCTGTATACAAATTTACAAAATACTAGCTAGCATTAACGTGTTGCAACTATTACTGTTTTCCAATACTAACATAATCTTCATATGTAACCGTGCTTGTGAGTTACATGCGTAGTTACTTTCAAAGCTTTTATTCAGACTTATTGCCTGGTAATAAAACATAAATATATGACCTTGAAACATAAAGACATACAGGAATCTTAAATTATATTCATATTAATTTAAGATCCCTTATAAATAACTTTATGACATAGCATTACATATAACTGATCACTTACAAATAAAAAATATTTATTAAAAATAAAATGTAACCCCTATCAAAAATATTGAACCAAAATGCAAAGTTAATATTTCAGAGTTTAAAATTTAATAATTATATTTCAATATGAGGACATGTTAGAATTTTGATAATATAGTAAATATGATTTATAAACTGTATTTTATCAATTTTATCAACTTATGTTACAATGTTAAATTGTATATTGAAGCATTAAGGAAGAACGTAAAATTTCTTGAATAACACATAAGTATTACTTGGAATCATGTCTGGCTTCAACAACTAGCATTGGTGCACTAATTCCCCCGTGGTGAAGGGGCGCCTACGCACCACGTCCACAAGATCTCCCAGTGTGTCCCATGGCGAAGGGGAGGAGATTTGTCGCTTCACTTTTACAGAGGCCCCCCGAAGGGTGGAGGTCTAACTTGGCCTCGACATGACAACATCCATGCTCGCTGGCGGGATTCAAACTCACAACCCGGCAATCCAGCGATCAGACAGAAAGGCATGCCCCCGACCGCTCGACCACCGGATCGGCACTAGAATTGGTGGAGCGGTTTAGTGCTTCTTAGTACTTCATAATAATTAAATTTTGCACTGATGAGCGCAAAAAGACATGAAACCGGCTCATTGACATTAGTTCCTGCAAGGAAAGCATGATTTTAAAAATTTAGTAAAATAATCCATCCTTGAGGTTTTCCTAATGTATTACTATTGAGCAGCTTCATTTACTCTAAAAGTGATATACACTAAAAAACAGTCACATATATGAAATACCACTTACACGAAAAGGTGATTATTTCTCACAAAAAATTATACCATTGATAACCACAAAAAGTTATATTTTTCATCATCCTGCACATTATTAATTATTTATGTTTTAATAAAAATATTTCATAATAAACTCACTGTAAAAAAGTATCAACGCGAAATATTTATGGATTTCTATTGTTTCCCAAAAGCCAACTGCAAATTAAAATTAATGATCAAATTCTAACACATTCTTCTTTCTCATTATCTCAAGCATATAATAAAAATATTTCTTTATACAATGAAAGTTAAAACCAAAGTCAGCAGCTTATGCGAAAAATGCTATTAAGAGAAAACTGTTGTCTTTTTAATTGATTGATGCGATATCTTGTGAAAGTTTAATAAGGATTTGAAAAGCAGCGTTGTGTTGAAGTTTTAATACATTTTCTTTCTGCCTTCAACGTAGTTGTCGAAAGAAAAATCTTAAGAGGGATCTGAGATTTAAAGATGAAAGTCAAGAGATCCATATACTTGATTCGATTGACACTGCACTGTTTTGAAGAAATGTTTTCTTTGGAAAACTTAATTAAGCAGACTCTTTGATTGTTCAATGTAAATGTTCAATGTGATAAGGATGCTTGTATTTGTTTGACTTTAATAACTCATAAAATCTCAACAATCACGAAAATGTTTAATAAATATTTAACGCATACAGACATTTATACGTACGTAAATACACTTATACATTAGCTGGAGAGTAGCTCAACTCAACTCTCTCGTACCAGAATCCAATTTTAAATAGCTTGTTTTTAAATAGCTTTTTAAATAACCATTTTTAAGTAGTTTTGTTTGAGGGGGGATATCAACATCTACATATTTTAAAAATCGGTATCATTAGTCCAAATTATTACAATTATAGAGCGTTAAAGGACTTTGGTTTAAAGGACTTGAAAAAATATTTCGATTTATATCATACTTCAAATATTTCCCGCTGGGAGAAGTGACTTCCCATCTCTCCCCCCCCCCCCCCCCCCCCGAGGGAGCTAGTGATGTCAAGAACACAAAAATTGTATCGTGGCTATTTTGCACAACAATGCATAAAACTGTAAAGTTCCGTGATCATTGAACCTTAAATAACCTCTTTTATGCATGATTATGTCAAATTTTGTCCTATGCGATCGTATTAAAAAAGTATAAAATTTCAAAGTTTTCGCTCGAATTAAATAAAAATTCTATCTAATTCTGGATTTTTATAACACAGCCAGATATAAAGTTCCGTAAAAACCCATTAATATTTGTGGCAGCTATCGTATATACAAGAAATTGACTACAGATAGACAGACAGGACTCTTAAAAGTAGTCAAAGCGTGTTCAGGAGGTTCTAAAATATATATTGTCATCAAAATCTCGAATTCAAACATTTTTGAGAAAACGATACTTTCTCTATTTTATATTACACAGTATGAGAAAGTAAAAAGAAGGCATACATATTTTATTTATATATATTTCAAGTTTTACTCTTTTTGCATAGTTATTCTCTCATTTTGAATTAAAGCTGATCCGTAGTCATAAGCAAATTCCCCCAAAGCCAGTTAAGACAAAAGTAATGTGTTCCTACAGCAGCAATTAGGATTGGTGAACCGATTTATATTTCGCACAAACTCAACAGTAAGGATTTTCCACTGGAGGGAAAGCAAGAGAAAACTTGTTATGTGCCACAAACCTCTGTAGTGATAAACTAAACTTCAGATACCCACGCAGTAGGCATCAAATACTTGATCTGAAGAAGGCCACAAGTCTTGCGACTTATTTTTAACGAGTGATGAAACAAAGGTGTTTTCATAATTGCGGTACTTTGAAATTTTTTCTTGCTGTCGCTGCATATTGCAGTGAGAGCTATTTGGTGCTGATGACTGCTATCAAGAGGGAAAAGGGTAAAACTGTACTCATTTTATTACGAGTAGAATTATAAGTTGTTGAAAATGTCTGCTGGCTTTGAGTTTTGTTTCTAAAGTAATAATAGACGAACACAACACATTACAGTGATATCCAAAAGTCAACAACTAATGTTCGAACAAGAAAAGTCAACAACAATCGAATTCCAGTTCAAATAAATTTCATATTTCAAATTTTGTTTTGAAATAAATATATTTTCTCTAAACTAGGACAAAAAATTTGCATATCTATATTACTCTACAACTCACTGCTTTCACTGTTTCAGATAACGTCAAAATAAGCATATTTTTCAAGCAACTCTGTTATTTGCACGATGAGCATACTACATATAAACATCTTAAACGATGTCATACCATCCAGTTTTCATCTATATCTAATTTGTATCCCTTCTAAGTATATCATACACAACAAGATAATAATTATAATGAGAGCTAATTCAACAGCTCTTTCTGCCAGACATTGGATATATTGACCTTACGATGGTACAAAGTCAACAGAGTACTTCTCGAGCGCAAGTTGTCATATTTAACTTCGGTTGCATTAAGTAAATATACACACAGAACTGGCGTTTGCTCAATCGATTGGGACACTCAAACTTATCTACTGAATTTAAGTATGGAAGTGTCACAATGTTTAAGATCATTTGTATGACATTAAACGAATGCAGATAACAAAGTTTTCGTACAATCATTATCCAAATTTGCTGTTTCAAAATTTGATTTAGTTTGTTAAAGTTACATCTATTTTTAAGGGGTTAGGGGACAATTTCGAGCTAAAAAATAATTGCTTATACTGAAATATTCAGACCTTTATGGTGCTGTCATTATTTCTGAAAATGAAATCAACTGTTTAGGGTGTTTATCTATTACAACAAAGAAACACATTTAATAAAAGTTTGATAGAATTTTTTTATGATAGATTGATTGATAATTTGTGAAAATATGCCCCGCTATACGCGCTCTGCACGCAGGATTCTGTACAAACTATGACACAGTTATTTCCATCTTTTTCTTATTTTGAGAGGTTTTGTTTCGATTTCCACCAAGAAGTATATTAAAGTTCGCAAAACAAATACAGTTTAAGGTAGTTTTGTAATTAAATGCTAAAAATATCAAAACATTTTGTAAAAATTATTTTCCGTAGGAATTTGTTGAGTTGGTTGGTTGATTATGGTTTAATGGCACACGATCCAAAGAGGATATGCTGCGCCAGACATATGGTACTGAGATACATAAAATAGTATTGATAACACGTGTATAATTTAAAATAGTGATAATGTGTGAAAATACTATGGAACATGTGCAACAATGCAAATGATATGAAAAATGGCTAAAAGATTATAAAAGGTGATGTTAAAAATGATGGAAAAAACCAATGTCCAATAGGAATGGGAAAAGCTCCAAATGAGGATTTTCTCCAATCAATTCTGCCAAATTTAATGTATAAGTCTTAAAATGCTTGAAACGAAACTGTTTATATTTAGTACACTCAATTAAAATATGTTTGATACTTGCTGAGGTCTGACAACTATTACAAAAGGGTTCAACTTCTCCTAAAAGTAAGTGTCTGTGGGTAAAACGAGTATGACCAATTCGCAAACGTGTTAAAAGTACCTCAAGTTTCCTACATTGGAAACTAGTCCACTTTTGTATTACGGGCTTTACTTCATACAACTTATTACGAGACTGCTGGTTCCAGGAATACTGCCATTTGTCATATATATTTTTCAAAATGAATGGTTTGATGTCAGTTAAAGGGATTGTCAGGTTTAAATTTTGAGTAGCTGATTTAGCAGCAATATCTGCCAACTCATTTCCTCTGATACCAACATGTCCTGGCACCCAACAAAATTCAGTATGGTATCCCTGTACCTTTAGACGATGTTCATACTTAAGA
This sequence comes from Amaurobius ferox, assembly GCA_951213105.1. Taxonomy (NCBI): domain Eukaryota; kingdom Metazoa; phylum Arthropoda; class Arachnida; order Araneae; family Amaurobiidae; genus Amaurobius; species Amaurobius ferox. Next base: position 35,983,077 of record OX578141.1, on the reverse strand, counting down.
ATATCAGAGGCAATAGGGTAATTCATAGCAGTCCTAGATGATAAAAGTTGTAGCGAACTCAATGAATCGGTATAAATGATGTGCTTTTTGGAAATTTGATGCGATATGAATATAAGACTCTGGTATATTGCTATAATCTCAGCAGTAAAAATAGAGCAAGATGCATGCAGTTTAAAAGATTTTATAGTATTTTTAGATACATAAGCCAACCCTACGTAATTGCCAGCTTTTGAACCATCTGTGAAAATAGGAGTAAACTCGTTGTAGAGATTTCTATGTTCAGCAAACAGTTGCAGATAAATAGTCTGATCTGTGTTTCTCTTAGTAAAATTACTAAATGGGTTGAGATATATAAAATCTGGAACATGCCATGGAGGTGTTTCAAAACACTTTGTTTTCCTTATATTTACATCTACTTGTGGGGTTATTGATAATATATTTCGTATCCGCTTGCCAAATGAAGGAATGCATGAGGGTCTGTGGTCGTAGAGTCGATCATAATGCTCATCTAGAATTAGTCGTTGCAGAGGGTGGTTCTGTAAGGACATGACCCGATAGTAATAATTCAGCATCAACTGTTCACGCCTGAATTCTAGAGGCGGCTCATTGCAGTACACATATAAGCTTTGAACAGGAGATGTTCTAAAGGCACCTGAACATATACGTAATGCCTTATTATGTATTGTGTCCAGTTTCTGAAGAACAGATGTTCGTGCACTCCCATAAACATTGCATCCATAATCGATCTTGGAACGAATAATGGCCCTATATATACGTAGCATTGAAGTTGTATCTGCACCCCATTTCGTATTTGACAGAACTTTTAAAATGTTAATGGCTCTCTCACATTTCTTTCTCAATTTCTGAACATGGGGTAGGAAGGTGAGTTTTCTATCGAACCAGACTCCAAGAAATTTCACTTCATCAACAACAGAAATTTTAGTATTCTCCATGAAAATCTCTGGAGGTAAGTGTAGACCTCGTTTTCTGGTGAAGTGAACGCAACAAGTCTTTTGGATTGAAAACCTGAATCCATTTAGATTAGCCCATTGCAGAATGCCATTTACTGCAGTTTGACACTGTCTTTCAACAGTGCGCATATCATGTGCTTGGTATGAAACTTGCAAATCATCCACATAGAGGCTTTTATGAACTGATGGTGGTAGATGGTTTAAAATACTATTGATTTTTATGGAAAATAGAGTCACACTCAATACACTTCCTTGTGGCACTCCCTCCTCTTGTACGTGAGGATTTGAAAGAACAGTACCAATACGAACTTTGAATGTCCTATGTGCTAAAAAGTTTTGTATAAAAATGGGAAGATTTCCTTTTAAATTAAAATCAAAAAGGTCCTTAATAATACCATAGCGCCATGTGCGATCATAGGCTTTGTCAATATCAAAAAATATTGACACTAAATGATTTCGCCTAAGGTAGGCAGTCCTGATCTGGGATTCCAGAGCAATAATATTGTCAGAGGTAGATCTTCCTCGTCTAAAACCACTTTGATGTGGAGACAAAAGTTTATTTGTTTCAAGGAAATAAACAAGTCGGGCATTTACCATTTTTTCCATAATTTTGCACATACAGCTTGTCAAGGCAATGGGTCGGTAACTTGAAGGACTTTTGGGGTCTTTTCCTGGTTTTATAATGGGTATGGTGATTGCTCTTTGCCAGGATGTCGGAAACTTAAGTTCCATATAAATCCTGTTGTACAGATATAAAAGGTTCAATAAAGACTCGTCAGAAAGGTGTTTCAGCATAGTATAATGGACACCATCTGGCCCACTGCTGGTTCCCTGAGTCTGTGACAATGCTGTAAGAAGTTCAAACTTCGTAAACGGAGAATTGTATGGCAAGTGTTTGGCTTGTGAGAAGACAATTGGTTTCTTTTCTGATCTGATTTTATGTGACAGGAATGGTTCTGAATAACTTGCTGAGTTTGAAACATCTGCAAAGGCTTTGGCTATTTCATTTGCTATTTCTGCGGGAGAGCTAATAATTGAGCCATTACTATGTATAGCAGATATAAGGTGGTCATTATAGACACCTGAACACTTTTTGACCTTTTCCCATACTTTCTTGCTGGAAATGGAACAGTTTAGTCCACTGACATACTCCTCCCATGACTCTCTTTGTCTTTGTCTGCGTATCCTACGAGCAACCGCTTTTGTATATTTAAATACAGTAAGATTATCAGTCGTAGGATACCTTCGAAATTTGGCCCAGGCTTTCTTTTGTTTTTTGTATGCCTCACGACATTCTTCATTCCACCAAGGAAAGTGATATTTGGATGTTTTTCCAGAATTCTTAGGGATTGTATTATCAGCAGCCTTAATCAAGAGATTTGTAATATTGTTTACAGCTGTATCAATGTCACAGCTCTGAACTGCGTCATCAGCTATCACAGCTTGGGAAGTAAATGTTAACCAATCAGCTTTCGAAAAGATATATCGCGATGGTTTCACAGGTGATCTGATTTGACTGTTAAAGAGAACAATGGGAAAATGGTCGCTATTGTGTAGATCTTTGTCGACTAAAAAGGACCAGTATGGAAGGACTGAGGGGGAACAGAAAGCAAGATCGATAGTGTGGAATGTCTTGCTTGGTTGATGAAAGTAGGTATGTTCATTGCTATTTAATAGGCACAGGCTGTGATCACTAATACACTGTTCAATTTGCTGTCCTCTGTGATTCATGTCACAACTACCCCAAAGAGGGTTGTGACCATTAAAGTCACCCAATATTACGAATGGCGGAGGTAGTTGACCAATCAAATCATCAAGTTCCTTGCGATCAATAGTATCATTTGGTGGAATATATATACAGCATATTGTAATCAATGTCTTAATATGGATACGAGCAGCAACAGCTTGTAAGTTAGTGGTAAGTTGTACATTGGAGGTAGGATAGTTATGGGAAATTAGCAAGGCTACTCCCCCAGAAACCCTACTGTTTTGATCAAAATCTTTGCGAATGCAAGTAAAATGTTTAACATTTATACTATTGTTAAATTTTAAAAACGTTTCTTGAAGACAGACACAAATGGGATGATAAGTATTAATTAATGATTTAACCTCAAACAACTTGGTCTGCAAACCACGGCAGTTCCAAGAAACTAAAGAACCCATTATGTAGGTTTTTTCTTTTTTGGTGAACGAGAACTGTTCACCCTGGACCTATTGGATGAAGGTGGCAACACATCCGTCAACATTGTTTCGTCATCCGAAACACATAGTTGTACTGCATCATCAATATTGGCATCATTTTTTGCATCTACTCTTTTTAATGATTTTCTAGGTGCAAGTTCGTCTTTTTCATTTTTTAATTTAGATTTTTGGTTGGATTTTTTTTTGTTTATTGTAGTATATGTTTCAGTATCCCGACTGGTACTTGGTTTATTTGGCTGTGAAAACTCTGGTCTAAAAGTTGCTAAGGGTATGGCAGATTTAGGTTTACATTGAGTACTTGATGGGTTAGTAGGATTTGGACTGTCTTCGGCCACAGAGATAGGTTCGGTTTGTGTAGCAATTGATCTTTTGTCACATTGCGTGGCAACTGAAGTTGAGGATTTAGTGGCTACTGTGGCATAGGATACACCTTCAGGTGTACGTGCTGTTACTATTTTACGTGCTTCAGGGAAAGAAATATTATTATTGATTTTAACAGTTTGTATTTCTTTTTCAATCTTCCATTTAGGGCATGATCGAGCATATGATGGGTGTTCACCATTACAATTAACACACTGAAATTTTTTGGAACAATTTTCAGATTCATGTCCGGGCTCAGCACACCGGGCACATGTTTCACATTTCCCTCTGCATGCATTTTTAGAGTGTCCAAATCTTTGGCACTTAAAGCACCTTAATGGATTTGGAACGAAAGGACGGACTTTGCACATCAGATAGGCTGCTTTAATGGTTTTTGGTAAATCTGGAGAGTTAAAGGTAAGTATGAGGTGTTTAGTTGGTAAGACTTTCCCTTCTCTACGAATGTTGATACGTCTTACAGCGCACACATTCTGGTCAATTAAATTGTTCAAAATTTCTTCCTCACTGTCATAAATCAGATCTGATTCGGAAATTACGCCTCTAGAATAATTAAGTGACATATGTAAGTTTACTGTGATCTTGAAATTTCCAATATGGGTCATTTTCATTATGTTTGTTGCTTGAGCATTTGTGGTAACTTCGACCAAAAGGTCACCGGATCTTAGTTTTTTAACATTTTTTACATCACCTACATAGGCAGCTATACTTTTTTGAATCAAAAAAGGTGAACAATTTGCAAAAGTTCCTTCAGACTTCTTTATGATGAAATATCTAGCTTTTGAGGCATTACCTGATGTTACACAACTTTGTCCCAATCCTCTGGGAGTCACATCTTTTGGCTTTGAGGATTCAGTAATCTCAACCCTCTCAGCCCAATCCATGCGTGATATATTAGGCAGAACAGCATTGTTCTCATCTGAAAAAGAGCATGAAGAACCTGAGACAGAAAGCAATCTCAAATTCTCCATGCTTGTAACCACTTATAAAAAAACCACGGTTTACTTCCAGATCGATCGGAGCCCCCGCTAGGCTCCGTCTCCCCACACTTTTCTAACGTGCCAAGTGTAACCGCCGGAGTCATTCGCAAAGCTAGATGATGGAGAGCGGGCCATAACGTGCACCTGGTGCACAGGGCCCAAGGACCAACAAAGATCCATGGGGGATTTCTCGATATGAAACACTCTCCACCATCTAACCAACGCAACCAAGGGACTCACCTCTGGAACCGTTTACTGCAAACGTTTCTTAAAAGCAAAACTACTGATGCACGCAGCTCTACCCCTTTCGCATCACACCCACATGAACCCATTCCCGAGCCCAAACGGTGTACCTTACGGCAGAGGCCGAAGAGTGGTACTAGGGCCCATAGAGCAGATGTGATGTTTACTAAGGGCTCGGCATTGATGACACCAGCAGCTGAGAGGGACAAGAAACACAAAACACAAAAGGAGAACAAAACAAAAAGAAGGGGAAAGGAGGATAGACAAAAAATAAGAAAGAAAAAGAAAGAGAGAGTAAGAAAAAAGGAAAGAAAAGCCTTGCTAAGGTGCCTCGGGATTGCAACACCCGTATTCACTAAAGAAGTGAACCCCTGAGGGGAGGAATTTGTTGAGAGATAATTATTTAAATTTAGGTCACGTATGCACATAATATAATAGCATACCACGTTTTAAGATTGTAAGTTAATTTACTTATCCCTATAATGCGCAGATTAGATTTGAGAGTATTATATTTGAGAAAACTAATTGTAAAGTTAGGATTTGGGTAGCTTGCTCAATTTGTGCATGTTTGACTTCAACAGTTATAATTATAAAATGCATTTTAATTGTAATAATTTGATAATTAATATTTTTAATATTCTTAATAATTTCTGTAATAAAAACAGAACATAAAAAAATATTTTCTTTTAAGTTTAAAGATTCCCTTTCCCCTTAATTCCTATACTAAAATAATTTATCAGATTTATCATATAAATACATGGAATTTAATTAAACCTACAGTAATGAACGCTTTTTTCTAAAGCAAAACTGCAGATAAGCGCATAAATAAAGTATTGCAAAAATACTACGTATATTAAATGAATGACAATTTAAATGTGCATTTTAATTTGCATGTCGTATGATTTTATAAAACAAGTACTTTTAATTGAATATACGATAAATTACAAAGGAATATACATTTATAGTTTGTAGTTAATGTACATTTTCTAGCAATATTTCATAGACAAAATACAGTGGTTGTCCAAAATAATGAAAACACCTGGGAAAAGAAGATTTTACGCGCCTAATAAGGTGTTAGGGCACCTTTGGCAATTAAAACTGGTTGAATCCTCCTTGGAATGGATACAAGGCCTGGATGGTTACAAGTGGTATTTGACACCATTTTTCAAACAGAAGCTGCCCCAATTCGGTGAATGATGCTGGAGGATGATAACGGGTTTTAACGCTATTTTCCAGTACAGACCACAGTGGCGCGATAATGCTTCAGTTGGCCAGTGATGTTGTGCATCATCAGCATCATGTTACTCAAACCATGATTAAACAGTTCCCTCTCCGTGAATGGAGGCCTTATCATCCTGAAAGATGCAATCCCCTGTAAGAAACAATGGCTGTGCCATATAATGGACATGGTCCCCCAAAATGGTTACATAGTCACTGGCAGTTATCCTTCCTCGTAAGGTGATAGTGGGACCAGCAAAAAACCACGATATCTCTGGCCAAAATATCACAGAACCGCCACTATGCTTTACGGTAGGAACAAGACAGCTGAGGTACCGGTGTTCTACACACCTACACATCTCTAGAGGTGGGGAATTGTGTGAAGGCTTATTCATCAGGAAACGTTTTGCATTTCTCAGAGACGAGTTTTCGCAATAGCAGCTCTGCCATGAATTCCTGGCTGAAGTAATTGCCATCGTACCGTATGTGTGAAAACAGGATTCTTTAGATGAATATTATGTTCAGCGGTCACCTTTGGCGCAGTGATCTTTCTGTTTGCGGTGATAATCATTTTTAATGTTCTCCTGTTTCGGTTAGTGAATTTCATTTTCCATCCGCAATTCTATCTCGCAGACGATGTTTTGCCTCGAACTTCTTATGCTGCCATGATCTTAGACATAGTACCTCTCGATACCTCCACTAACTTCAAAACGGCGTTGACCAACGCACCGATTAGACGGACGACTGAAATTTGCCCTTTTTGGAACTCTGTCATATCACTCATTTTGTCTTCAACACGAACATAATTGCGCGAAGAAACACCTCCAATGCAATCAAACACAACCTACAAAATCAGCAAACCTGTTAAGACAGAAAAACGGGAAATGAATAGTCCACTTCGCTCTGTTACCAGCATAAACAGACTTATCCCTTATACGTGTGGTGTTTCCACTATTTTGGATAACACCTGTTTGTTCCTACCTAACTACAGAAAAAACACTGGACATTTTTATGTTGAAATCTATTTAAGAAAATCTCATTTTAACTGTCCATTTATTTTTTGTGCTTTAAGCCGCAATAAATATGTGTATCAAATGCTATCAAAATTAAACATTAATTTTAAAAGCATAAACAAAAAAAGGACTTTCCTTTATTAAAACAGAAAACACAAACATTTCCTACATATCATTTTTGCAATTCAATATTCCTGTTTAAAGATTTTGTGTCATAAATGACATTAAATTAATTTAAACCATTTCTGGAAATGCATTTAAAATATATCCCAAACTGTTGTAATTAGCATATTATTAAAACAATGTAGAAGTTTATACTTGGGAAAATTCGTAAACTTTCATTTATCTTTATTAACTGCATTTTTCTGGATACTCCGATTTAGCTTTTCTGTTATGAGCAATATTTTTATGATATATTTTTGATTAATAAGCAAAATGCCCAATTTAATTTTTCTCACCAGAAAAATTTGGAGTACATTATTGAGGTATTTTTATATGCGATTGCGTGTAACGGTTCAAATCATAACTTTAATGATCGCTATAACAATTATTCTTTAAATAATCATTTTGGATATTTTAGTTTAATGCTGTCATCTTTATTCGCTTATTAAAATAACCTTTTACAAAGGCGTCATTTCAATCTCAGAATATATTGATCTACTATGCGACATTTGACTACTGATCCTTTGCAATTGAGTTGATAAGAACCTATTAATATATCACATGGCATATTAATATTTCATTTTATAATTTAAATTTCATTTTTTTATTAGTATACGCATTTGGTATCTTTAGTATGGCACTCAAGTCATTTAGAAACACCATTTAACCATATCATATATTTTATAAATACCATTTAATCCATATCATATTTTTGAGAAACACCATTTAATCAATATCGTATGGTTAAATACTATGCAATGATTATATGTGAGTTTATATCTACTTTTTATCCAGTTTACTCTCAAGGACATGTGATATAATATATTTGTAGTACATTTTCCAATTTCACAGATACTTTTAAGATATGTTAAAACTCCATACTGTTAGTTTACATTCAGCGGGAAATGTTTACTAATAACTATCTTTGCAACTATATAACGTCAGCTAATGTATCTTTAAGTATAAAGATTAAAATCTCATTTTAAGTAAAAACTATTTTAAATTTCCAATTTCATAATTCTAGAATTAGGAGACTATTTTGAGTCAATTTTTAGACACACGTATATTTTTGCAGATATAATGTTGCAAAAAATAATAGAGGTATTACTCAAGATTACGGATCTTATAATACCCTCTTATAATAATCATTTAGAGATATCCTAAAATTTATATCTGAATTGCAAATATTTATTTTTATTTTTTAAATATAAAATTTTATAAGAATCTAAATTTATATTCACATACATCGATTTGAACTAAAAAGTCGCATTTGTTCATAAATGTTAAAACATTATAGAGTTCCTTCATATCAAAGATTTTTCAATTAAACTAGGAATCAAACGAAAGAAAAAGGTATTTTAATTTCCAGGTTAATAAATTTAATGACGTCAACTGACGTCATATGACGTCAGTGTGAAAATAAAGTTTAAGTTATGGATTGCAAACTCCTGGAAGTAATAACAGTATACTGAGATATAAGTACTGTTTACAATAATTACTACTTTAGCATGAGAAAAACCAGAATGTTAGTCTAGATTCCAAATTCCATGCACGTTATCCCATCTTTTGCAGTGTGGTATATAAATGAATACTCAGTTTGAAACATTGCAAAATGGATGACATTCATTGTCGATGCTAAGCAACGTTTGATGCTTTACATCCGGCGGCAGAAACTAATTTTCGTGATATAAACCATCTCTTCAAACCGAATTAAATATTCAAAAGGCTGTAGTAAGGTGTGGCCATAAGGCTGCTTCTGAATAGAGCGTTATCTATCTATTGCATAAATTATCAGATACTGGGACAGGAAGCAGAGTAAACTTGTATGAAATGTGCTTCTGAGATAACTTAAGAGGCACTAATTTGGGAGTTCTCTTATGCCTGGATATGCATTAAATTAATATAAATCTGTAGAACAAGGATCAGATTTAATAACATTAATTATATATATATATATATATATATATATATATACACATATGGGGGGGTAGAACTAAAATAATTTCGTTATAAAGGAGCTTGCAGCACAAACATAATAGTGTCGACCGGTTTCGAAAACAAGAAGCAGCCTCCTTCATCAGGACACATAACAAGCGCAGATTTTACTCATGAGAGCTAGATTAGCGACTGTTGTAAGAAACAGCAAACGTAACTGAAGCAGAAAATGAAGAAAAAAAAGAAAAAGGTAAAAAGCCAATGCGGAAGAACCAAGAGGTAGAACAGTAAAATACAAAAGAGAAACGTGGACGTCCAACAAAGTATTCAAACCACTTATTCAGTGAGTAACACCAGAACCATAAGAACTTTATGAAATTGAAAGAGGCTGCAAACTGTCTGTTGCCTATGTGAGTCAACACAACTAGTGATAAAAATAACAGATTCTAAACAAATACGAAAAATAAGTAGACTATAAAGTGGTTATAGAAGCAAAAAGAGCCAGCATCGTCCTTCTACTTCCTAAACCATTTTCTGTTCTACTTATCTTTCGTATTTGTTTAGAATCTCATTTTTGTAGCTAGTTTTGTGGACTGAAGTAGCTTCCAAAACCGGTCTGTTGTTTTATTAACTAATAGGGATCGTTCGTAATTTTACTCACTGAAAAAGTGTTTTCTATCTTTTGCTGGACGTTCACGTTCTTATTTGGTATCTTACCGTTAATTCATTGTGCCTTACCTATTGTTCGTTCCTCCTTCGTTTTCTACCTCTTTTTTCTTCTCTCGCGGTTGACAACCATTGTTTCCCGCTTTCGTTTGTTGTTCTTACATCAGTCGTCGACTAACTCTCAAGTGTGTAGATTGCGTTTCTTATGTGTCCTGACGAAGAAAGTTGCATGTTATCTTCTGAAGCGGTCAACATTATTATTTTTCTATTGCATGTTACTTTTCACGAAACAATTTCAGTTTTATTGCTTTATTGCTTTAGCAGCAGTTTGAGTTGTACGTATGACGTTAGGTGCCTGAAGAAGGTGGTAACATCATTTATTTCATTAAATATTGATTCTAGACATACTTTTAACAAGATATTTATGAAAGAGATTTTATATGATGGCAACTGGTATGTATACTTCCTTTTTAACGCAACTATTAAGAATTTTTATTCTTTTTTATATACTTATTTCATACAGTCATACGAATTTTCGGAAAAACCGGAAGTGTCATTTCAAAAACGTGAAATGTAAATCCTTATTGAACCCCCAACCCCTCTATAAACTAATACTGAATCCATATCAATCATCATCTAAGCTCTATCCAGCCAATCCTAAGCACCTCCTTGTCTTTAACTAATCTTGAAAAATAAACGTTTCAAGATTTATTTTTACCCAAAAGTGGAAATCTTTAGTAAACCTCCAATCCCTTCCAGAATTTGATGCTTAATTCATATCAGTCATCATTTGAGCTATAACTATAGCATATTCTGAGAAATAGACGTTCCAAGGCAAAATTTTCCCAAAATACAATAATAGTACAACCATTTTGCCTCTAATTACAAAGTTTCTTAAAATAAAGTGCAAAAATTTTTGAAAACAGTTTTTAAACGGGGTATGCAATTTCTACTAAACGTCAAAGTTTAATTTTTTACACAGACACAGTAAAAGGAAAATTCTAATCATTATAATATTCTTGGCGCCTTCATTAGTTAATGTGGAACAGTTCCTTCTTTTTACCTGAAAAATTCACGGAAATCTGCTTACATTTTTTCCCGCAAAACATAAAGGCAGTTACAAATTGAATTATTTTGCAAACATGCAAGGTTAAATAACGCGTAGATGCTTTCACGTGCTAATCTCTGCCATAGATAAGTATGTAACAAAAATGTCACGATCCTTTTAGCTCTGAATCTTATTTTCCCAGCAGTTTTTAAAAATGAGGTTTCTCTATACCAAAATTATGTCGCATTTTAGTAACGCTAAACTTTTTGAAACGCTCATGGTTTATATTCAACATAGTCGTTATTCTGCCGTAGCAGCAAATTGAGTAGCAATGTCAATTTCCGAATTTTCTATCTCTGTTCAACAACTTTACTGTTTGTAGCAGATCACGAAATTCAATACGTCTTGAATTGAAGTGCGTAATAGGTAGGCATGGTAAAGTGATCTATGACAGTAAATCCGCTCTCCCTTTTTCTGAAATCGTAGTTCATTTATTTTTTAAGAATTTCGAGCGTTTAATTTGCAAGAAATAGTAAGGAATATTCTACTAATGGGAATTTGTATTCCAAGGAGTCCGTGTCAAAAGTTAGATTTTGAATTTTCCTGTAAATACCATCTACAGAGTTAAGGGTATTTTCTTATATTTCTACACCTTATTTTGCAGACGCAAATGCATGTACAGCATTAAACCATATATAATTTGCCAATATTACGGTTTCTTTTAAGTAATAACATAATAAAGAAAATAATTATCTTAACTATTCAAAATAAATAAATAATTCTAATATATATTATCAATAAAGAAAACAATAATCCTAAATACTGTAAAAAAATTTTATTGCTATCCAACCTCCTATTTTCCGATATTACATACAATCTGATTAAGAATTATACTTCATATGGGCTGTTTAATGCTAATAGATTTTTGAGGAAATATCTGACAAGATATAAAAGGGCACTATTTAAATCACACAAAGTTTAAAAGTCTAAACTATTCTGCAACTTTTGAGCCTGTAATGGATTTGAGAGATAATTTAAATATATTTGAGAGGATTTAATTTAACTTTGAAATATTGTTACTGATTTTTGAAGATTAAACTGCTTGCAGTATCGAGGCTGTAACTGTAACGCCGATGTTTGCAGTGCCCTAGTTTATAGAAGATAAGCGAAAATGGTAACTTTCATTACTCTGTTTTTAAATAACTTTCACACTGGATTATAATTTTGTTTGTAGTTAAACTAATCAATAATGATTGATAAATCTAATTTTATACTGGAATCAGATATTTTACATTTATATTTATACTTGTCGATATATTCTGTCACTTTTAGCAAAACAACTGCTCATTAGTGCGGTTAGGTCACATTGTCGAGATCGCATCCTTTGATTAGTTGAGTATATATTAATATTGTTTTAAATATTTTATTAACACATACTTTTTGTATAATATCGAAATTATGTTTAAAAGTTATTCTCTTTAAGACACCGCATACAATAGAATGCATTTCTATTTCCTTAGAATATGTAACAAAGTGATTAACATGTTTTCAGATATTCATTTAAAAGCAAAAAAAGAAATATATATATATATATGTATATATATATATATATATATATATATATATATATATGTTTGTGTATTATAAATTAAAATAATAAAAACGAAAGTGAAGGAGTGCAAATCAGTAAACACAGCATCAAACCGCGATATATATATATATATATATATATATATATATATATATATATATATGCGTAAATTACAAAATATATCCGAAATGAACGGTTCGTATTTTTATGTTCTGATTTAGCATATATATCTCTATTTTTTTTTTTACATTTTAATACTATTATAATACTAGAATTAGTTTTATTACGAAGTTTTTTCAATAATTTTTCAGAATAAGTGCAGCGCACAACATATCTACAAAATTCTAATATTTTAAAAATATAAAACAATAGAGATTAATATATAGATAAAAAATTATCCATTTAGTTGCTATTGAAAGGCATGCATGTTGCTCCAAAACGTGCACTGGCACTTCTATGATCATGGGTAGAGGATATGAAAACTTATACAGGGTGTGTCCATACTCTGCAACACACTACAACATACACCTGATGCTATAGTTACCCGAGCATATTACTTCTTGTTCTGCAAAGCAGATTAACAGAGTTGGAGCATAAAAAATACTAATATCTTAATTATCCATATACAGTGACAAAACTATTACACTTGGAATTTAAAATGCAAAACATTTTTAAAATACAATTTAGATTAAAATACGTATTTTGAAAATTCAATACAGACTAAAACGTATATTTTTAGGTTTTTGCTCTAATGTTCGAAGATTCAATTAGAGAATCCAATGCTATATAAACTGTATATTATTTCTCTATATGCAAAGAGTGGTGTTATTCAATTTAATTGACAGACCCTGAAGTTTGGGCGAGTCTTTAGTGAAACCATTTTCACATCTAATCATTTATTTGACATTTTCTTTCAGAATATGACAACAAAACCTTCGATGAAACATTATCAGAAATCTCCTGAGTCAAAGTCATCAGTCAAAATTTTATCAAAGACGTTTATAAAATGAAAAGAGTTGCGTGAAAATGGTGACTGATAGTCTTTCTTCAAATTTCTGTCACTTTCGTTAAATCTTCCTTCGCTCTTGGAAAAGTCTCAAGGCCATGCGTGTTTAGCATTAGGAGTAGATAAATATTCAGTAACCCTCTAGTCCGTAGTGCATTAAAGATTCATATTTCGTGTTACCTGAATTGTTTAACTCAAGTAATAACTTTTAAAATATACACATTAAACATTAGAAAATCGATTCTTGGGCTCTTATACATAGAACATATCTTGGTAATAGTTTTTTGCTCAATTATTCTTGCAGAGTATAATTAATTTATCCATTTCAAAAGTGTTATATTTATAAAGCTGACGATATTGAGTATATACTAGAATATAAACAACTAATAAACAATGTACTCATATTATGATGAAGCAACAAAATTCCATGTTGTTAATTCTAAATATAGAATATATATAATATATTCTTTCTATGAGTTTAGTCTTGCTTTTATTTCCGGAATTGATAATAAGGATTTTTAACACATAATGTGAAACATGTTACTGAAAACAAAATGTTATTCTAACACATAATTAAATACATGATAGCATATATATTGAAATATAAAAATGAAAATATATATTACGCGATTACTGTTTACAGAAATAAAATCTGGTAAAAGGAACATTTGCTTCCAAAAAATAGTTTGACAAAAATAGTTCAATGTAGTATGAGAATAGAATGGAATTTTATTTTGAATCGGAAAGGATATGCAAAGCATGGGGTTAATTATTTATTTTATAAGCAGAAGTTCGCATTAAATCCAATGAACATATATCTATGAACTAAAACCATCTCTGAAGCCTCTTATATCACATCGAATAATAGGAAACACATTGAATGACCATCGAATATCACCTTTTGAGAGGAAATTTCCGGAACATATACAATAGGATAATATGATTCTTTATTGCGCTCTCAATATGCTTTTTATTTTCCATTTATCTGACCAATAACTACTTACCTAAAGCAAAAATTCAGTATTTATTTATATAACTGTATCCAATGTAGCATTCATTTTTGATACTGCTGTTTACATGATACAAATTTTCAACTACGTACTTACATAGATGTGTACATTATAATGGGTGTTTATATTAAATTTAATCAAATGTAATTCAAAATGGAAAAGTTATAAAATTTATAATACTTTCCATTAAAATTAGATTTATTAAAGCTTAATTAATATCAAACATCGGATGTTAAATGCAAATACAAATCTGAGCTTTTTGAAATCCAATCAATTTAAATTACTGACCAAAAATGCAAACTGAAAATTAAATACTATTATTGTGAACCTGATTAATGGTAACGAATTCTGCGATAAAAAGAAATTATCATCATATAACATAGTCAATAAGTACAATACTTTCTGTGCGAACCGGTTTCGGAAAATTACATAAGCTAATTCATTAGCTAAATGCAAATATCCTTTGATCAAACAATTTAAAATGTTACAAACAATTAATAATAGTCTGCGTAATTCAGAAGAATACTACATTAAATACAAAAGAAGGGATCCATATTAAAAGCTATATGAGTTAACTTCATTAACTAAATTCAAATAACATTTGATTAAACATTTAAAATACCAGTCAATAGACGAAAAATATCACACCAGTCAATAGACGGCTAAAATAAAAAAAATAGCAAATATTGAAGAAATGAACCGGTTTCGAAAGCTACGAGCTGCTTCATTACTTAAATTATGTCTATCAAACTATTTTAAATACCAATGCATAAAATAACTCAGTATTAAGAAGAATATCACTCAAAATATGAAAGCACCTCTTTCAGAAGCTATATAAGGTAATTCCATCCAATCTAAATCCAAATTGCACGCAATTAAAATATTAAAATACAACTTAATAAAAGACTGCTGCAATAGGAATATAACAAAAAATGAAAGAAGGAACAGATTTTGAGCTACCTTCCTCAATTACATTTACATACTATTGGATCAAACTACTTTAAGAAACACATGAATAAAAGACTACAGAATTAAGAAGAATATGAAACAATTGAAAAATAACCAATCGGTTTCGGAAGTTAAATGAGTTTCTTCATCAAGTCACTTCAAAAATCAAAACTGCTTGGTATGTAATATTAAAGAAATGTAGTGTAGAAAATAATTATTTCGGCCCGGAAAGGAAAAATGCTACAGTAATAAAACAAGGAACGAAACGTTTTTGTAAACAAAATTATCTAAATGCATCACAGAAAAGAACAAAACAGTTATAAAACAAAAACAGATGAACTGTTATCAAAACCTAAGAAAAAATATGATGTGGTCAGTATATGACTTTCCTTACAAAATTCAATGAAGTTACTTATTTCACAAGGAAATACTGGTGTACAAGATCCACTGTTTTTGGTATTGAAATACTACCATACTGGGCGTTTATGGATACTTATTAACCTAAGCAGAGTGACTTATACATGAAAACTTTTTATCAAAATGCAATTGACATTAATATCCTGCGAAACAAATGACTATTGATGAATTCTTTGGTGTCAAAATACAATACTAATGCAAAAAGTGACTTTTCTCCTGAAAGGAACAAACTAGATCCACAAGAATAGTCAGAATACATATATTGAATAATATTTAATATGGAAAATGAACATGTTTAATGATAACTACTTTTCTAATTTTATGTAATTATTTTATCTTTTTAAACGTTCAATATCTCGAGAATAGTTCAGGCGACAGTTCAAATATTTATGTCATTCATTTTTTAATGAAAAAGTACGTTTTAAATATTTATCCTTATTGAAAGTCTTGAATTTTTTATGATTTTTTTCAAAAATCCATTTGATGAAGTCGTTTAAAAATTCGTTTGCTTTTAAAATGAACAGGTTCCCAGTAATTCACCGATTGTAATAACCATATCAAATAATAAGTTACAACCAATCCATTCGGTCGTGAGATATCGTATGCACAGACACACGGACGCACACACTGATATACATAAGCACATGCTAATATACATATACGCACTAATACATACGCACACACACTAAAATACGTGCACACAGATATCACGTCAAGACCGTTCGATTCGAACTCCGAGATGCTTTAAACGTGAATTTTCCTATACATTACGCTACGTATGTAGGGAAAATAGTATAGTAGCAAATAGGACTTAAACAAGAGATTTCCAAGCAGAAGAAATTAATAAAGAAATATCATTAACGAGTGATCTTGATTGAAAGACGTTAGAGAAAACTTCAATGCAGTTTAATTCAAAAATGGTTTTAGACGCACAAATGATCTTAGAAAATTTGAAAACGTGATTATAATTCCAACAAAGTTCAATAATATAAAATTTGGATACTGCTTGTATTAGAAACATAGCTCATGTGCTTCTTAATGCACAATTAAGAATTATATTTTGCTATTTTGAGACCAAGAGCATATTCACAAAAAATATAATAAACATCCCCAATGATTCAAAACAAGGATATGATGTATAAGACAAGGGGATATTGAATTTGTCAATAAGTTTAAATAAAGACTGAATTAAACGGAGATAACATCTTGACAACATTATAGGTACAGAAATGTAAAGCTACAGCATTTCTTGGTCAAATATGTTGCTGTAAATAAAAAACTAATTTTGGATCTTTTAATTTATGCAACACCTTGTTAATATTAAAAATATTGTTTTCGGAGATGCAAAAGATTTGAGATACTTTATTTCACAGATAGGTATCTGAAAATCAGAATTGAATTTTAAGACCTGGTAAACATATGTAAAAGACTAAACATTTCTCCTGATTAGGCCGGTTAAAATGAGCAAAAGTTAGAAAAGGCACCTCACTGTGTCTATTTTACGTCAGATAGTAATTTACAAAGCACGTGCCTAAACATTTTTCATTTCTCTTTATCAAAAACAGTTTCTTAATCAAGAATGATATTAAAATGTAGGCGAAAGCAAAATTATTCTATATGCAAAAAAAAACCTGAACAATACAAATACTAATAATATGTAGAGTAGTTTTCAACTATTAATGTCTTCTACATTTCCTTTATGATTAACTATTTTATTTAAAATCATCCAATTATCTATAAAAATAGTCACAAATATTCTCAAAAATGAACTAGAAAGTTAATTATTTGGAACGAAGTGTAGCTTCGTTCTTTTGCCATTTTATTGAAAATCTTTTTCTGTGTACTTTTGATGCGTCAATCTCTTACGAGTGACAAAACTTAACTTGACTTGTTTAACGGCATTATGGTGTAGAGATTAATTCACACCCTTTAGAAAAATTGTTCTGACAAAACTTTTAAACGGTAACTGAAGTGCTTTTAAAAATAAAAGTGTTAGCTTTCCAAACAGTAAAGTGGATAAAAATCTGAAGCACGTATTCTACAAAATTAAAAAAGAGCAAAAATTATTAACAAAGAAAACATATTATTTTATTATTAGAAAATAAGCTTATATGTATTAACGAAATTATGTAATGAACAACCTGTGTTAGAATTAAAATAGAAGCATGAAATAAGCATTAATAAACTAAAAGATTATAAAAGTGTGTTCCATGCTTTGAGAACATTTAAGATGCATTTATAATGCAAGTAAAAACTGCAATATACAGGCATCAGTTAAATAAAAGAGGTTGTTCAAGTTTGCAAAGTTCTGAGAAAATCGAAAAACGTGGCCTTAAAATTATTTTATGGAATATAAAAAAGATATTTAATATGTATTAATATGTGCATAAAATGCAAATTTTTTTTGCCAAACAATTATCTCTGTATTTTAATCAATGACAATGCATAAATAAGATTATTAGGTGCAACCAGCAATGGTATACTTCGAATAAACAAATGTCAAAATTGAATTTGTTTGTAATTCGGAAAGTATTTCTATTAGACCGTAAGAAAAGAAATTTTGACAACTTTTAAATACTTTCTGCAGAGAAATGTCTGATCCTCTTACATATTTGTATCTCAAAAATACATAATAGATGAATCGGAAGTACCTTCTTTTGTTTTACATATACATTAAATCGGTAAAAGTAGAGCTACATAGCATTTTTTGCCCACACAGTGATTATTCTTTTCTATATCTAATGATACTCTTAACTCAAAATCTTTAAAACTTTAACTACAACCTAATTTTACAAGCACATTCTATTACGGGTGACATTTATGAAATTTATATATATATTTAATACAATATGAATTCTGAATCATTAGCAATATTTATGAATAACTCTAGACCGTGTTATTTTTCAGAAAATCTTAAATTCTAAAAATTATTTAATATGTATTATATTCAGTAACATTGCTCGATACAAAAGACACACAATTGTTTCAAGCAGATATTTACGATAATAGTTACGCAAATAGTTTATTCATGCAGTTTGCATGTTGAATCCTTTTTATTTGAAGGAATCCTGTATTCTTTTTCAATTTTCAACATTTTACGTTCATTGTTATTTGATATCTGCTTTTCATAACTAAAAAATCCAAACTTTCTCATTTTACATTCCCTTTCATAATTTATTTTCTCCGTAAAGTGTGTTATTAATTGAATAAAAATAACCGTTTTGAGTAGTATGGCGTTGAAACTTGAATTTTGCATTTCCTAATAAAACGGAACCTATAATAAATTCCCATTTAACTTTTTTTAACCGAAGATGTTTGATCCAAAATAAAAGACATAAAAATTCTCTACAGTAATATGGCAAAATGAATTTGAATATTTTAATAATCTTAATTTCTGCTTCTAGTAATTGCTTTTATCTCTACTGCAAAAGTATTAAATTAAAAGCTTTAATGTTCTTATTATCAAGATTAGGAACAAATAAAAAATAAATTAACTTCCTTTGAACATTAGTGTAATTGATATATATGTAATTTTTATATTTTAATTAAACTATCGATAAATACTATGAAACACAAAATACTTTTATATATGCCTGAAATTTTAGATGTAAATATTATTGTATCATACTAAATAATTTATAAAAATGTAAAAATACATACATTTATTTCCTTCATATTAAACATAGGAATATACACAAACATATTTCAAATATTATGCTTAATTATTGCAATAAATTATGAATATTGAAAGTTAAAAGCTAAATTAATTGAAATGACCATTCATGTTTGAGGCTAGAAATTAAAAAATATGATGTTTATAAACCGAATGTGAAAAATCTCAATTTTTAATCATTACATCTCTACGATTAAACTAACTGTTAATCTCGGATTAATTTTATTATGAAAACTATTTTCAATTCCACTACCAAAGTAATTTAGCTGTGATTACGAGGAACTGTACCACAAAGTAATTAATCTAAAGGCTTCATTCCTATGAGACACAATTGGTAATCAAGCCAGAAAATAAATATCGGAAAATTCATCGTATTCCTAGCGTTGGAACCTGATCTTCAGCTTCATTATACTTACCTTAGTAACTAATGAATATCACTCCTCAACTAATGAATTTCAGTATCTTCAAGGAAACAGTTGACTGTTGTTTAAACACTCTATTTGCATCTTAACAATGATGATAGGTTCTCATTACCTGGTGAACAGACTTGTGTACATGCGACTGAAATTTATCACATGATACCAATTAAATTCCCAGCGTCAATACTATATGCATACATCTGACAGTCAATATTCTCGCGGTGATCACTTAAAGGGGGGCAGACGAAAACTGCGTAAAGGTAAAATATAGAGCAACGCATAATATCATTTAAAGAATGCATTTCTTTTGGGAAAATATCAAATCGAATCAATACAATAAATTGGATGCTAAGTGGGATTTGTATGAAACTATTGATTTTATTTATACATAATTTTAAATTAAAAAAAATCCTATACCTGAAATTGCACAAACTAATTAGAACTTTGAATAGCATATCCTTTTTAAGTTATGAATAAGAAAAATACGATATGGCACAAACATTGACCTTTGTAGTTGAGTTTCGAATAATTTTGCTTGATTTTATCTTTCATTGGATGCTCAATAAAATAGTTACAACATTAAAATGACGGTAAGGCTCAATATCGTTACAAAATACCCTCTTGGATAGTGGGTGTACTCTCAGGATACAAAAAGGAGTCCACATTTTTGTATAACTAACGCTTTTATTTAAAAACACCACCAAGGGTAACCAGGATCAATATTCGTTCGTTACTAATTCCCCCGTGGTGAAGGGACGCCTACGCACCACGTCCACAAGACCCCCCAGGTTGTCCCATGGCGAAAGGGAGAAGATTTGAAGCTTCACTTTTTTATAGAGGCTCCCTGAAGGGCAGAAGTCTGACTTGGCCTCGACATGACAACATCCATGCCCACTGGCGGGATTCGAACCCGCAACCCGGCAATCCAGCGATCAGACGGAAACGCATGCCCCTGACCGCTCGACCACCGGATCGTCAGGATCAATATATAGCTAATAACTCTACCTATCTTACAAGATCACAAAAAACTGTCAGGTACAGTAAAACACTAATTAAATGCTCGACTAATTTACAAAATTGAGATTTTGTTATCAAAACACTGGCGCATCTTATAATTCAATTTGACTCGTATTACGTCAGCTCAGTCCAAAATAAACGACGACTTCCATATATACTTTCCATAGAAATCTCTAGAAAGTTGGCGTAAAATGGAAAGTTCTGGAGAGAATGAGAAATTTGGTTGATCATTAGCCTTTTCCTAAACTTATGATACATCTGCTGTAGATACTCGGCAATTGTACGTACTGGCGGTGGGTGTATCATCGAGTCATCTACATCAGTTACTGAAGGCAAGGGAACCATTACAGCCGTCAAATATGTCCAAGCGATTGAGCAATGCTTCATATGGTTGCTTCAGAATGCGCTCTTACCATTCGCTCTGTTCACATATTATCTACGAAGTTTTAATCATTTACATAGCCGGGAAGTATCTACGTACCGATATACTGATTTCGTAAATCTGGAGAAATTTTAAGGGGGGTGTCGATTATTATATCGCAAAGTGTAGTTTATTTGTTTTATACTTAAGGGTCTGTTAAGGTGTACATGACAATTGTACTCAGGAGAATAATAAAACTTTATTTTTGCCACATGAATTAAGTGTAAAATACCCAAGTACAATAATAAATTATTTCTAGATGTTGTAACTAACCTCCTTGAGTGAAACTGCGCACATGTATCTGGCCATTTATATTTCTAAAGTTATATTTCAAGTTACATTAAACAAATGCTAATTCTCGAAACAAATTATCTTGCAAATGAGAGCATTAGCTAAGCTTGTTAGTTAAATGCATGGTAGAGTGTTTCTTGTTTTTCTTTGCTAGGTTATACGCTAAACGATTCTCTAATTAGCTTTGTTAAAGAAAGAGGTCAGTTAAATAAAACTGCATGTTTGCACACTCTTTGTATCCACTTAATAATTATTATAATTAATTTTTCCTGCTGCTTCACACTTATTCACTCCCAGTTATACGTCATGAATCAGATATTATTATCCGTGCAACGTATGCCATACACTAAAGTTCAAAATATGTGATGTCACTTCTATTCAAATTTATTTTCTGTTTTCCAAAGCTTATAAATTTTAGATGTTTCATATATTTATTTGATAGTCGTTTATCTATCTACAAAAATAAAATAAAATAAAGATAAACATAGACAACGTAATTAAGCACAGATTAATAAACAATGCAGCATGTAACTAATTCGAGGATACGTTGAATCCCCTTTTCAATGGTAAACAGGCCAACAAACTCGACATCAAAAAGACAAAATAGTGCTATTTGCGTTTTAAAAATCAAAAGTTCTTAATCCATTTAAGTTTTCCTTTGACTTTTAGACATTGTAAACGTGTTTCAAAATATATTACTATTAAATGTAAGGCACAGTTCTGCTTTTAACTTTAAGTAAATTGGTCTACCTAAGCACTGAAGAAGAGAATCCAACGTATCATCAAAACAGCTGTATGCTGCATTGTATATTAATTTGTACTAAATTACGTTGTTTAAGTTCGCTTCATCCTTTGCTGAATGTGTTTTTACTTATTAAATAAAAGATAAGGTACTGTGTGCGTTTGCCCATGCGTAGAGTAGTGAAAATTCTAAGCGATTCACAGCTATAAAATTTGGTACAGGAATAGTTCAACTCGGGCTCCGAGACACTTTGGAGCAGTTTCCTTAATTCAGATTAATTTTTATGTTATTTAATGTTTGGGTGATTTTTGCACAAATAGGTACTTTAGTAATCGAAAATATTATACACAAAGTTTCCATTTTATCATCCTCGAAAAGATCGAAGAGCTCTTTCCAACGAGGTTTGAACCGAATCCGTAAATATTTATATTTGTTTTGCCTTTTTAAATACATCGAAATACACGTTTTTAGGCTATTTGAAAATAGTTTAATTTTAAATTCTATCATCTGCACGAGACCTTAAAAGCTAGCTATTTTAGAGACCGTCAAAACGCCAGTTAAGATATACACGGTGCTTTTAGGGTATATTTGCTCAGTAGCACACTTTGTTCTGTCCTCAGATTGAAAAAAATTGTTCGAATCTTTACAGTGAACTCATTTAATGCAGCCCAAAGTTATGTTTGTGTTGATTAGGAAGTCATTTTTTATCATTGCCAATCAGTGTCCATAATTAGGATGTTGCTTGTGAGGGTTTAGTACTACGTAGTATATTCATATATTTGTTTCTAAGTTGTTATTCGAATTGTGTGTTGTGTAGCAGATCAATGTAACTATCATATGATGTTGTTGTTGATGAGACCCAGACCGTCCGACCTACCAGAATGGTGTAAGGTAACAGTATGGACGGCCGGGAAGTGCCACCCAATTTAGACCGGAACCCAGTGGGGGACTATCATATGATGTTGTTGTTGAGACCCAGACCGTCCGACCTACCAGAAAGGTGTAAGGTAACTGTATGGACGGCCGGGAAGTGCCACCCAATTTAGACCGGAACCTAGTGGGGGAGGCATCCACAGGGACCGTACCCTCCTTCCCCTACCACCAACCTCTCGGAAGGACTTACGGACCCACATGTTTAACGTGATCGTACTCCGCATGAACACGGCGGCATTTGTGGTAGCGTGCAAATCTAGCGCGCAAACCACGGGGATACAGCACCCGAGATGGCCAACAGCACGCGGTGTTCCGAGGTGGTCACCCACCAAGTACTAACCGCGCCCGATGCTGCTTGACTTCGGTGATCTAACGGGAACCGGTGTTTTCAGAACGGTACGGCCGTTGGCCTACTATCATATGATGTCGAAAGCCCAGACCATCCGGCTCGTCCTAGGACTTAGAGCATCAAGTTGAATGGTCGGACTATCATATCATATGATGTCTACTATCATATGATGTTGAAGACCCAGACCGTCCGACTCGTCCAAAGGACTAAGAGCAGCTATTTGGACGGCCGGACTATCATATGATGTGTGATAGTTCAATTTTTAACAGTTATGTGATGTGTAATAAGTCATTTTTAACAGTTAGACTTTAAAAGTTTAACATTTTTTTCTTTTTTAACACAACATAGTTGAAAAGTGTTTATGACTTTGTTCATTCTATCTGTCTGTCCGTTAGCACGATAACTGCCGCAAAAATGACTTTATCAAAATAAAATTTTAGTATGTTGTTGAGACGGTCTGTGGGACCTATGAGAATATAAATGAATAATATCACCCAATTGGTTTTTTATTGAACCCGGGTTGAAAAAATGAAATACATTGAATCCTATGGGACCTCATTTTTCAAACATTTTTTAAGCAAATTTAAAATTCACAAATTCCTTCGAAAGCTTTAAGATATATTCAAATTATCCCATAGAAAAATATAAAAAAAAATTCAGCAAAATATATTCAGTTGTTTTTAAATGAAAATTAAAATAATAATTACATCCTTTATATGAACAGATCACGTGACCATTATATGAATAGATCACGTGACCCACTTCAAAATAAAATACGGCATCCATCTTGTGTCAAAATTGTGATTTTTAAAGTTCTTTTTAATTTATATCTAGTGTTGCATCCGTCCTAAAACCGCTTTATTTTTTATTTTTTCTGTGCATCTCTATACTACGCCAAAACAATTACAATATTTTTTAGTTTAAATGATCATCAAACTTTGATCATTTCTACAACGAAGCCTAATTTTCACGTGTGGAGAATGTAAACACATCAAGCTGTAAGATGAGTTGTATGAGAATTGCTGAATTTCTTTAACGCAAAATTATTTATCTCTAGAGTCTGAAATATAGCTGATTGGAATTAAACATTCATTGATTTTACATAGAGACGCAGACGATTCTATAATATTGCCTCTTTCGATGAAGTTTTAAGTATGGAATTAGAAAGCACTTTTACCTCCATGGTTTTAAGTTTTAAGTTAAATAAATTATTATAGTCCTGAGATAATTTTAAAAATATCATCGCTGAATGAAAGGAATGGAAAGAAGTTAATGAATGAAATATTCACTGCTTTTATATAGAGAACCAAGCTATTTATATTTCAATGAGGTCATTTGAATATTGATCATTTGTTTCCGATGAAGTTTTCAAATATAACAAATGATTGCAGTATTGTGATAATTTTAAAAATCTGATGTGAGTAGTACATGACTTTCCCTGCACACTTAAATTCATATTTCCTTTATTTATTTAATAATTCATTAGATTGAGTTTATTTGCACTAAATAACATTAAATTTGCATTTTTAATTCAATCATTGTCTTTATTTGCTAATTGGACATTTTTCCGACAGCGGCGTAACAAAAATGCCTGAAATCTCAAATATCTTGTGAACGATTAGTCCTAAAGTATAATGGAGTGTGTTTTATTCTTTTCCTCGTCAAAAATTGCGTATAAAATAAGAATGTAATTGATACATTTCAGCATACGTAGTCTTTTTAATTCATATTTATTGTTGTATCCGTCCTAAAACAGCTTTATTTTTGTTTAAATTCTGTGCATCTACATACTGAAACAACGCAATTACAATATATTTAAGTTTAAATAATCATCCAACTTTGATTATTTCTACAACGACGCCTAATTTTCACTTATGGAGATTGTAAACACCAAAAGATATAGAATGAGTTGTATAAAAATTGCTGCATTTCTTTAACTCAAAATTATTTAACTCATGGAGTCTGCAATATAGCTGATATGAATGAAACATTTATTGATTTTACACAGAGAACTTTCCAGACAATTTTTTCGACGAAGTTTTAAGCATAAAGTGAAATTACTTGTACCTCCACGGTTTTAAGTTTTTAAATAAAATAAATTATTATAATATTGTGATGAATGAAAGGATTGGAAAACAGTTTATCAATGAAATGCTGCTTTTATAGAGAGAGACAGGCGTATTATATTTCGATGATGTCATTTGAATAAAGTTCATTTGTTTTCGATGAAGTTGTCAAATATAATAAATCAATGTAGTATTATGATAATTTTAAAAACATTACCGAGGAATGTACCGCATTTTAGATATGTTTAAACCAGACAATTTTTATTTCAATGCCGTCATTTGAATAAAGTTCATTTTTGTCGATGAAGTTTTAAGTTTTCAAATATAATAAATTAATGCAATACTGTTATAATTTTAAAAATATTACCGAGGAATGTATCGCATTTTAGAGATGTTTACATAAAATTGCATTACAGTTGGAAAGTGTTTCATAATCAATGCTTTATGCATGATTGATCTCTCTTGTTTTCCTATAACTTCATACGTTATTATTATATCTTATTTTTATTATTCATTCAATCTGATGAATGAATAATAATTGTGAATAAAATACACTTAAAATCACTAATAAACTAATAATTAAACACCTGCTGCTTTACACTTATTTACTATTTTATACACCAACTGAATACTTGTGAATAAAATATACTTGAATAATAAATGAAGAATGAATAATCCTGTTAATTAATCTTGGACCTATTCGACACAGGCAGCTAATTCTTTTCATTATATTATTTTATCATAATATTTTTAAAAATATTTAAGCGCTGCAAGATTTTGTGATTGTACAATGCATAGTTCAAGATCTTCAAGTTCTATCCTTCAAGAAACGATAACTCTGAAACTCAGTTTAAACTCGAGAGTTCTTCAGATACTTCTAGTCCCCCTCCTGCCCAAAATCAATTCAGTAATTAAGGGTATGGAAAACTTTCTTAAAAAGGAGCAAAGCCCCGAAAAGCTGTAAGTCAAGAGTCACTGGCGGCTTTTCAATTGAAACTGGTAGAGTTAAAGACGATGTGCGTGGAAAGAGAAGTGGAACAGAAATAATACCGTTTTGGTGAGGCAGGAGATCTGCGGTCTTAAACAATAAATTTTGTAAGTGGTAAATTGTTATCCTCCTATAATGTATAGTAAAGTAGTAAAGTAACTGTCTCGTATGGTACAAGAGAATAAGGCGTTACTTAAAACTGACTTGATAATTATTTCAGAAACAAAGGATACGGCAGTTGAAACGTCGAGAAAGAAGGTCAAGCATATTTGGTTTTGAATTTGTTTTTAAGGGTTTTATTTTTGTTGTTATTTGGGTTGCATAAACAAAAGTATCTTGTTATAAAACACTCAAACAAAAGGATATGTTCAAATAACGAGAATTATTTAGGGTTACGTTGCGTGAATTTACTAAATAAATTGAAAGATGCTTTACTTTAGGCCTGTTATTGAGGATGAAGTAAAAGGTAAACTTACATATGTTTATTTACTTTCATATTTTCTTTAACTAATAAGAGACTAGACAGACTACAAATACTACATGAGAGACTAAAGACTAAACAGACTACATTAATCCGAAAGGTACTTTTTACTATGTTGAATCAGTGTCGTAGTCATAAAAGATTTGGTTTTATGACTACGACACTGATTCAATATTTTTTATGCATAAATATTTTTTCAGTAAGGCCATATAACTAGCTAAACATTTTATTTTATATTCGAAACACCATATTTCTATATTATATTTTTATTGATATTCTTAGACGATAAGTTCTGTATAATACTAACAGGATATTCTAATATAAGAACAATTTAGGACATTTATTGAAAAGATAAGAAGGATATTGGCTGGTTTCAGTAACTGATTTCAAGTATATTTTATACTTCAATAAACAATATTGGCAACGAATGACTTATTGAGAGTCAAACGTTATGCATATTGTTTAGAAAACTAAAGTATCCTTGTTATAATATTCCAGAACGTTTAGCCACATTATGTGAAATGTCAATTTAAATCCATAATATTAAAACAGTAAAAATTATATTACAATTTTAATGTTAATATATTTTGAACTGAAAATGTCTCAATTTTAAATGTTTGTAAAAATATCAAATACCATTTTGTCAGTATAGATCGTCATTCAAAACATTTTATAACTCAAGAATAAAAAATATTTCAATAGACAATTCTCCATAATTTTAATATAAACTGTTATCAATATTTTATACATATAAGAGTATAATCAGTGTATTCATTGTCAGTTCTGCTTGTACGTAAATCCATGCGCACTTTCATTACTAAACAGTGAAAAGTTTTCGCTTTTATCTATTAGAACCAACAATAGTAATGTATAAGAAAAACTTCAGCAACTTATAAAAGCAAAAATTACACAATAAACCTAGAAAAACTTTTATACTCTGCTTAGGTTTTACTTATCCTTCAAACAAAGTGTATTGTACTTGTTAATAGTAATGTATTTTAACTAACATATAGCATGAAAAAATAATTTAACTTCAAGTTGGCAAAAACGTAGTATACACTTAGATAACTTTTGAATATACGGTTACATTTACAATATATTAAACAATGTATTTTGGAGGTTCTGTTGATAACATATTATGAATTCCACTAAAGAAGGCGTTTTTAAATCCGTAGTTTTAAGTTGTATTCCGTATCATAATTTTATTTGTTTTTTCTAAAATTATTCTTTTTTAAACAAATTAAGAATATAAAAAAAGTTAATTTTTTACTACGGAACAACGAAAATTCTAATCGATTACTTAATTTTATAATATTTTATTATTCCAGAATTAAAGATATTACTGCTTCCATATTGAGTTACTAAATATGATAGTTCATGCAGTCATCTTTTTAATTTAAATCAGTATCCCATTTTGATTTAATTTTTTACATTTTAATTAAACTAATCTTTAGTTGATGGATTTGATAGATGTTATAATCAACTAAAGGTATATATATATATATATATATATATATATATATATATATATATATATATATGAAAAATTTAATTTTAAAATGAATGTTTACTTTTTAGAGGGTTATTTTCAAACATGGAAATGTATTGAATTTAAACAGTATTTTTAAGTAACATAGCTTGGGCTCTCTGTAGCTTGAATGCTGAATTTAAACTATAAACTATAACCAGTTGCTTAATTTTAAAAATAGAAAGTTCAAATTTCAAAATTTTAAATGGTGTAATCAATGGAATTCAGATATAAGAAAATTTATTACACACTCGAGCTAGAAGAGTATATCAGTCACAGCTTTCTGCGATTTTTAATATTATTTCAAAATTCTGTTAAAGTGGCCTAAAATTTCTAAATTTAAAAAGTTAAAATAATGCATATCAATACTTTGTACCTTAAATTACATCAAAATTTCCGCTCGTTAATTAATTTTACATTTTTTCATATCACCGACAGAAAGTTTTTTACACTATTCTAATCAACCGTGTCCAAATTCTATGTAGATTTATCATTCTCTTTAAAAAACATGCTCTATTCTTATCACAATATATTTTCTGCGCATTAAAAATTCTATGAATTTAAAATAAAAAAAATTACCATGTTTCTCTAACAGGCAAAACTTTTTAAATTTAGAATGTCATCCCTTCTGCAATATTTGTTAAAAAAACTAGAATAATTTTTCCTTTCCTCACTAAGTTTGAAGTTAAAAAATAAAATTAAACAATGATTGTTAATGCAGAAACATGTATAAAGGTGTGAATATGCATAATCTGCACGTCAAATATGCATTATGTATTTTTACGCGAAAAATAGTTTTTGTTTCAGTTTTATTTGTCTTTTATGTAAACATAAATATCTCACGGGAATTTTAATCTTATAGTAGAAAACACAAAAAAATTGGTGATTTGTTCTCTCTAGATTTAAGAAAAACATATAAAATGAAAAGAAATATTTTATCTTTTGACGATACTTTAGTTCAAAGCAAGAAATGAAAAAAGTTTTAAATATCAAAATATGATTTTAGTATGATATATTTTACATAATTTATATAACCTTAAATGAGTTTAAAGTAAGCGATGGCATTGTCTTTACCATCAGCGTTGTCGATACTTTTCTTAACGATGCTATTTCTTAATTGTGTTGTATACATTTTTCTTTTGCTATAACAAATGATAAAAGTAATATATACGATACAGATTATACTTTTAATAATATGTGAACCAAAAGACAAACTAGATTTGAGGTAAGTAAATATTCTTTAGGTAATTTTAATTTAAAGTGTTTGTCAGTTACTCTTTACAAACTATATAATTCTTATAACTAAAATCCTTAGTAAACAAAATAGAAATCAAGATAACATAAATTCAAATTATTTACATATTTTAAACAGATTTGCGCTTTTCATACTTAAGTTTGAATACGTTTTACGTGCATTTTAAATTGTCTTTCAAATTTGCAAACAACAGAATGCAATAAAGTATAAATGCAATGATGATGTGCATAAAAATCATACAAACTCAAGTAAAATTTCTACATACCATAGAAATAAAACCATGCTGAAAACAGGCATGAATTTCAATATTGAGCCCAGTTTTCTTGTTTAAATTTATGCAATCGATATTCGTAATCATATAAAGGATAAATATTTTCAAACTTTTTTAATAGAAACTCAAACCCCAAAATCAGCTTTATCGCAAACGTTTATTTAATTAAACGACAGGAAAATATTTTTGCGTTCCCTTTGTGTGTTCTATTATTTCGTATTTCTTCAGGCTGCAAATTTATCACTTTTGAAATAAGAAATCCAATTACAAATTCCCTTTTGGCAAAAGAACAAAGCCATCCGGGCATAAACGTGTGTGTTTTTGCCGACTTCCTTTAACTCGATTTAACATTATATTGAATTCCATTGCAATGAAAAGTTGCGAAGAGGGACAAATAAGGCATTCAAATCTTTTACTCTGGATTATCTTATATTTTTTTTACTTTAATAACGCATTACTATTTTTTAATATTAATTAAAAAATGTATTAATGTGCGTTTTAACAACATATAAGCAATTATTTCATTTTGAGAAAATATCATATTTTCATTACATTTTTGCACTTAGATTTCAATTTTCTTATTTCATTATTTTTATTTTGTGATAAATGCAGGGCTTTTGCTGGATATATGGGGGTATACGAAGTATAGCCAACTTTTTAATAATATTTTTAATTTATTTGAAGTTTAAAAATTTTATATATTCTGTATATAAAATGTCTCTTATTCTGCATATAAAATGTTTTGTATATAAAATGGGGAGATTGCATTCTAAATGGTCTAGATCTACCTAACATTAACTAGTCTTACAGTAAGTAACATTTTTCATTGCGGGCAGTAGGGTTGGACGGGGTTTATTGTCTCAATTTTTACATTTACATTTTTAACATTTTGCTTGCAAACAAAAATCAGACTTTTTCTTCAGTATTCTCGAATTTCATCTGTATTCGGTATAAAAAGTTTCTCTTCAAAGACAAATGGGGAGATTTAATTCTTTCTAAATGGTTCAGATCTACCTAACATTAACGAGTCTAAAAGTAACATTTTTTATTGCGAACAGTAGGGAGATCGGGTAAGTTGTCTCAGTTTTTACATTTACATTTTTAACATTTTGCTTGCAAACAAAAATCAGACTTTTTCTTCAGTATTCTCGAATTTCATCTGTATTCGGTATAAAAAGTTTCTCTTCAAAGACAAATGGGGAGATTTAATTCTTTCTAAATGGTTCAGATCTACCTAACATTAACGAGTCTAAAAGTAACATTTTTTATTGCGAACAGTAGGGAGATCGGGTAAGTTGTCTCAGTTTTTACATTTACATTTTTAACATTTTGCTTGCAAACAAAAATCAGACTTTTTCTTCAGTATTCTCGAATTTCATCTGTATTCGGTATAAAAAGTTTCTCTTCAAAGACAAATGGGGAGATTTAATTCTTTCTAAATGGTTCAGATCTACCTAACATTAACGAGTCTAAAAGTAACATTTTTTATTGCGAACAGTAGGGAGATCGGGTAAGTTGTCTCAGTTTTTACATTTACATTTTTAACATTTTGCTTGCAAACAAAAATCAGACTTTTTCTTCAGTATTCTCGAATTTCATCTGTATTCGGTATAAAAAGTTTCTCTTCAAAGACAAATGGGGAGATTTAATTCTTTCTAAATGGTTCAGATCTGCCTAACATTAACGAGTCTAAAAGTAACATTTTTTATTGCGAACAGTAGGGAGATCGGGTAAGTTGTCTCAGTTTTTACATTTACATTTTTAACATTTTGCTTGCAAACAAAAATCAGACTTTTTCTTCAGTATTCTCGAATTTCATCTGTATTCGGTATAAAAAGTTTCTCTTCAAAGACAAATGGGGAGATTTAATTCTTTCTAAATGGTTCAGATCTACCTAACATTAACGAGTCTAAAAGTAACATTTTTTATTGCGAACAGTAGGGAGATCGGGTAAGTTGTCTCAGTTTTTACATTTACATTTTTAACATTTTGCTTGCAAACAAAAATCAGACTTTTTCTTCAGTATTCTCGAATTTCATCTG
Organism: Amaurobius ferox; assembly: GCA_951213105.1. NCBI lineage: Eukaryota > Metazoa > Arthropoda > Arachnida > Araneae > Amaurobiidae > Amaurobius > Amaurobius ferox. The sequence goes on along the minus strand of OX578141.1, from coordinate 35,950,813 downwards.
TATTCGGTATAAAAAGTTTCTCTTCAAAGACAAATGGGGAGATTTAATTCTTTCTAAATGGTTCAGATCTGCCTAACATTAACGAGTCTAAAAGTAACATTTTTTATTGCGAACAGTAGGGAGATCGGGTAAGTTGTCTCAGTTTTTACATTTACATTTTTAACATTTTGCTTGCAAACAAAAATCAGACTTTTTCTTCAGTATTCTCGAATTTCATCTGTATTCGGTATAAAAAGTTTCTCTTCAAAGACAAATGGGAAGATTTAATTCTTTCTAAATGGTTCAGATCTACCTAACATTAACGAGTCTAAAAGTAACATTTTTTATTGCGAACAGTAGGGAGATCGGGTAAGTTGTCTCAGTTTTTACATTTACATTTTTAACATTTTGCTTGCAAACAAAAATCAGACTTTTTCTTCAGTATTCTCGAATTTCATCTGTATTCGGTATAAAAAGTTTCTCTTCAAAGACAAATGGGGAGATTTAATTCTTTCTAAATGGTTCAGATCTACCTAACATTAACGAGTCTAAAAGTAACATTTTTTATTGCGAACAGTAGGGAGATCGGGTAAGTTGTCTCAGTTTTTACATTTACATTTTTAACATTTTGCTTGCAAACAAAAATCAGACTTTTTCTTCAGTATTCTCGAATTTCATCTGTATTCGGTATAAAAAGTTTCTCTTCAAAGACAAATGGGAAGATTTAATTCTTTCTAAATGGTTCAGATCTACCTAACATTAACGAGTCTAAAAGTAACATTTTTTATTGCGAACAGTAGGGAGATCGGGTAAGTTGTCTCAGTTTTTACATTTACATTTTTAACATTTTGCTTGCAAACAAAAATCAGACTTTTTCTTCAGTATTCTCGAATTTCATCTGTATTCGGTATAAAAAGTTTCTCTTCAAAGACAAATGGGGAGATTTAATTCTTTCTAAATGGTTCAGATCTACCTAACATTAACGAGTCTAAAAGTAACATTTTTTATTGCGAACAGTAGGGAGATCGGGTAAGTTGTCTCAGTTTTTACATTTACATTTTTAACATTTTGCTTGCAAACAAAAATCAGACTTTTTCTTCAGTATTCTCGAATTTCATCTGTATTCGGTATAAAAAGTTTCTCTTCAAAGACAAATGGGGAGATTTAATTCTTTCTAAATGGTTCAGATCTGCCTAACATTAACGAGTCTAAAAGTAACATTTTTTATTGCGAACAGTAGGGAGATCGGGTAAGTTGTCTCAGTTTTTACATTTACATTTTTAACATTTTGCTTGCAAACAAAAATCAGACTTTTTCTTCAGTATTCTCGAATTTCATCTGTATTCGGTATAAAAAGTTTCTCTTCAAAGACAAATGGGGAGATTTAATTCTTTCTAAATGGTTCAGATCTACCTAACATTAACGAGTCTAAAAGTAACATTTTTTATTGCGAACAGTAGGGAGATCGGGTAAGTTGTCTCAGTTTTTACATTTACATTTTTAACATTTTGCTTGCAAACAAAAATCAGACTTTTTCTTCAGTATTCTCGAATTTCATCTGTATTCGGTATAAAAAGTTTCTCTTCAAAGACAAATGGGGAGATTTAATTCTTTCTAAATGGTTCAGATCTGCCTAACATTAACGAGTCTAAAAGTAACATTTTTTATTGCGAACAGTAGGGAGATCGGGTAAGTTGTCTCAGTTTTTACATTTACATTTTTAACATTTTGCTTGCAAACAAAAATCAGACTTTTTCTTCAGTATTCTCGAATTTCATCTGTATTCGGTATAAAAAGTTTCTCTTCAAAGACAAATGGGAAGATTTAATTCTTTCTAAATGGTTCAGATCTACCTAACATTAACGAGTCTAAAAGTAACATTTTTTATTGCGAACAGTAGGGAGATCGGGTAAGTTGTCTCAGTTTTTACATTTACATTTTTAACATTTTGCTTGCAAACAAAAATCAGACTTTTTCTTCAGTATTCTCGAATTTCATCTGTATTCGGTATAAAAAGTTTCTCTTCAAAGACAAATGGGGAGATTTAATTCTTTCTAAATGGTTCAGATCTACCTAACATTAACGAGTCTAAAAGTAACATTTTTTATTGCGAACAGTAGGGAGATCGGGTAAGTTGTCTCAGTTTTTACATTTACATTTTTAACATTTTGCTTGCAAACAAAAATCAGACTTTTTCTTCAGTATTCTCGAATTTCATCTGTATTCGGTATAAAAAGTTTCTCTTCAAAGACAAATGGGAAGATTTAATTCTTTCTAAATGGTTCAGATCTACCTAACATTAACGAGTCTAAAAGTAACATTTTTTATTGCGAACAGTAGGGAGATCGGGTAAGTTGTCTCAGTTTTTACATTTACATTTTTAACATTTTGCTTGCAAACAAAAATCAGACTTTTTCTTCAGTATTCTCGAATTTCATCTGTATTCGGTATAAAAAGTTTCTCTTCAAAGACAAATGGGGAGATTTAATTCTTTCTAAATGGTTCAGATCTACCTAACATTAACGAGTCTAAAAGTAACATTTTTTATTGCGAACAGTAGGGAGATCGGGTAAGTTGTCTCAGTTTTTACATTTACATTTTTAACATTTTGCTTGCAAACAAAAATCAGACTTTTTCTTCAGTATTCTCGAATTTCATCTGTATTCGGTATAAAAAGTTTCTCTTCAAAGACAAATGGGGAGATTTAATTCTTTCTAAATGGTTCAGATCTACCTAACATTAACGAGTCTAAAAGTAACATTTTTTATTGCGAACAGTAGGGAGATCGGGTAAGTTGTCTCAGTTTTTACATTTACATTTTTAACATTTTGCTTGCAAACAAAAATCAGACTTTTTCTTCAGTATTCTCGAATTTCATCTGTATTCGGTATAAAAAGTTTCTCTTCAAAGACAAATGGGGAGATTTAATTCTTTCTAAATGGTTCAGATCTACCTAACATTAACGAGTCTAAAAGTAACATTTTTTATTGCGAACAGTAGGGAGATCGGGTAAGTTGTCTCAGTTTTTACATTTACATTTTTAACATTTTGCTTGCAAACAAAAATCAGACTTTTTCTTCAGTATTCTCGAATTTCATCTGTATTCGGTATAAAAAGTTTCTCTTCAAAGACAAATGGGGAGATTTAATTCTTTCTAAATGGTTCAGATCTACCTAACATTAACGAGTCTAAAAGTAACATTTTTTATTGCGAACAGTAGGGAGATCGGGTAAGTTGTCTCAGTTTTTACATTTACATTTTTAACATTTTGCTTGCAAACAAAAATCAGACTTTTTCTTCAGTATTCTCGAATTTCATCTGTATTCGGTATAAAAAGTTTCTCTTCAAAGACAAATGGGGAGATTTAATTCTTTCTAAATGGTTCAGATCTGCCTAACATTAACGAGTCTAAAAGTAACATTTTTTATTGCGAACAGTAGGGAGATCGGGTAAGTTGTCTCAGTTTTTACATTTACATTTTTAACATTTTGCTTGCAAACAAAAATCAGACTTTTTCTTCAGTATTCTCGAATTTCATCTGTATTCGGTATAAAAAGTTTCTCTTCAAAGACAAATGGGGAGATTTAATTCTTTCTAAATGGTTCAGATCTACCTAACATTAACGAGTCTAAAAGTAACATTTTTTATTGCGAACAGTAGGGAGATCGGGTAAGTTGTCTCAGTTTTTACATTTACATTTTTAACATTTTGCTTGCAAACAAAAATCAGACTTTTTCTTCAGTATTCTCGAATTTCATCTGTATTCGGTATAAAAAGTTTCTCTTCAAAGACAAATGGGGAGATTTAATTCTTTCTAAATGGTTCAGATCTGCCTAACATTAACGAGTCTAAAAGTAACATTTTTTATTGCGAACAGTAGGGAGATCGGGTAAGTTGTCTCAGTTTTTACATTTACATTTTTAACATTTTGCTTGCAAACAAAAATCAGACTTTTTCTTCAGTATTCTCGAATTTCATCTGTATTCGGTATAAAAAGTTTCTCTTCAAAGACAAATGGGAAGATTTAATTCTTTCTAAATGGTTCAGATCTACCTAACATTAACGAGTCTAAAAGTAACATTTTTTATTGCGAACAGTAGGGAGATCGGGTAAGTTGTCTCAGTTTTTACATTTACATTTTTAACATTTTGCTTGCAAACAAAAATCAGACTTTTTCTTCAGTATTCTCGAATTTCATCTGTATTCGGTATAAAAAGTTTCTCTTCAAAGACAAATGGGAAGATTTAATTCTTTCTAAATGGTTCAGATCTACCTAACATTAACGAGTCTAAAAGTAACATTTTTTATTGCGAACAGTAGGGAGATCGGGTAAGTTGTCTCAGTTTTTACATTTACATTTTTAACATTTTGCTTGCAAACAAAAATCAGACTTTTTCTTCAGTATTCTCGAATTTCATCTGTATTCGGTATAAAAAGTTTCTCTTCAAAGACAAATGGGGAGATTTAATTCTTTCTAAATGGTTCAGATCTACCTAACATTAACGAGTCTAAAAGTAACATTTTTTATTGCGAACAGTAGGGAGATCGGGTAAGTTGTCTCAGTTTTTACATTTACATTTTTAACATTTTGCTTGCAAACAAAAATCAGACTTTTTCTTCAGTATTCTCGAATTTCATCTGTATTCGGTATAAAAAGTTTCTCTTCAAAGACAAATGGGGAGATTTAATTCTTTCTAAATGGTTCAGATCTACCTAACATTAACGAGTCTAAAAGTAACATTTTTTATTACGAACAGTAGGGAGATCGGGTAAGTTGTCTCAGTTTTTACATTTACATTTTTAACATTTTGCTTGCAAACAAAAATCAGACTTTTTCTTCAGTATTCTCGAATTTCATCTGTATTCGGTATAAAAAGTTTCTCTTCAAAGACAAATGGGGAGATTTAATTCTTTCTAAATGGTTCAGATCTGCCTAACATTAACGAGTCTAAAAGTAACATTTTTTATTGCGAACAGTAGGGAGATCGGGTAAGTTGTCTCAGTTTTTACATTTACATTTTTAACATTTTGCTTGCAAACAAAAATCAGACTTTTTCTTCAGTATTCTCGAATTTCATCTGTATTCGGTATAAAAAGTTTCTCTTCAAAGACAAATGGGGAGATTTAATTCTTTCTAAATGGTTCAGATCTACCTAACATTAACGAGTCTAAAAGTAACATTTTTTATTGCGAACAGTAGGGAGATCGGGTAAGTTGTCTCAGTTTTTACATTTACATTTTTAACATTTTGCTTGCAAACAAAAATCAGACTTTTTCTTCAGTATTCTCGAATTTCATCTGTATTCGGTATAAAAAGTTTCTCTTCAAAGACAAATGGGGAGATTTAATTCTTTCTAAATGGTTCAGATCTGCCTAACATTAACGAGTCTAAAAGTAACATTTTTTATTGCGAACAGTAGGGAGATCGGGTAAGTTGTCTCAGTTTTTACATTTACATTTTTAACATTTTGCTTGCAAACAAAAATCAGACTTTTTCTTCAGTATTCTCGAATTTCATCTGTATTCGGTATAAAAAGTTTCTCTTCAAAGACAAATGGGAAGATTTAATTCTTTCTAAATGGTTCAGATCTACCTAACATTAACGAGTCTAAAAGTAACATTTTTTATTGCGAACAGTAGGGAGATCGGGTAAGTTGTCTCAGTTTTTACATTTACATTTTTAACATTTTGCTTGCAAACAAAAATCAGACTTTTTCTTCAGTATTCTCGAATTTCATCTGTATTCGGTATAAAAAGTTTCTCTTCAAAGACAAATGGGGAGATTTAATTCTTTCTAAATGGTTCAGATCTGCCTAACATTAACGAGTCTAAAAGTAACATTTTTTATTGCGAACAGTAGGGAGATCGGGTAAGTTGTCTCAGTTTTTACATTTACATTTTTAACATTTTGCTTGCAAACAAAAATCAGACTTTTTCTTCAGTATTCTCGAATTTCATCTGTATTCGGTATAAAAAGTTTCTCTTCAAAGACAAATGGGAAGATTTAATTCTTTCTAAATGGTTCAGATCTACCTAACATTAACGAGTCTAAAAGTAACATTTTTTATTGCGAACAGTAGGGAGATCAGGTAAGTTGTCTCAGTTTTTACATTTACATTTTTAACATTTTGCTTGCAAACAAAAATCAGACTTTTTCTTCAGTATTCTCGAATTTCATCTGTATTCGGTATAAAAAGTTTCTCTTCAAAGACAAATGGGGAGATTTAATTCTTTCTAAATGGTTCAGATCTACCTAACATTAACGAGTCTAAAAGTAACATTTTTTATTGCGAACAGTAGGGAGATCGGGTAAGTTGTCTCAGTTTTTACATTTACATTTTTAACATTTTGCTTGCAAACAAAAATCAGACTTTTTCTTCAGTATTCTCGAATTTCATCTGTATTCGGTATAAAAAGTTTCTCTTCAAAGACAAATGGGGAGATTTAATTCTTTCTAAATGGTTCAGATCTACCTAACATTAACGAGTCTAAAAGTAACATTTTTTATTGCGAACAGTAGGGAGATCGGGTAAGTTGTCTCAGTTTTTACATTTACATTTTTAACATTTTGCTTGCAAACAAAAATCAGACTTTTTCTTCAGTATTCTCGAATTTCATCTGTATTCGGTATAAAAAGTTTCTCTTCAAAGACAAATGGGGAGATTTAATTCTTTCTAAATGGTTCAGATCTGCCTAACATTAACGAGTCTAAAAGTAACATTTTTTATTGCGAACAGTAGGGAGATCGGGTAAGTTGTCTCAGTTTTTACATTTACATTTTTAACATTTTGCTTGCAAACAAAAATCAGACTTTTTCTTCAGTATTCTCGAATTTCATCTGTATTCGGTATAAAAAGTTTCTCTTCAAAGACAAATGGGAAGATTTAATTCTTTCTAAATGGTTCAGATCTACCTAACATTAACGAGTCTAAAAGTAACATTTTTTATTGCGAACAGTAGGGAGATCGGGTAAGTTGTCTCAGTTTTTACATTTACATTTTTAACATTTTGCTTGCAAACAAAAATCAGACTTTTTCTTCAGTATTCTCGAATTTCATCTGTATTCGGTATAAAAAGTTTCTCTTCAAAGACAAATGGGAAGATTTAATTCTTTCTAAATGGTTCAGATCTACCTAACATTAACGAGTCTAAAAGTAACATTTTTTATTGCGAACAGTAGGGAGATCGGGTAAGTTGTCTCAGTTTTTACATTTACATTTTTAACATTTTGCTTGCAAACAAAAATCAGACTTTTTCTTCAGTATTCTCGAATTTCATCTGTATTCGGTATAAAAAGTTTCTCTTCAAAGACAAATGGGGAGATTTAATTCTTTCTAAATGGTTCAGATCTACCTAACATTAACGAGTCTAAAAGTAACATTTTTTATTGCGAACAGTAGGGAGATCGGGTAAGTTGTCTCAGTTTTTACATTTACATTTTTAACATTTTGCTTGCAAACAAAAATCAGACTTTTTCTTCAGTATTCTCGAATTTCATCTGTATTCGGTATAAAAAGTTTCTCTTCAAAGACAAATGGGGAGATTTAATTCTTTCTAAATGGTTCAGATCTACCTAACATTAACGAGTCTAAAAGTAACATTTTTTATTACGAACAGTAGGGAGATCGGGTAAGTTGTCTCAGTTTTTACATTTACATTTTTAACATTTTGCTTGCAAACAAAAATCAGACTTTTTCTTCAGTATTCTCGAATTTCATCTGTATTCGGTATAAAAAGTTTCTCTTCAAAGACAAATGGGGAGATTTAATTCTTTCTAAATGGTTCAGATCTGCCTAACATTAACGAGTCTAAAAGTAACATTTTTTATTGCGAACAGTAGGGAGATCGGGTAAGTTGTCTCAGTTTTTACATTTACATTTTTAACATTTTGCTTGCAAACAAAAATCAGACTTTTTCTTCAGTATTCTCGAATTTCATCTGTATTCGGTATAAAAAGTTTCTCTTCAAAGACAAATGGGGAGATTTAATTCTTTCTAAATGGTTCAGATCTACCTAACATTAACGAGTCTAAAAGTAACATTTTTTATTGCGAACAGTAGGGAGATCGGGTAAGTTGTCTCAGTTTTTACATTTACATTTTTAACATTTTGCTTGCAAACAAAAATCAGACTTTTTCTTCAGTATTCTCGAATTTCATCTGTATTCGGTATAAAAAGTTTCTCTTCAAAGACAAATGGGGAGATTTAATTCTTTCTAAATGGTTCAGATCTGCCTAACATTAACGAGTCTAAAAGTAACATTTTTTATTGCGAACAGTAGGGAGATCGGGTAAGTTGTCTCAGTTTTTACATTTACATTTTTAACATTTTGCTTGCAAACAAAAATCAGACTTTTTCTTCAGTATTCTCGAATTTCATCTGTATTCGGTATAAAAAGTTTCTCTTCAAAGACAAATGGGAAGATTTAATTCTTTCTAAATGGTTCAGATCTACCTAACATTAACGAGTCTAAAAGTAACATTTTTTATTGCGAACAGTAGGGAGATCGGGTAAGTTGTCTCAGTTTTTACATTTACATTTTTAACATTTTGCTTGCAAACAAAAATCAGACTTTTTCTTCAGTATTCTCGAATTTCATCTGTATTCGGTATAAAAAGTTTCTCTTCAAAGACAAATGGGGAGATTTAATTCTTTCTAAATGGTTCAGATCTGCCTAACATTAACGAGTCTAAAAGTAACATTTTTTATTGCGAACAGTAGGGAGATCGGGTAAGTTGTCTCAGTTTTTACATTTACATTTTTAACATTTTGCTTGCAAACAAAAATCAGACTTTTTCTTCAGTATTCTCGAATTTCATCTGTATTCGGTATAAAAAGTTTCTCTTCAAAGACAAATGGGAAGATTTAATTCTTTCTAAATGGTTCAGATCTACCTAACATTAACGAGTCTAAAAGTAACATTTTTTATTGCGAACAGTAGGGAGATCAGGTAAGTTGTCTCAGTTTTTACATTTACATTTTTAACATTTTGCTTGCAAACAAAAATCAGACTTTTTCTTCAGTATTCTCGAATTTCATCTGTATTCGGTATAAAAAGTTTCTCTTCAAAGACAAATGGGGAGATTTAATTCTTTCTAAATGGTTCAGATCTACCTAACATTAACGAGTCTAAAAGTAACATTTTTTATTGCGAACAGTAGGGAGATCGGGTAAGTTGTCTCAGTTTTTACATTTACATTTTTAACATTTTGCTTGCAAACAAAAATCAGACTTTTTCTTCAGTATTCTCGAATTTCATCTGTATTCGGTATAAAAAGTTTCTCTTCAAAGACAAATGGGGAGATTTAATTCTTTCTAAATGGTTCAGATCTACCTAACATTAACGAGTCTAAAAGTAACATTTTTTATTGCGAACAGTAGGGAGATCGGGTAAGTTGTCTCAGTTTTTACATTTACATTTTTCACTTTTGCATTTCACATTTATCTTTCGCAACTTTCATCTGTTAGCTAACCATAGAAAAGTACGGAAGATTTATAAGTAGCAAATAATTAGTTTTAATTCTTAAAGTCAGCAAAAAGGTGTGACAATTTGCTCAGACTGTAGGGAAGCTGTCATGTCATAATTATTTGGGTTAGTTGCCGCGTGTATTTCTTACGGGGTTTTCATGTTATTAGCTTTTTATATAAATTGCTAAGGGGGCTCTGCTCCCTGTTCGCCCCGTTAGCGCAACCTCTTTCGGGAGGCTTCGTTTCTCACTCGCTGCACTCGCTTCATATCTGTCTTTCCTAAAAATTCTACTTTCAAAAATCTCTTTTCTATCCCAACCTATTTTCCGCAGGAGGGAAAAGCAGGAATTTTTCTTAGCCCAGGAAATCCAAAAACTGCATTCCTTGTTCATGAACTCGTTTCGCGAGCTATTTCATGCCAAACTAAAGTTTGAATCGATAAACGGTTTATTTCATCGTATTACCCTATTATTTCTCTATAAATGTACCAAATGTCATATTTTTGTATGCTATAGTTTTTACGGTACGAAACAGTGAAATCTCTAGATGTGCCGATACGAAAAAAAAAAGTTCACTTCAGAAGTGCATAAAATGTAAAATATCTCAAAAACTACATCGAAATTAAAAAAGTGGCTCCGTCCTGCAAAAATTCACCCATGTAGTTACCTGCCTGCAAAAATATGTGGTCTTGCTATTGTTAGTTTATTCAGGACACGAACTCTCAGCTCAAATATTTTGCCTTTGATTTTGACATTAAATATTTCTTAAACTACAATATATATCAGTAAACGAATTATTTCAACGTATTCCCCAAGTATTTTTCTACAAGTGTACCAAATTTCATATTTTTATATGCAATAGTTTTTGCGGCACGAAGCAAAGAATTTCGAGAAACGATAAATTTGTCAAACAGCGGCGGTGGCGGTAGCTACTTTTTTTTAATATAAAGAGATATTTACTTCGTGTATAAATTTTGAAACTTGTTTTAAAAGGCATTAAAACAAGATTTTTTTCCATTGAATGTAAATTTTAATAAATTACAAAAAAATCTATATACAACATGAAAACAAAAGTTACTTTAAGGAACGGGAAAATGCAATGCAGTTAGTGCCTTCGAAGTTATGTCTACTGCAGTTATATTAATCAGTCATCTATTGATTCGTCACTGTCACAATTGTGACACATATAGAGCTGGTAAATAACATTATAATCTAACGCATTTGCGAACTTATTTTAATTAATTAAACATATAGAGCTGGTAAATAACATTATAATCTAACGCATTTGCGAACTTATTTTAATTAATTAAACATTTAAACCTGAGCAACATTTCTCACTGAAAGATATGTGAACACATTGATTTTTACTATATATTCCATAATCCACATTGCTAGTCATCTTAACTTTTTCCTCGTTGTAAATTGACTTGTTGCATAAAGAAAACTTATATATAAGTTACAAATAAATAAACAAATAAAATAAATTTATATTATAAAGAACCGAAGTAAAATTAAGGGTTTTTTATATATTGACAATAAACCACATCCTGATGAAGTTTGTCCACTGTTTTTCTTAGAAAATAACATTGGATAAATGCAATCTCATAATTTAAAGATACATTTCCTAATAATAAAGCGATTTACGACGTAAAATGCGGATCAAATCTTGACTTGAGATGCATCTTATGTTGTAAACCAATTTATCATTGATTGTCCGCAAATTCAGGTGCATTACATACTTTTCATAATGCCTTTAAGTGACTCGCATAACTAGTACTTAAAATATCTAGTATTAAAATTATTTCATAAATATATGAAGTTTTATACAGAGGGATTTAGGTCTCTGAATATCGATTCAAGCATTTTAGTGATTGCTTTGCTACCCGTAATATAGAAAGAATATTCTTCTACAATAAAATTTAGGCCATGACTTTTTGATTTGTCAAGAAGCTTTGATCTTTTAAACTGTATCAACAAATTCCAATTCTAGAGTTCTTGCCGTAAAAGCAAAAACTATTATTTTTTTTTTAGAATTTTTTAGATTTCTTCTGATTTTTTTAAGTGTTTAATAAAAAAAAGCTTTAAGAAATTACTATAGATGACTGCTAGACGCAAACATCTGTAGAATAAATACTTGAAAAGGAATATTTTCAGATTTGGAATATTAGAATATTGTATAACAAATGTTTTATATATTTTTTTAGAATATTAGAATATTTTATAGCAAATATTAAAATATATTTTTTTAATCCTTAGAAAGATAACATATTTTACAATATATATATATATATATATATATATATATATATATATATGTTATTTAAGATTTAAAATAGGCATTTGAAATCCTAAAGCTTTTTATTGTTAAAAAAATAATCTATATCTTCCATTTCATCATATATCCTCATCACGCTACATTATCCTAAAAAAAGCTCATTTTATTTTTTAAACGTTAATCATTGAATAAACATATTGAAAAATATATAATATTTGTTTTATTTTATAGTGTTCAACTTAATTCCATATGCGCCTTCATGTACTAAATATTTGATGTTTTTAAAAACATTAGAAGCACATTTAGAATGGACACGAGAAAAATGATAGCATAAGAATAGACAGCTTTATAGCCTAAACAGAAAATAAAGCATACTTCTTCCTTTTGAATCTTGAAAGTAAAGTTAGCAAATATTAAATTTCAGCTTAAAGTGCACAACAAAAGCAGCTTTTTTTTAAGCGACTGTATGAAAAGAATTTGAGGGACACATGTATTAGCACAGGTGAATTAACATAAAACAGTAGAGACAAAATTATTGGATGGACTCAACATCAAAACTAATTGAATGGAAGAAACTAATTATTTTTATTCTCAGACGTAAAATTATTAGTATAACAGAAGTTATTAATAATTTGGAACTGTAAGATCGCTAAGATTGATTCCCCAAAATAAACACATCGTCCACGTTTCTGCACCTAGGTTTACATATTTAAAAATGGAAAAATAACATTTTCCAGATTTTATAAAGCAGAATGAGCAAAAGTACCAGAAATAGGGCCAGCCATTGGGGCATTATCCGACTATAAATATATTTCGTCATGAAACCCAAAATAGATTGTTTTAACAGCAATCGACAATATAGAACTAATCATCTCCACGGAAGGGTGATATTTTTACTAACCATTTATATCCTATGGCGACATTGACGGGTGTATTAGTAAATAAATAATTGGCATCCACATACTCACGGATACACACACAGGCATCACCTACAAAACGTTCAATTCGAGTTCGGGGATACTTGAAACATGCTCTTCGGTCGAAAACTCGAATTCGAATTTTCGACCCAATCACAATACTTTCCCTATATATTCGGTGCATATACGGAATGTAATAAATATGAAATGAAATCCGTAGAATTTACTAGAAAAATATGGCCCTTAAGTAAAAATAAATGAGGCAAAAGCTATTTTAAATATATAAATGTTAGGACTAATCGTTTTGAAACAATGATCCAAATTGGATGAAAGTTGTTAAGAAGCACGAAATGTCGCTCATTTAATCCAAAGGCGAAAGTTGGCCGTTTCTGTAAGTTTTGATAAGCAATTATGACAATGGAAGAAATATAAAAACTTTTTACTTTAACTGAAACCCTCAGAGAGATGTATTTCTGTATTGCACAAATATAATCATCACGAATACAAACGCCTGAGTTTTATCATCGTAATGGATAACTGTGTCATTACTGGACGATAACAATGAAACTTCAATAAGTTTCATAAGTTGACGTGGTCTTTAAAAATTATGACATGCTCTATTTAAGCTTGCTATTATTTGAGATGCTCCTAGTTACCAAAATTCTACATACTTCATTATGAGAATGATCAAGATCAGCGGTTCTCAACTAGTGGTAAGCGTACTACTGATGACACGCGAGATAACTGTTGGTACGTGAATAATTAAAGCAATATGCAGTGCAAAAATTTTACCACATTTTGAAGAAAAAGAGAAACTCGTTGATATTTCGTGTAATAGAAATTTAATGAATAATTTTAAGACCAATTCTATAGTCAACTTCTAAAGGAATTGATAACAAAAAGTAAAGTCAACAAAAGATTTTAAAAGCATTTCGGAAAGAGCAATTGTATTTAGTGCTACTTTTTATATATTTATATGAAGCAGGTTTTTTTTTTTCAAAGTTCTACTTAAGAAAAACAAATATCGAATAAAACTTTACTTGAAGCAAATTAAGGAAAATAGAACCAGGTATAAAAAGAACAAACACAAGTATACACAAACACACACAAGTATCACATTTAATCATTTGGTTAAGCATTATTAATCAATAATCAAATTGTTTGTTAATCGTATTGTTAATTACATTTGTTAATATTTATTAGTTTTGTTTAATTTTATTAGAAATGAAATAAAAATATATGACAATAACTTAATTGAGTGTTTTGATTTTCTATTTGTATGCATTTTGTTGTTGGTATTGAAATTTCTTAATTTTAATTTTGGTGGTACGCATTAATGAAGAGATTGAGAATCCCTGGTCTAGATTACTCTAAAGCATTTTCTGCAGTTGAGATTAAACAAATAGTATTGCGATCTTCTAAATTTAAACAAAATTTAGGTCAGTGTTCCAAAGCGGGGCACAGTAAAGTAGTTAAACAATTGAGTGTATTGATAACGATAGTTAAAAAAACTATACAATTGTTTATTAAAATTCAATATTCTAAATCATAATTCTTCACAGTGAAAGGCGTTATCAATGCTCTTAATTTTCAGCAACCAACATCTATTGACCAATTTAACGCTGATTGCACGCTTTAGCACAGAGTTCCGCCAAGTCATCAAATTCGAATACGTATCTAGCAAGTTCATATTATACATGTCCTAAAGAAACCCAATTTTTAAGGTTCTATAACCCATGTCCCCAAGATAGCTAATGACTTGATTCTTTTTAATCTGTAAAACTCTCACAAATCTGAGAAAAACAAAAATTTCACAACTTTTGCAGTAGTACACGAGAAAAAATAACTTTAATACTTTTTACGATTATCCTTCCAGACTTTATTTTTCAGTGTTGACGGACTTGCAGCTTTAACGACAAACTATTTTAATGAATGATGGCTCATTTTGTGTGTTCTTTAGTAGAAAGAACATATATATATTTTTAAACTTGACCATATATTTGATTTAGAATGTTAAGAATTGAAAAAACATAAATAAATGGTGCTCAGTGGTAATGTGCAATGTCTGCTATATTATTGTTGCATAATCATGTTGATAAATATTTCTACAAAATTGTTGAAATCTCACAAAACACTATTTCATAGAAAAAACTACGAAACACATAAATGAAAACAGTACAACAACATCTCCCCAACCTCTTCCCCAAACCTCTTCCCCAAAAGCTATCAAATATCAAATGTGTTTGCGCTATGTTCCAGCAAGACCGGAACTATACTTTCAAGTCTAGGCTACCCTGCTGAAGGATCCTAACCCTCTTTCAAATGATACGTAGCACTTTTTAGTCGTAGTAAGTTTTCTTAATTGACACGTCTAAAACGAGATGCGTGTGATTTGATGGGGGCGGGATTTCTTAGCAGAGTATCCAAACCTGACAGTACAGCTCTATTCCTGAGGGAACTTGCCGCACACCATTTTGAGATTTTCCTAATTTTTGGAAAGGAGAATTTTACTTTTTGTACTTGGAGTGAAGTTTTTTTATCATGAAGTAATGTTTTTGTGAGATATATGCATAAAACAAGGATCAACTTTATCTGAATCTTAATTCTCATTTGCAGGGATGACAGAGTCAACATCACGAAAATACTCAACGCATTCTTTGACCAGGGCTATGACAAGCGGGTCAGACCGAACTACGGAGGTAAGAAAACTTACTTTCTTATTCAGTCTCATTATCAAATGCAATTGGACAATTCCATTACAACAAGATATATAGAAGGCATTCAAAATTATTTTTACTTTCCGATTAATACCAAGAGTAGAATTTGATTTTACAAAGCTTGGTCAATTTGCTGTATCACTACCAAGCAACGTCATTATTCAACTGAAAATAAATCATCAACACCATGCGTAGTAATAAAAGATCTACAAAGTAAGTACTATTTACGTATATTTTTAGTTTAAAATTGAGTAAGTCTTTTTCGGCTATGGATTAATAGGTTTGTATATCAATATTTATTTTCTCTTGAGAGTTTTCTCCATGTTTAGAAAGGATTTACATAAAATTCTTCAAAAAAAAGGGGTAGGTTCTTAATTATAGGTTTATTCAAGATAATCAATTTAAAGTTTTCCAGTAGCGGGTAAGTTATTTTTATTTTAAATATTTAAAATAATGTATATTTTTATATTTGAATAATCTGTATTTTTAAAATGAAGAACTGTATTTTGAAATATATGAAATTGATTATTAGGATACCAATAAAATAATTATAAAACATGTAGGAATTTGGACCTAATTTTAACCCTAAGGTAGCATTCAGCCAGAGACAGGGATTAAACAGGGCTCCCTATATTGCATTCAGACGTACTATCTCTTACACAACTCTATAGAGTGGCATATATACAGGATATATCCATTCTTACAGAATATATCCTTTCTTACAAGATATATCATGTAAGAAATTCCTATAATTACCTTACATACAACCCCCTTTCGAAAAAAATATGGAGATTAGGTTTGCTGCGATTCCCTTTAGCAGCACTATCACACCATATTTCAATTCAGCCGCAAAAAGATTATTAAACCTAATTTTAGCCTATAAGTAACACCGTACCAGAGCCAGAGATTGAACTTGAATCTCCGTGATTGCTCCCAGACGGGATACCTACTACACCACTATGGTTCTATAAAGAATTAATGGAAAATCTTATGAATTACAAGTAATTTTGCTCTCTAATGGAAGGACGGTAAGACTGTTGAATTACAAAATATCATCAAATTTCAGACAATCAATTTAAAATATAACACTAGAAAAAATAGTATCAAAACATTATTTAACGCATTTAAAAAATATTTTAGTGTACATGGTACATTCCAATCTGTTTGTAAGGAAGAACATGGTTTGTTGTGCAATTTTCAGACAATAATTTTTAGTGTTTTCCCAATATCTGGTAAAAAATAAGTAATACGCAGTCATTTAAGCATTCTAAGTGATTTGGTATTTTAATTTTAGGGGAAATGTTGATTAAGAAAGTAGTGGCAAGCTTTCCACTTAGATTTTATCATGCGCCAACAAACCCCGCTCACGGAATTAAAGGAAGCACGCCTTAGTGTAGGTTGACAAACAACCTTTTACATTTTGAAAGGTACAAATTTTCAGATGATCGTGATTTTATTCAATTTCATAAAACTCAATACAGTTTCATTTTTTTCAGTCTTATTTCTATCATTTACCCAAAAAGCACAAAAATTTCATAAATAGAACACCAGTATAAAAAAATAGAAATACATTAAATAGTTTTACTGTTTCAATAAAAACTAGATAATAACAAAGACAAAATATAGTGTTATTCAATGTTATATCGATGCATCTAATTTTTCGTAGCTTTCTACCGATACTTATCAGCGATGATTTTAAACTTTCCAATTTAACTTATTGTTAATCTGGCAACACCTAAATAATAATATGCATACACACGTCAATTTTAAATTTATAATTCACTTAAAGATGGGGGAGGGGGGGGGCTTATGAAAAGGACTGCGTAGCACTTTATACTCTCAAAGGTTGATTCTTCTGGTGGTCTATGTTACAAGGTGACTGTCAGAATTTTGTGAAAATGATTGTCACAGAACAAAAGAAGAAGTCTGTGTTTCTGTGTGTCTGTAAGTGCATGCGGTCTATAGCAGGAAATCTAAAGGTCGAACGACCATGAAATGTTATAAACATGTACTTCAGAATCCGAGAATATGCACCTCAGCGATATTTTTTAATTCGAAATAATTATTTAGTTATTTTAAGATTTAGAACGATTTTGAGCAATATACACACAAATAGATTTCTTAGCAACTGAAAATATCACATAGTTTCCAGCTTGATACCATAGGAAAGATCTTTCTTTCAACGATGGTTGGATCGCATCCATAGAACAAATCTTTCATATTTATTTAGTTTTTAATAGATATCGAAATTTGAATTTTTTAGGTAATGTGATACTTTTTTCACCACAACCATAAAACTAAGATTAGAACAATTATATAATTTGACAAACAGTTGTGTGCATATCTTTGCATTTTATCAAAAAATATTTCATAAGATTTTTTTTTTTTTGTCATTTTTGAAGTGAGCTAATCTGTAAGATATTCGATGTTCCGCAATGAAGTTTCGTACATTTTTCGACCTGTCAACTGCGCATGCCCACCCGACAATAAGATTTAAGCCACGTCTGCAGAAAAAGAAATCCTTTCGGAGGATCGTTTATTTTATTGTTTTAGCTATCAACATTTGTGGAAAGGTGATTTTTGTTCTTAAAATAAATATTTTTTTTTGTGGTGATTTGAATCGAAACTGATTTTGCGATTTGAAAACTGAGTGGTATTATTTAAGTAGCTAGCGCTATTTTAGGATCCAGACTACTCCGGGTAATTCGTTCTAGTTAGTTTTATGAAAGATAGATCCTTAAAATACTTGATATTTTCATTCAAAACTTTTCTAAATGATAAGTAATGTTTATATTTTAAATTTGTGTTTTTTATTTTATTCATATTACCATTATGCGCTATATTTATTGATAATAACATCAAAAATACTTTATGTGGACATGTTTAAACATTAAAATAGAAACTTGCCTATACTATTTTAATCATGAATAAATACTATACGAAATGTTCAGAGAGATCCTGATATTGATTTCAACTAAAATGATGTTAAAAAATGATTGATAATCTCAGAAAACAAAACAGAAATTTCACAATTTTTAGGTCCACAATAAAAATAACAATAATTATATATATCTAGCTGTCCTATACTTGCATTTTAATGTATGGAAAAGTTTGGCGCGTTAGCCAACCAACGCCGAAACCAATACGTCAACGAACTTTATTTTATACTGATTTTATGGATTTGCTCTGAAGGTTGAAAATGTGCGTAAATATGCAAATTCAATGTATAATCATGTGGTGATACTCCTAACTTCAACCTTTTGTAAACTCTCATGATATTATCACTGCACCTGCCTAAGTCAACTAGCTCCAGTCTCCAATAAACTTTTACTCTAAACGCAAGTGCTGTAATATATGCATTTGATAAAAATAATTGCATGTAGTGCATATATATCTTTAACAGATTTCTTTACTCAACAGAAAATAACAAAGAATGCGTCTTACAATTTTTTTAAAACAATAGCAGATTTTATATTTAAATACGCGCAATTATTAAAACATCAAAGAAAATCATACATAACCATATGTTACCATATATAAACTTAATTAAAGAATTTAAATTATGATTTGTATGAATTCAAATAAAGTTATATTTATCTCGAAAACTGGGGTTTTACAAATTGTCATAATAAACGTTTTTAAATTTTAACATCTGATTGTCGTTTTAAAAGAATTTTTCAATCACTGAAAATATATAACTGAAACATTTTGATATATAATTATATGATAATAAATATTCAAAATTGTTAAAATAAAAATATTTAACTTAGATAAGTAATTAGTTTATATTCCAAAAAAGCACATACAATTGGAAAAAAATGTAAATTAAAAATAAAATTATTTTATTTTAACCATTCACAACAAACATCAATTATTTTGATTTAAAACTAGACGAAGCATCACTATTACGTCCCCGCTTTGTATCATTCTCCTCTTTCAGATCTTTACTCTCTTGTCCCATTAGCAATCTTTGAGAGTGAACTTGTTAGCAGTAAGTGCGTATTTGTGTTTTTTGTCTCGAAAACTCGGCGCCTCAAAGGTGCTTAGCAAACCCGCTTTTCTTTTCTAAGGTGACAATTGCACTGACGCTGTAATTAGGGTTATAAGTCCTTGTTAATCAGGTGCATACTTCTTCTGACAATGTGAATACCTGTACTTTAAAGATTTTTTTAACAAAACTTAAAAGACGAACATTATGTTTACGAAGATAGATAGGCAATATACATTGATATTTTTTGGATCTGTTGAAAGTTATTTCAATGACATTTGCATTTTGCTTAAATTAAAGATAAATCAATTTATACATCTAGCATAAATTTAAAACTAAACAAGAAATGGTTCAATCATGCATAAAACATTGATTATGAAACACTTTTCAACAGAAACACAATTTTTTTAAACATCTCTGAAATGTGATGCATTCAGCGCTGATATTTTTTAAATTATCACAGTACTACAGTCATGTATTAAACTTGAAAACTTAAAATTTCGCCGAAAAAGACAATGCTAGTTACATAAAATGAACTTTATTCAAATGACGTCATCGAAATACAAATGGTCTGCCTTTCTATGTAAAATCAATGAATTTCATTCATACCACTTATTTTCCAGACTCCAGAACTAAATAATTTTGGGTGAACAAAATTCAGCAATGCTTATACAACTATGTCATAATATGTATTACTGTCACGCCAGTTATTGCTCCGCAGTTACGGTCATAATATTTATTGGACTATATTATTAAATCATCCAAATCACAGTTATAACCAGTAAGATAATTAAAGTTACATATATATTAATTTCATATTCATTCATGTTATAGATATTATTGGTAGTGGCTAAAAAGTTTGAGACACATATTCATTAGAAATGTTTAGTTAGAATGAACGTTTCCAAAGCATACTAGTCAAACTTTTGTCCTAAAGCAATGACTGTTATTCAAATTTCAGCATAACTTCTACACATGTGAGGCCAATTACATATCAATTCATAACCAATGGTGACTGTTACGTTATTAGTTAATTACAAAATGCGCTGTGAAATGTATGTGCAAGTTCCAAAATAAACAAGATAAATGATTATTCTCTGGCAAGGACACCCAAGCATTCCTCAATATTTTTTAATTTTTTGTACGGTTCCCTATCGAAGCAAAACTAGCTCCCTCAAAGACGCGATACAGCGGGAGGTTGCTGCCATTACCGAAGTCACATTAGCATGTGACTTCGCCAATTTGCAGACTGACAACTTGAATACTCCTCACTCACTTATTTAGAGCCTATCAAAGGAACTTATATAGAGCGTATCAAAAAAGGACATTTAAAGCGTATCAAAAGATTCTATTTAAGGCATATTGAAAGACCTTATTTAGGGTGTTTAGAATAAGCTTATTTAGGGAGTATCAAAATATCCTATTTAGGACGTATCAAAATAGCTTATTTAGGTAATATCCAAAGATGTTATTTAGGGTGTATTAAAGAGCTTATACAGCCGTGCAAAGGGTAAAGGGCGTATTTAAGGCATAATAGGCAGTCGTGTATGGCGTAACGTACGATACGCTCAGCGCCGGGACCAATGCATATTACGCACGCGAACAGCAGTCTAAGGTGTGATTAGGCGCTTATTTAAGATACAGCATATGCTCACATGTATTTTGTTATTCATGCGTGAGCTTGCGCAGCGTGTGACTACCCTTATCGAAAATAATTAATGAATGAATTTATTTAGTCCCTGTTTTAAACAGTACAATTATATACAATAATACATCACGGGTTCAATTTCTTATTTTAAATATTAGAGCACATATCAAAACGCAATTCTCGAATGTTAACTCATCGAACGCAAACAGAACGCAACAATCTACTAATCCGATGCAATTAATGCTTTAACCTATCTAACAAACATATCAAAATCTACTACCTTTCAATAGCTCAGACCTTGTAACTATGACGCGTCCCGTGTTACTCAGATTCTCCCATTCAGCGAACAGCGCCAATGACAAAAGGGACTATCGCCTTTGTAGTCGGAACTGTGGTGATTATCATATAAACTGAAATAGGGTGTTAGCTGAAGTAACTGAATTATTGGAAAGAAATGAAATAAAATAAGATACATATACGTCTCCACCATTGTTATTAAAAGAAAACACATTGTAGGATTTTTAAAAGTATATATATACAAAAGCTAAATTGTTTTCAGGCATTTCAAAAAATATGAAAACACACATAAAATGAAGCAAAAACTTAGCTGAATAAAAACTTTCACTCAATTTCCAATATATCTCCATGTAACATTTAATTTATTGATATAACTCCTTGAAACATTTAATTTATTGGTATATAGTTAATGTAATACCACGTGCAATTATGAAAAACATTTATTTTCTCTTATTAGAAGAAATATAATTCTTAATTGGAGCCAAACATTTTATTGGCAATCTCTATAAAAAAATGCTAGTGTTTGCTTATCTCTTTTTATCCATGGCCACTGAAGTTTAACTGTGAAGCATAGGTCATTGATATATTTATTCAGGTTATTTTCATTTTACACTTTTATTTTCTTCTTCTACAGAGCTGTAAAGTCTTTTTTTCACTTTTCTGAGCTAGTTTCACTGAGTTCGATTCAAAAGATTCTTATAATCCCTTTAATAGGATTTTTTTTTATCCTTTCTTTACTCAAAAGCGCAGTATATTTAAACTAATTAAAGAAGTAAAAATTCAGTTTCTTTTCCTTTTGGTATCCTAGTTTGAAAATGATTATAATTTGAAAAACTCGCGTATCATACAAGTTAGCTCTTTGGGAGTTTTTTCCCCTTTTTTTCTTAAAAAAAGATAAGCAAATCTTGAAGCTCAAACTTTACGAAAAGTTATTTAAGAAGTGAGGCATTTTCAAAGTTTCAGTCATCATTTTTGATTAGCATATTAAGTGGTATTTTTTCCTCTTTTTCTCACATATTTTTGATTAAAAATATGTAAAACAAAAACTAGGTGACAATTAAAAACTTGAGTGTATATTTAAGTGCACCTCGGCTTCATTTTTTTTAAAGATTCGAATTAGTTTTTGTTTTTTTATGTTTTAACCCGATTTATAGCGATTTGGGGTGATATTCACACAGTTCGGATCCTTAGCGACCGAAAATTTATTTTAACACCATCAGAAATAAGGGAAAATTCTCTTTCAAACAAACTATGAACGGAATCCATAACATTAAAAGACAGTTTTCGTGAATTAAATATATATTTTTCGACACTGTGGCCGTGGTTTAACTGCTTTGCTGACTTTAATATTTCGTTATTACTTGATTTAGTTATTATATCTTTCTAATATATATATATATATATATATATATATATATAATTTAGTAATTGAATTTGTTATAGATACTTCGTTGAGTAATAGTTTAGTAATGGAATCTAGTAATAAGATTTAGTAATAGAATTTATTATATTTTAATTTTGCTTTCGTCCAAGGTTATTAGAGGAATTCTGTTGCTCGCATTCTCCTGATTTGTTTTTCGGCTTTTTTAGTCTATGTTTATACTTTTATAATACTTTTGTAATATAATTATGTGTATTATAATTTGTCCTTCTCCATACTGTTTATTTTATAGTTAATTTCTTTTGTTTTAATTAGTATATTGCTTCCATTCTTATATTAACTTATCATTTACCAATTTTGGTTCTAATCCAGTGCTGCCATCTATTGTTAATCCTTCTTACTTTTAATGTTATTTTCGATTTTGGGGGGTAATTATTTATTTGCGTTTAGTATTATATATTGATAAATTATTGCTCTTTTAACTGCACTTTTCAGTACAATCTTTATTTTTTATTTTATTTTATTATTACATATTTGAAATGGATTTTAAGTGAATCCAGTTTTTACACTTTTCGTATAATTTAATACTTAGTGTTTTACTTAATCTAGTTTGGAACTAATGTAACTAAAACATTATGTTTTCTCTTATACTGTAGTTACTTTCTGTTTTTCATTAGGATTAGGTTTTACATAGACTTAGTTGTTTATTCTTATATATAAGCAATTATTTTATTTCTATTATTATTCTCTCTATGTTACATTGCCATACTAATAAATTTACTTATACTATTATGAATTACACAACTTGTATGATTTAGTGACTGGCAAACATATTTATACTTATTATTATATAATTTGATAGATATTGCCCAGGTATTTTCAATTTATGTTGGGAAATGTTTAGATAGATATCAATTACCAACATTGTACCATGGATAGTTTTGAATATAATAACTACCCCACTAAAAATTATAATTTCAATAAATGTAAGAATAAAAATTGCAAAACCTGCCCATTTGCTTCTAAAACTCAAATTATGAACCAAAATAACCATCTGCCTTTCTGTAAAATTTTTAATTGCAGTACTAATCTACTGTTTAACTTATAACATTTGCAATCTATCTTATATCAGACAAACTAGTAATCCCATTCATCTACGTATGAATGTACACAGAGATCACGTCAAAAAATATATTCTCAATAATAATTTTCGTCCTACATCCAATAAAATAGAGTATAAACACTTTGCTAAACACTGTTTTGAATATATCACTGTACATATTTTTGATATAAAAACAAATACAGCAGATAGCATTTATTTTGAAAACTACTATATTAAATCAATTGTACTAATATACTGTTTAACTTATAACATTTGCAATCTATCTTATATCAGACAAACTAGTAATCCCATTCATCTACGTATGAATGTACACAGAGATCACGTCAAAAAATATATTCTCAATAATAATTTTCGTCCTACATCCAATAAAATAGAGTATAAACACTTTGCTAAACACTGTTTTGAAAATATCACTGTACATATTTTTGATATAAAAACAAATACAGCAGATAGCATTTATTTTGAAAACTACTATATTAAATCAAATTGTACTGTTTTTCCATATGAATTAAATCAAATACAGGGTTTCCAGAAAATTCCGGAACAGCGCAATATCTCAAGAAATGCACTTCGGATCAAAAAATAAAAAACACATATTCAATATTTTTAGAAAAGCTATCCAATGATACCAAAATTGACCCCTCCCCCCTCTGGGGGGAGGGGGGACAACCTTGAAATCTGCAATGGGAACCCCCATTTTTATTGCAAATTTGGATTCTCCAGAAAAAATTACATACATTTGACCTACGATTTTTGATTTTTCTCCCACAAACGGCGCTATAATCGAGAAAAACGGAAATGGGGCACAAACGTTTAAAAATGGAAATGTCTCAGGAAATACACTTTGGAGAGAAATAGAAAAAATTACGTGTTCAATATTTTCAAAAACTATCCAATGATGCTAAAATTGACCCCCTCCCCCCGCTAACCGTTCACTTCAGCGACAACTGTTGACTTCAGTTTAGAAAATGGTTCAAAACTACTTTTAGCACTACCCAGGAACGACGATGTGGACGTAGTAGATTTCTGTTCCCTTCGGGATGCTTGATTAACATGACTCCCCTTGCCTCTCATGATCAGAGTGCTTTTTTCTGTAACTCCCCTTCCCTCTCATGATCGGGGTGCTTGCATCAAAAGCGTAGGTCACATATATATAATTTTTTCTGGAGAATCCAAATCTGCAATAAAAAATGGGGGTTCCCATTGAAGATTTCAAAGTTGCCCCATCCCCCTCCCCCAGGAGGGGGGAGGGGTCAATTTTGGTATCATTGAATAGCTTTTCTAAAAATATTGAATCCGTGTTATTTTATTTTTTGATCCGAAGTGTATTTCTCGAGATATTGCGCCGTTCCGGAACTTTCTGGACACCCTGTATGTCTAAATAGTAATATTGTAAAAAATAATTTTATAGATAATAAATATTCTATTTTTAATCACCTTTTTTGAAACCAATTTAAATAATAGTAAATCAGTCAAATTCAAAAGATTTAAACGTGGTAAAGGAAACACCTTACAACATGATTTTAAAACTGAGATAATTTGTTTACATAATCAATTTAATAACACTTTTCAATGGAAATTAATGAAATCCTGGGTTTTTGCGGTAAAGAAAAAACATTTAAATAAAGTGTATGCAATTTTCTTACAATTAAATCTTGCTAATGAACATTTTAATCATATTGTCTATGATTTGCTTATTACAATATGAATGTATGTAAATTTAAAACTTAATCAATTTCACCATAATAATATGTCTACTAATTCTTACTGTGTAACCTCTTTCAGGCATCCCATTTATAATTCCATAAATTTTGATCATCTATTTAACAAGTTCAAACATTTAATGCCTATTGGAGATTTGAGTGTATCAAAGACTTTTAAATACAACAAGCCTATTGGTAGATCTATATTTAATTATAATGAAATTTCACAATCTCTCTCTATTGGTCATGATTCTAAGTCAATTGTAGATAATGAATGTATTTGTAAAGTGAACGGGTAGGCTAAATTTCTAAATCCAGACTTAGGGCATATAGTTACAGGAGACTTAGGTATAGTTAAAGACAATTCTTTAGGAACCATTATATCATTTGTCACTAAATTCAGGTTACCATCTTGTAATAATTATTTTTAAGTTCTAAAATCTATTAATCTTGATCTTGATAAATATATATATCAATTAGCTTCTAAATATACTCTGCCTTTAGAGGCATTTAATATGTGGAAATATCCTTTATCAGAATCTATTGAAAATACTATTAGCAGTATTAAATTGTCTAGATCTATATGTAATATTGATAATATTAAACACTCCATTAACGATTTACAAAGGTCTTTTGTTATCACCTATGTTGATAAAACCTCTAATAATTATGATATTATCTGTAAAAAATTTTATATACAATTTCTGTTAGATTATTTAATAAATAATAGTCCTTTTAAACTAGATTTACATTCCATTAAGAGTATCAAATTGAAAATTATCAATATGTATAGTGATTTAAATATTAAATCTAAATTTCTTGAATTTCCTTATATAGTGCTTATTCCTAAATTTCATAAAAATCCTATTAAATTTAGAACAATAACTAGTGGTCATAATACTTACTCTACTACTGGGAGTAAATTACTACTAAATTATTTAAATGTAATAAATGATAGTTTACGTCAGTCTAACAATAATTACCTTATTCTAAATAATAGTAAAGAATTAAAGAATAAATTAACATCACTGAGAAAACAAATAGGATTTCAAACTTTTGATTTTAAAGATCTTTTAAATAATATTAAGATTTTAGCTCTATATAATGCCTATATTACTAATCTATCGACTCAAACCAATTTTATAAATTTTCCTAAACGTCTTCACTTTGTTATTTTCAATAATTATATTTTTCAAGGAAATAAATTATACTTACAAGTCTCAGGAGTTCCACAGTGTGGTTGCAGTAGCACTATGTTAGCTAATTTATATCTTTATCATTATGAAAAGTCTTTTACTTCAATAGATTACCCATTATACAGATATATTGATGATCTGATTTGCTTAGTATATACTGATAATTATGTCATAGATATAGATTTCTATCCAGACAATTTAGAATTAATTCCTAATGAAGCAACTATTAGTAATAATATTAATTTTTTGGATTTAAATCTTTTTATTGAACCTTCTAATAGAATTGTTACTAATTTATCATAAAAAACACTATTTTAATTTTAACATTAATAAAATCTTACCATTTCATTCCTGCAACTCGATTCTATTGTTTAGAAATATTATACTTAATCAGCTTTTTAGAAGTTATAGATTATCTGATAAAAAATTTCATGCCATACATATAAATAATCTAAAAATTACCAGCAAATTATATAAATATCCCTTTTATTTAGTAAATGGTATAGTTCAAAAATTTAGATTAGCTGGATTTCCATGAAATCTGTTCATAGTATCTATATTAGCCTGACATCTCCATTCTTTTGTATTAATAACACTTTTATTTTTACATCCACTTAAACATTAGCCTTTCTATTATAAGCCCCACTTTTTAGAAGCTCTGTTTGTATATTATTACTTTTTCTTGCCTTTTCGTATTACTGTTATTTATTTCTTACGAATGGCAACAGTAAATCATTTCTTTTCCTTTGCGAATGGCAACACTGGTCTCTTCATTCTGGGTTCGACTGGTTCGTGCATATGTAGTGTTTTTTACAGGTATTCCTGTTTCTTTTTATTTTTCCCTCTTTATGTATGTTGTCCAAGTAGAAATAGTTTATGGATATGGTCTATCTATTTCTTCAGAAACATATATATTTCGTGTTTGCTTCGACAAAATACTTGGACCCGAGGAAGAGTTTTGGAGAAGTGAACAATTCCGTTATTTAGGCATAGCCCTTGTCCACATGTATTGCATTAATGCTTGGATTTCATTTGTTTTTCTTTTATCGGTTCCATAACATCGATTTTCGTAGACTTTCTTTAACATTATGATTCGAATTTTGTATTTTTATCCATTTGATTGAAGATTTGCTGATTTATACTTTTATTTTGCAGGCTTGTTAGAAGGTTAGGTTTTTCGAGTTACAGCTTCTCACTTTTCTTTCATTGGACTTTCAAACTATTATTATCATATATATATATATATATATATATATGCATATATATACTGTTCATGCGTTATACACCTCCCCAATTTTCATATTGCGATTTAAAAATTAAATTGTAATTCCAAAGTTTATAATTTAACCCCAGCTCCTGTAAATGTCACACACTGTTTCAATATTAAAAATGATTCCCTAAAACCGTTCATCAATTATAACTTTTTTAAACCCGCGAACTCTTAAAAATCTCAATGCTGTGCTTGGATCATCCATATCAGCAATTTTAAATTATTTTATTTATGAAAAAGTGCGCGCCCATTTCGTTATAAGTAGTGGACCCTTATTTA
Organism: Amaurobius ferox; assembly: GCA_951213105.1. Lineage (NCBI taxonomy): Eukaryota > Metazoa > Arthropoda > Arachnida > Araneae > Amaurobiidae > Amaurobius > Amaurobius ferox. Next base: position 35,922,574 of record OX578141.1, on the reverse strand, counting down.
GGACCCAGATAACGGTAATTATTTCTAGTGTTACATAATAAAAGAAAAATTTGCGTTCCTGTATATCGTAGTCGTTTGTAGTAGAAAATTGAAATTTTGGATTGCGGGACAGCGTTAAAGCTTTCTACAGAGATGTCTCGCGTCTCCATAATGTGCTCGAATTCAAATTAATTTAAAAGTTACGAATTTTTAAGAAGATTTTTAGGAGATATTCGAGATTAGGTGTTTTAATTAAATCGCAGACACTTTGTCTCGTTGGAAGTAAAGGAACTGTTTTCCTTTTCTGCGACTTTAAGTATTTTTAATGTGTCGTTCTGCTAAAGATTAGCGGTCGAACGCTTATTTCTAGGACGTGTATCAAAAGTGTTTATTCAGGGCGTATTATGCCCGCATTGTATAATTGGGATGGTTGCGAATAGAAAAAAAGGAGCACGGGATTGATTCTTGTTTAAAGCAGACGATTTTGAAAATGAGTTGTGTTATTTGTGTCTGTGTTATTTAAGTAGCGGGCACTTATTTAGGACACAGGCAATATGTGTAATTCATTCTAGTATATATATATACATATATATATCTATCTCTCTCTCTATATATATATATATTATATATATATAAAGGAAGATGTTTCTTTATTCTTTTTTCTGTGCGTTTGTTTCTCTGGGCTGTCTGTAGTGAAAAATCGAATAATGGTCATGAAATTTAGTGAGCAAATATTTTGAGACCCAGCATTAGTTTATTTCGAGGCGTATTTTATTTTCAGTGACTATCGTCCACCTAGCCGTCCGCCACGCGGGCCTAATTCGCTCTAAACACGTTCATAACTCCGCTTTAGACATCTGGCGGGTAAAGTTATGCTTAAGTCGAAACTGCATACGCGGATGTATTATAGATCAAAAATGTACGTTAGTGAATATTGCATATTGATCGGATCAAAAGGGGGATTTTTTAATATAAGTAGACAAATACTGAGGTCCCGGGAACCTCTGGGGACACATCTTCAGTACTGAATATACCCCTTTTTTAACTATAAAAATTTGTGAGAGGCACTAGAGTTTATTATTACTAAGGGTCCCAGAAAGGATTAAGCGGCCCTGATCAGCAGGGACTGCGATAGATGAAAATGCATTTGTAAAACACAATACGGGTTATAATCGGATGTGTTGTTGTTGTTGAGACCCAGACCGTCCGACCTACCAGAAAGGTGTAAGGTAACTGTTTGGACAGCCGGGAAGTGCCACCCAATTTAGACCGGAACCCAGTGGGGGAGGCATCCACAGGGACCGTACCCTCCTTCCCCTACCACCAACCTCTCGGAAGGACTTACGGACCCACATGTTTAACGTGATCGTACTCCGCGTGAACACGGCGGCAGTTATATAATCGGATGTGTGACATTATTCATCCGATTCGAGTCATTTTTCGAGAAAACACATATAGTATAAAAATAATTGTATTTTTAAAAACTTCTAATCATATATTTAAAATCCGCAGAATTATAAAATATTTTTACTTCGTGTCTGGATATAGTCTAAAAATGATTATTTTTTCTTCGACAGATAATAATAATGTAGCTATAATAAAATATTTTGTATAAAAAATCTATTCAATCCTGTATATTTCCTCATTAAAAAAAAGGCAAGATTCCAATGTCAAAACTATCCATAGCTTTTAAAAACGTATCGTCTTCGCGGCTGTTATGGTGGTTTTTAACATAATTAAAAATTTACAATATTTTTCAAATTTTTGAAAGTTTTCTACAAATGCTCATATCATTAGCTCACTTTAAAAAAGAAAAACGCTAGGTTTTAAGACAAGTATTCGCTATGTAATAAGTGATACATATTCATTTGGCGGAGGGTAGAGCTTTTTTAGAGATGTTTTGTAAATTATTAACAATCTATTAATTTTTTTTTAATTTTCGAATGTTATGGATAAATTCTTGGATTAGCTCATTTAAGAAATGAAAACAAAGTTATATGTCAAGTACTAATTTGTAAATCGCGGAACATACAAACAAATAAATATAGTTGGATATGTTTTATTAGCATAAATTATGGTGGCATGAAACGCTTTTATTAAAATTATTTCATTTCTTTTTTTATGAAATGACTTCGATTAAAACAATTTATATAGTTACAATGTTGCCAATCTCACTATAATCATCAGATTAACCACACCAATTATTCTAATTTTATTACTCTACGTATATAAATATTGGAAGAACATTATTAAACTTTCTATCTGATTATTCTAACCTCAAAACAGACTAGTAATGACATTCTAAATCAGACTCTTATATCCCGAATTTCTGCCTGAAGGCGTTTAATGTTTAAGAAATTGAAATACGTATTTATTGGACTTCAAATAAATTCAAATAAATTACTCATGTATTCTATGTTACACTATTTTGTGACTGTGTTTCCGATATTTTATTTCACTGTTTTTTAAGTTATGAAAAAGGAAATGGCCACCCTCAAAATATTTAACGTCAAAATGTTATTTTGTAAAAGTACATACACCAAATCGTTGGTAGTGCTTTACATTTAGTCTTGTTTTTGACTACCATATTTAAACTTAAAAAACTACATAGGATCTTCACAAGTACAGGCAATTTCATTAACATTATACAAATACGCACTGCATCAAATACAATTTTTTTATATGTGTTCATTTTAGCATTCGGAATCTTAAATACTAAACCTAATATCAATATCGTTTTATTGTCTTAATAATAATTTTGTATTTAATATATGTTTTAATTAGTTGTCCTTTTATTAATACGATAAACGAAAATTGAGGACATGCACATTTTTGAAATGAGATATTATTTTGCTCATAAATTCCTTGAACTTGAATCCAGCGTTAATAATAGACTATTTCAATAAATTCAAACTTTTAAAACCAAAATAAATATATAATATCTGTATTTTTTTAAATCAACATCCACTTGCGTGCATGTAAAATGAATTTTTATCATATGCTAAAATATTTTCTCATATGATATGATATTTCATATGAAAAATATGTCAGATGAAATATTTCATCTTGATTTTACTTCTCTTACTTTCTCTTCTGTTCAGAACATAGAGAAAGTGAAGTGAATTTTACTTTCTCTGTGTGCTAAACAAAGTATAACCCAGAGTATAAAAAGATTTTAAACAGGCAAAATATATTTAAATAAGTTCTACATATACAAAAACTGCAAACGTAAAATGTTGCAAAAAATTGTTTTCGTGTATTCAAATACAGTCATAAATCTTTAAAAGCTAATTCAACTTTTAGCGTTTAATTTTGATAGCAGCAAGTAAGTTATTTAATATGACTTTTGAATCACAGCTTATAACATGAATCAGTATATCTTTATACAATTTCTTTCGAAAAGATAAAACACTCTAAATATCGTTACCCTAATCCTTCCGAAAACTAAGTTCTTAAATGTCGTTTTCCTCTTTGTCTGTTTGTGCTACTGTATATAAAAACCATTAGAACCGTTAGAAACTTTATCACTATCAAGTTTTTCATTGGAAAAAAGAAAAAATCAGATGGCACTTCCCGCAATAATTTGTTGTCAAGCAGTGGAGTGACAACATTACGTTTGTGAAAATTTAAAATAAACGTTTCCCAAACATGTATTCTGTTTCGAAAAAATTTGAAGCAGAAATTGACAGGGAAGGTGAATCAGGGAAAATAACAAATTTTTACAGTTTCTATAAAGATAGATTTATTAGGCACAAAACTAAAATCTATTTAATGTTAAAAGTGTGTAATAAAAACAAAATTTGATCATGGTGTGAATTATGAATACTACTCACTTAATTTTGCTATAAATACCTTGCCTTTGCTAAAAAATATTCATTATTCAATTACTTTTAACACATAACAGGAACCATAACAAGGTACAAAAGATCGAGCTACAGGAAAAATGAAATGAATAAAGATATAGATATAGCAACACAATTTGCTAAGCTCATATAATGGTAAAAAGCAAAAAATCGTTTCAGATACGCTCGAGTTTCCTTCTTCAGTGGAAATGCCCAATAGAAGGTTCTACTTGTCTTATCGCCATATAAGAGCCACGTGACGGCAGATGTGCTAAACTGCAGCAGTGGTGGTGCCATCTAGCAACAAAAGAAAAAGTAAATGCAGAAAAATCCAGGAAACTCATCAAATTTGAAAAAAATAATTGTAAAAAAAGAAGACAAAAAGGACCAAAATAAGCATGGTTATATGAATAAGTTACAGAAATAAATTATCATCTACACATGACTAAGGAGATTGCTTGTAGTATTATTGATACTTGCAAAACCTTGTGGAAATAGAAAAATTTAGTGTAATTTTCTAGTTCAGATTATCTAATTCAGAATGGATTTTAATTCAATGATATTTCACAAATTTACTTGCAGACTTGTCAAAATATAAGTTATAAACTATATTATTATAAACTATGTATTATATAAACTACATTATTATAAACTCTATTATAACAAAATATAAATTATAAACTATGTGAATATAATCACTCAATATATATATATATATATATATATATATATATATAATAAAAATATAATATGAAATTCCAATGATAGAGAGAAGTTGTAACTCATATAACCATAACTTAAAAATTCTAACAACGTAAAAAGATGTAAAGAATTGAAAAAAAAATATATATATATACTCTATAACAAAAAGATCGACGCACCAAGAAGGAGTTATCCGATTGTAATGAAATTTCGTGTGCAAAGACATTTTGAGCGAGAATGCAAATGCATAACATTTGGTGTCCAATGAATAAATAGTGGGAGCTCCAGCACATCGGAACTCCGCATTCAGCAGGTGTATATCTGCAAGTAGGTAAGGTATGGGGTGCATCTCCTTTGATAGCCGGACCCCCTTCGGTAGTCATTTCAGGCACACTAACAGCACAGCGGTACGTAGACAACATTCTACGACCGATTTTGTTACCGTTCCTTTTACGACACCCCGGACTTACTTCTCAAAAAAATAATGCCCAGCCGCACACGGCACGTGTTGTTATGAATTGTCTTCAAGCTTGCCCAACACTTCCTTGGCCAGCTAGGTCTCCTGATCTCTCTCTCATAGAGCACATTTGGGATGTTATGAAGGCGATTGCAACCATCCCGGAATATTGACGATTTAGCCCCACAGTTGGAGACAATTTGGCAAGACCTTCCGCAGGACACCGTCCGTGAACTTTTATCAGTCTATGCCACACCGGGTGACATCCAGGCCAGAGGTGTACCAACGCCTTATTGACTTCCTCCCTTTGTATACGGTCAAACTGTAAATCATTAAATTGTTCCGAAATTTTAACAGTTTCTTTTTCTATGTATGTTCTTCACATCCACCAATTTTTATCACAATCGGTCAACTCCTTCTTGGTGCGTCGATTTTTTTGTTATAGAGTGTATTATCAGTATATATATATATATATATATATATATATATATATATATACAATGTGTAATTCCATATTTTATCAAATCTATCTATTTGTAGACAAATAATGTCTTATTATTGCTTGGCATTTGTCATTCATTACATTAATTATTTCATTATGTTTAAACACGAGGATGAAAGAACTGTACAAAATAAATTACGGCTAAAATATATTTACGTAAATCCTTTTGCTTCAGTGTCGAGTATTAAATGGAGTATGAACAATTCATTCAAAGTATTACAAAATCCAGGTTGGCATCTTTGTCTTCGGGAAGAAAAGACAAGAGACAGGTGTTAGTTACCATAATGATGTGTTGTCATACATGTGAAAGTGACAATGTCTAGATTTTCAAAGAAAGGGGGAGTCACACAAAGGACCACATCTCATCGACAAATAATATGTTTTACACTTAGACATGTTGGTCTGAAAGGTGGAAGAGAACTCGGAGTCGTTAGAAAATGGTCTGCACGTTAAACATATGATTAAGTTGGAATATGTTTGAAATATAATATTTCTAACTGTTAGCATAAATCATGTTTCATCTCAGTAATGTAGAACAGATGTTCATTTTATTGAATTTTTGTTGAATATCTGAAACTGCATTTTAGTCTCTACTTTATTGAACAAAGTTTTTACAGATGAGATCTTGCAGCAAAGGTCAAAGTTCGTTCGCACCGAAATGAAAAATGCAAGAGTTTTTAAATGAATTTCGAGGAATTACAAATTATGTTTAAACTACTAGGCAATTTAGGTGAAACATAAATTAATTAAAGAAATAAATTTAATTGATTAACGAAAATCATAAATAAAATAGTTTTTTAGAATAAGTATTCTTATTACGTAAATACATTCTGTTGTAAGTATATATACACCAAAAAAAAAATATATATATATATATACACCCATAAACAAATGTAGCTTCAGCCGTAAAACTCAGCATACAAATGCCATTTCAACTGTTATGTAAATGATCAAATAGTCAGCGCTAACAGCCTTCTCAGTGTTATATATATATATATATATATATATATTAGTATATATATATATATATATATATATATATATATATATATAACCATCTCAGATACTGATGTTTCCATCACGTATCGCTTTAATAAACCCAACGGACGAAGGGTATTTAATTACAATTACATCGGCAAAAATATGGATCAATATACCAATTTGACTTGCAAATGCGACTCGAGTACCTATATCAACAACGATCATGGACATACTATTACAGGCAAGCTGGACGTTATAAAGGATAACGAACTTAGAACGTTTTTAAAACTTGGCACTAAATTCAGATTACAGAATTTTTACAAGATTGATAAGACTTTCGAACGTGAACTTAAAGATTTTGTTTACAAAACGGCTATTCGTTATAGTATGCCACTGTCTTCTTTTAATGAATGGATTGACAACATTTTATCGGTTTTTAAGTTTTATTATCATAATTATTTTATGCCTCGTGAAAAGTACACTTTGTGTAAAAAAGGTCGTGCATAATGTACAAAAAGATTATGCTATTACATATACTGATAAAGTTGCATCAAACTATTGCTTTACCTGTATCAGCTATTATATCGATCTACTGAATCTCAGCTATAAAAATGTATGCCTTACTAAAAACACCGAAACGGGAAATCGAAAACAAAATCCGTGCATTGCATAAACGTATTGGTACAGACATAAAACATATAAGATATCCCTATCTTGTTATGATACCAAAAATGCACAAATCTCCAATAAAGTTTCGCCTGGTGACGATAGAATTTAAGGCATATATTACGACTGCAAACACGAAACTTTTAACTTTGTTGAAACCTATTATGGCACAGATATTGAAAAGGGGATCCATTGTGGTAAACAATAGTACGGAGGTGCTTAATCATATAAAAAATAACCCTACATATATGGCTATGATTTCAAGGACTTCTTTAATAACATTAAACTGCAAGACCTTTACGACATTATTGTCAAAATTCATGGAAACTACGGCATGCAAAAATACATTGCATTGCATAAATTCAAGGCAACTCTGAATATTGTTCTTTACGAAAATATTTTATTTAACGGCATAGAATACTATCAACAAAGGAAGGGTATACCTATGGGGGGAGGTTGTCCCTCCATGCTGGCGAACCTATATCTCAATAAATACGAAGAGGGTATACATATTTTAAACGAAATGCCAACATTTCGTTTCATTGACGATGTGCTGATTGGACTAAATAAAAATAGCAATAACTTCGACTTCGGTTTTCACCCATCAAATCTGGAACTTATCGAGACCAACGAGGATCAAAGGAATGAGATTAATTATCTTGATATTAATATCAAATTCAAGAAGAACGAACCCACGTACATACGACTATACGACAAACGTAAGCACTTTGACATGAAAATCAATTACATCGTGCAGGGTGCGTTTTTTGTTCTGATGCTTCCTGGAAATATGGCCACAGGCATATACCGGCTCCGGGAGCGTTTCCATTGGAGTAAAAAGTCGACTTGTAACCGGGAACTAGGGGTCACAATCCCCCTAGGCCTATTCGTATATCCCTGTTGACTTCTTTCCACGTATTGTACTTTTTGAAACTTTTATGTATATTTGACACTTAGGAGCTGCATTGCGCCTTATTGTCATATTATTACCTGCTTTATTAGTCACTCTTGTCATCGTGGTCGTGGTTACTGCCTTTTGGCTTTTATATATATATATATATATATATATATATATATATATATATATATATATATATATATATATATATATATATATATATATATATATATATATATATATATACATATATACATTAGTATATATATATATATATATATAATTAAAAAAGTGAGAGGCGAATAAATTCTGTACCGGGACTCATGGCGAATTCCTGAAAACCAAATAAGGTTTTGACAATATGCTTACTGTCTTATATCAAAAATAAAAAAAGCACACACTGTTACGCCACGACAGCTCATTTTAAATCCCGAGTACTTCTCTAGTTTTCTATATTTTAAGTGTCTTTACTTCTTTTCACACATCGGAGGTTGAAAATATCTTTTAATTTTTAATGTGCTTATAATAACAAAATATAAATCAGAATGTCTACGAACATAAATAACTTCTGAAATTTAAAACGAACTAAAGCAAAAAAACTGCCCTATGCAATATGCATGTCGTGAAGAAAGTATATGAATCGGCACCAACAAAAAGTTATCAATTTTGCAATGTAGATGGCAGCATCAGTCGCTGTGTCTTAAGAGTCCGGACTCTAATGACTCTGTACGACATGCGTGTGCAATTTTACAGTGTATTATTCAAAATTTCGAATATCGAACGCCTGAAGACACCAAATGAAATTGTTTCCGGAAAATAAAAGTCAATCGCTCACAGATTAAAATACATATGAAAAAGGATTGCACTCGGTTTTCTACTGTAATTTATATTTTTGGGATGCACTAATGCTGCAATGTAAAAGTTAATGTGACGATATATAAATGCGAAAGTTATTGTGACGATTTATAAATTTAAAATTTAGTGTGAGGATTATTAAAAAGTAATGCATATTTGAATTTAAAATAGCGGTCCCAGATGCCGCCATCAGCTACCACACCATAGAAAATATGGTGCAAATCAGTTGTAAAAAGGAAGATTTTAACTTAAAATAACTGAAAAATAAATTTCTATTATTGTAAATCTCGCCATGACGTATCGTCCAGGATCCTGAAGTACATGTGTCCCAAATTCCATGTTCGTATGACGTTCAGATATTTCGGTACAGACGACACAGACAGGCATTTTCCTTTATTACACACACATATATATTATGTATATATATATATATATACATATACATATATATATATATATATACAGGGTGGTCATAAAAAAACTTCCCCGGTATATGAACCCCTAGCGAAAAATAGAACTCTGACAGTTACGGTTACAGTGAAATATTTCGAAATTTTCGAATGGCAACACTCACTTGTTTCCTACGCAATTTGCTCAGTTCATTGAAAAACCATAAATGGCGTTGGAACGATAGACGTATGACGAAAATTGGCGGCGTAAAACATTTGCAAAGAAAAGCATTGGAAAGGACCAATGACAACACAAGAGAGTAGAGGGAAAAAACTTTTATTTGAATTACAAGTTTTCAATGGGCCCACCTTCGCAGACGATAACGCATTGCATGCCGGAGACTGTTGAAAACAATAATGAAAGTAACATCGCAGGAGGAATCTGTATAACTTCTCGTTTCATGGCATCTATCAGTCGGGATCGCGGTGGCCCCGAAACTGCAAAGTTACGGGAGATGACTCTATCACCAAAGCTCTGTTGCAGCACTTGTCGAACACATGTAGTGACGTGTGGAGGAGCACCATCTTGCATCCATACAATGTCATTTACGACATTTCGCTGCTGCAATTCTGGAATTACGTAATTCTGCAACATTGTTTTATAACGAGGACCTGTGATGGAGCACGTTTGCATACCATTGGAAGTGACCTCTTCGAAGAAGTACAGACCGAGAACGAATGTGCTTGCAATGCCGCACCACACAGTCACTTTAGCTTCGAGTAAAGGCACTGGTGTCACAACGTGATGATTTTCGTCAACCCAGTGAATGCAGTTATAATATAAACACGAATTCAGTTCACACGCGAATTCACATTGCTTCAGTCGTATTAAAACGAAAATAATTTCCAATATGTAAAATACACTCACTGCCATAAAAATTTGCGCACCAAGAAGTAATTGTGAGATCGTAACGAAACTTGGCATGAAAGTATGTGTCAAGAAGATTTGCAAATGATTAGAAATACAGCGTGACTGCGCAATGCCACCAGAGGGCATTGAACTTCGTTTTCCCTGCCACATAAAAAGGTACACAGAGACTTTTTGCCTGCACTTAATCTGTAGCAGAGGGACGCTTTTTTGTTACGGATGCCGTTACGTCGAAGACAATATGATCAGCTGTCAGAGTTCGAGAGGGGAAAAATCATCGGGATGATGGATGCCGGATGGTCAGCTTGGCCGTTCTGACTTTACTGTGAGGAGGTGTTGGGACCAGTGGATAAAAAAGAAGTCACATACACGGCGGCTAGGCTCAGAACGCCCTCGGTAGACCAATAGCCGAAAAGACCGTCACATTACCTGACACGCACGTACAGCGCAAACTGCATCATTGTCCGCCATCCGGACACAGGTAGCACCTTCACTATGGGCCCCTGCGTCTGTCCATACCATCGCGAGTGCCTGGCTGAAAGACATTTGGTATCGCAGCGCCCATTACGTGTGCTGCCAATGACACCTACCCACCGTCGCCTCCTTTTGGAGTGGCGTCGCACTCGACGGGATTGGACCGCAACTGAACGGAACCAGGTCGTTTTCATCGAATAGAGATTCAATTTGATCAGTGATGACAACCGTGTACGTGTGTAGAGACACGAAGTGAACGCCTCAATCCTGCCGTCTCTTTACAGCGGCACCCCGCTCCCACAGCTGGCGGGATGGTATAGGATGCCGTCGCATACGACACCAGGTCACGTCTAATATTGATTCACGGAACCATGACAGCCCAGCGGTACGTTCGTGACAGCCTTCAACCACATGTGCTGCCACTCATGGCAGGGCTCCCAAGAGGCATTTTTCAACAAGACAATGCTCAGCCACACACTGCAAGGGTGTCAGAGGAATGCCTCCGCCGCATACCACCCTTTACTGGCCTGCCCGATCCCCAGATTTGGCACCAATCGAGCATGTCTGGGATCACTTGGGAAATAACATTAGGGTAGATCGGGGTAATTGTAGCAGTTATTAAAAAATAAATATAATACTAAAAATTAATTAGTATCCTAATAATTTTTATTAATGTATGCTTTTAACAAGAAAAAGTGTACAGTTGTTAAGGAAAACATTGTTCAACATATACTATCTTAAATATCTACATTAAAAGGCCTTTATTTCAAAGAGATTTTATAGCTAATCTATTTTGTATTACAAACAGCCCCTTATGAGTATTAAGTGTAAAAAGGCATGGGGAAATTGTTAAAGGTGGAGTTTAAAGTACTAACAAGACGAATACATTTATTGTATTACATTTTTACTTGCAAATAGTAAATATTTATAATGTAAAATGGTCTTAAACAAATTGTAATACAATTTTAAATTTTAAATTACTATGAGCAAATAATTACTTTTTAAAATGTTAATTAACTATTACATTCTCTATGAAAAGTATTTTTAAGTTAATATACTAAATTTTTATATTCAATACTCATTCATCTTGGCAATTGTTGCATATCGAGAACATTCAAAAATAAATCTCAGGAAACTGACAAACTATTTTACTATAATAATAATTAGTCGTACTAATTATTTTTTTTCATAAAATATATTTTAAAATAAACAAAACCAATGCAAGATTTTCTTGAGATTAATTAATCTCATTAAGACTTGCAAGTATCATTAAGATTTGCATTAGTCTCATTAATATTTGCAATTGTGGCATATGTCAAAGTATGATTCCTTTGTATGCCCACATTTTACATAGAGTGCATAGGATTCATTTCTCTTTTAGCGCACAATTTAATAAAATCACACTTTTAAATAAAAATAAGTGCAAATTTTAATTTACCTACAATACTTTTAGTATTGAGGCAAAAATTAAAAATTGTAAATGACCTCTAAATGGAAAAATGGCTGAAAACGTTGCCGTTAAGACAAATGGACTTACATAAGAAGAAATACTGAAGTTTGGAGTTAGAAACGTCTGAATAGTGTCTCTCCTTTTAAAATAATAATATTAACAAACCTATCAATACTGGACCAAATTGATTTATATGACGTTTTAATATTGCATATAATTCAAGTTTCTCTCTCACAAACAGTATATACGAACATCTGAAATTTGCAACACACTCTAATCATCATATTTAAAGGAAAGATAAATTCGAAATGATATTCAGAATCTAGTTCATCTCTACCGGAGCTGTCCAATTTAACATTAAAGGGGACATTAAATACATTTTTAATCGACGCGTTTACTAACTTATCTACGCATATCAAAAAAAAAAATTCCCATATTAAGAAATAGCTTAAAAGAATAGGTATAATTTTAATCTATGTTTTTAGAAAATTAAATATCTTCAAATGGATTAAATTTTATCTTTAAAATTAGATTTAAAAAATCTTTAGGTATGATATTCTATACATCGTATTTATGCACTATCTGTTATTAAATATTAGGGAGCTCCGCTCCTGCTCGCTGATACTCATCAACCTCCATAACTCGCTTCGCGAATTACTAGGACTTCCCGAGTCAGCCCAACCACCACTATGGAAGTTTTGCATTGCATTAAAAACCGTAAAAGCGTAGGACATGATAATATTAGTAATGTCGCGGTCAAAAATTTACTCCTAAATATAATATTCTATATTACCTTCCTAATAAACCAGATTCTAAAATTAAACTATTTCCCCAAAGAATGGATAATTGCTATCATAATTCCGTTCCACAAGCCAGGTAAGGATGCTACTGTACCAGCAAATTACAGACCAATAAATTTGCTACCCACACTTAACAAAATTACTGAGAAAATTATCCTTAATTGATTAAATGAGTACCCAAGGGAAAGTATTTTATTATTCCTGAGCAGTTCGGATTTCAGCGAAAGCGCTTTACCACCCATCAGTTGCAGAGAGTGGTTGAGTACATATCGGCTGACCTCCAAGAAAAGGCACCCACAGCCGCGATGTTTCTTGACATACAAAGGCGTGTGATAAATATGGCATCGTTGTTTTATTTACAAATTGATAACACTTAAAAGTCTCTGATGCAGTAGTCAAACTTTTAATCTCGTATCTAAATGACAGACACTATCAAGTTTAGAAAACAATATTGGAGATTAAAGGCACTTTGCTACACTACGACATCCGGAGTGGATTGGATAAAACAATCTCTTATTGAAAAAGGCCAGCACAGAGTCAAAGTCATCAAATTAATAATATACATATTTATCTCACTTGGCGCTGTAACCGAATAAATTGCTAATAAAGTTGTTTTCATTTTGAAACTTATACCTATTTTTGTTGCACGAAAGTCTAAAAATGAAGTGTTTTGCTCATTGTATAAGCCCTTTGATGATTTAATGGATGGATTCATAATAACTATACATGATGCTCTACAACTGTATAATTGGCATTTTTTGTATATTGATCGATTGAAGAGTTTGGTTCGAAGACTTATTTTGTGATAGTTAATACTATTGGTGCTGCAATATATTTCATTCTATCTGCCATAGTCATTCTATGATACCTTAATCTGAATTTTATGTCTCTCTTTCCAAACGTTGGCACTCACTTAGATGACAAACTACTTTTTACCCTCTATATAGTTAGTGCTTTGTACTTAAAAAATAATTATCATTTTTTATTTCATTTAAAGCGAATCATAATTAAATTCTATACACAAATTACACTTTTGCATTAAATGTTTAGAAAATTGCATATCTTACAATTTCATATACTCATGAGACAACGTTTAGAGCCGTTTAAATAAAATGAAATAATAATACAAAATTAGTAAAACTACTTTAATGTTTCTACTAAAATTATTTTAAACCAATCCTATAGCCGGGTAAGGATGCTGATGTCATTTTGAAAATAGCTTATTAAGCTATGGTTAATAAATTTCAGTATTTTCTTATCTGGTATTTTATCATCAGCATTTTCTTATGGTCAGTATATTGCAATTTCCAATAAGAAGTAAATATTTCGAAGAAAGTAATACTTTTGGGCCTTGTATAAACATACCCATACTCTTCTAATTACACTTCTACCGTTTTTCTCTTAAACGCAAGTTAGCTGGTTGATTTGGATTTTATTAATTTCTATACGTATTTACTTAATTGATTAAGATAGCTACATGTTGCTGAAAATTTTACTTATGTAAATGAAAAGTTAAACTTATGTAAAGTTAAGCACGCCGGTATAGACGCTATCCTCTTTAGGATAATATTTTTATTTTTGAATAGAGCAATACTTAATCAATTATTATAATGTTTTTCTTATACCAGGCTACTTTTTAACTTTTAGTTGCCGATTTATTTACGTTATCTTAAAACCATGAGATTATAGTTAAAAAAATTTTCAGTGGAAAATATTTTTGCAGCCAAATATAATCAACACTTCATTTTTATCCCTGAAACATATAAAGTAATCATCTTGAAAGAAAATGCCTTGCTTTTAAAATCATTTCTTTTATATTATATGTAATACACATAAATTGGAAATGTAACTCTCATATTTATGCAGTAAAAACGGTCAATAGCATAATGTCAAATATAATCCCTCAACATTTTACCATTGTGACCTGTTTTTCCAAAATATCATTAATAATAAATACTTTCAAATATTTTCCCCAATCTGAAATTTCAGTTTCGATTCCAAGGCATACTAAACACTTTGATATGTGTTGCATCAGAAATGAAATCCGCGTGAAATATACTTGCTTAGATATACGATATTACTCACCAAAATTTCCTTACATTTTTAAAACAAGAAATATTAAATGAAAAAATTTACAATTACATCATCAGATTCGTAATAATTTTTTCATTCATTTGACACTACCGATAGTATCAGCGAAAGATTGATTTTTGCTGTCTATCGTTACAGTTGCATTATTCGTATTACTGCATCTTGGATCCCCATCGATTACTTCATCGATTTTAGTAAACTCTAGGTTATGCATTAGGTAACTTCTCATCCCAACAGATATAATCATTAAAATCAATTTTACAGTACACACAGCTTATTATCGATACAAAACGTATTCTAACTGCATTAATAACAAAATTCAACAAACTAATTTCGACTTGAGAGCAAGACGATAGTAATCGTTGAATTGCAACCATCGTCGAATGTGTAACCCTCATTTTTGTCGAGACTTCCTGCAAAATCTTTAAATTGAAGGATTCATTAATCTCAGGTTCGTAGCATCGAGGTTTGACTGAATTTATTCTCCTTTCAGTTTTTCAACTATTGTGTATATTTTTAACAATCTAAAATTATAGCTTCGATTCCAAAGCATACTTAACACTTTGATTGTGTGTTGCATCAGAAATGTAACACTCACTAAATATACTTGCTTAGATATACGATATTATTCACTAAAATGTCCTTTCATTTTTAAAACAAGAAATACTAATGAATTACATATCGAATAACCCTCTCGCAGAAAGTGAAACGGATACTTCTCATACACCACGCCATTTCTTAACATACCCAAATTTCTATAGCAGCTTTCATTTTATAAGTTCAATTGACATCTTAACAAAAGGCAACATGTAACAATTAAGTAAAATCACTTTTTGCAAATGATAAGGAAAAAATTAATCGACGTAATTAAGCATAGATTAATACAGTAAAGCAGCCTACAACTGTTTCGAAGATACGTTAGAACGTTACTCGTCTTCAATGCCAGATAGACCAATAAATCCGAAGTAAAACAACAAAATGGGCACAAATGAAAAAAACTTTGGGATACATATGCCCAAGTCAAGGATTACCAGGCCACCCGAGATAGAAAATCAGAAAGCACAATGAAGAACCGCCCAGTCCATCTGAAGGAACTAACACTAATTAATTCAATAGTTAATCTGAGGTTCGTAGTATAGTGATTCTTTTCAGTTTGAAATTGGATGGTCTATTCTTCATTGTAATACAGAGATATTATGAAAAGTTGATATTTATTTTTTAAATACGATTAGTTCTTTCTAATGAAGGTATAGCATCCTAAGAATAAGTAAAAAAAAGTGTATTATATAACACTCCAAAATAAACACGAACTACTAACCAGTTATCTCAGAAAATATTTACACAAAATATTTTTCACATAATCCATACAATTAATCCCATAACCAAGTACAATTTTATATTTCTAATGAATTGTAATTAATATTAAGCTTGAATTCCTCTTCAATTTTCACCTCATATTTATAAAAGAACCCCATAACAACCCATTCAAAAACTCCATATTTTCCATTTTACTATCAGATATTTATGAGCAGAACGACCAAATGAATGAAAATATTTTTCTTGGAATTAAGTACATATAATTATGAATTACAATTAGTCTCACTTCTACAAAATATATTTTCTATTGCAGGTCCGCCGGTGATAGTGAGCGTCACGATGTTCATCCTCAGCATCAGTTCTGTATCAGAGGTGCTAATGGTGAGTAAAAATTTCTTATAACTGTGAAAAAACCAGTGTTTTACAGTTTTTGTCTTTCAAATAATCGTACTTTCATATTAAAAGACATAAGAAGAAATAAATATAAAGGTTTATTCTTATATATTCTAAAAGAAATAAACGCTATATGGGGGGGGGCATCGTAACTGTAATTATTTTAATATAATTTATGCTATACAATTCATTTTTACTCTAAAACACGAAGAAGCGATACACACATAAGTAGTTTACAGTCAGATGTGAGTTCTACGCAAAATCAATCCAAAAATTAATGAAATATCCATTTGCTTAAACAATAACTATTTTAAATTATAGATTATGGAATAACTACTCTTGTAATATCTATTCGCCAAAATTACGATAAAGTTTATGTTATAATATATCAGTTGAAGACTTAGCATTCCTTTAAAACACATAATTATCTAAACATGATATCTTATATCAAATTAATTGAATTTGAGCTTAATTCGTCATAATTCTGTGGCATTTAAGTAATAATGTTTCAGATCCTAATAAAGTTCTTGTCTGCTATAAAATATGAAAGGAATTTTCATTTTTATTAATTTCCTAATATATATTTTCTTCTGCCTCTCCCCTTTGCTCGACACATTTATTTATCAGAAAAGCATTAGCAGTTTTAATATACATCTTAGATACTTTAATACACTGCTAAATACAAAATTATTCATATAGAATGCTAAGAAAACAATTCATGTTACTAATCACAGTATAAAGTATTACATAACAATATCACTAAATAAGGAATAAAAATATTATTTCGATTATAATGAAGTCTTTATTAAGGATGGCATTTAAGCAGCATTCATCAAACCCAAATTTATGAAAAGTAAAAACATTTTGTGTAAAAGGTAAGGAGAAAATCTCAGCATAATCAATAACTTAAAATATACAGCAGCAAAGATCTATGAAAGATCCACTTCAACAATAAGTGCTAAGAATTACATCCCTATAACTCAATGATGATCTCAATAACCCAACAGTGTCGTCTGGACAGTTCGAATATCCGTGGTTTGAATCCCCTTCACACTTTCAGGGAATCCTACAAATTATGACACTAGTTTTAAAATCGTTAGTATTTTGACCACACAGAATGCTAGCCTGTATAAATAAAGTAAAAGTAGAGGTGGTCATTCCGATCATTAGTTTCACGTTCATTTGACATCTAAGAGGAGGAGAGTGTAGGGTACGCTTGATAAGAATGATCAATTCCGACTTAGTATCTCAATAGTTAGACCGTCGTTTGGCCAGCTTGGAAATCAACAATTTGAATCCCGGTACTAAGAGTATCTTCTTTACATCTGCTTCGATGAAACATTACAGCTCTTTCGTCATGATTGAAAAATCAAAGAAAATATCCCCGAAAGAGAAAATACCCATTGCAGCATTACGAATAGAAAATATTTTAATTGTTTTTTTAAGATACAGATATGGATAGTATGAAACTAAGCAGTAATCGCTAAAGAGACTAATGATAGAGCACCCAAAAAATGAGACTAAGGCAGCAAAAACTATTATTAAAAAAATTATCAACGATTTTGAGAAAAAATTAAATTTGATAAGTTAATAGAAAGTCATCATTTTTACATTTATTTTTTTATTAAACTGTTAGTTATTTAAAAAGCTATTGATTATCCTAAACTTTAGATTTTTCTACTTTATTTATGGTTAAGAAAGTGATTAATTAATTGTGTAGATATTTAAAGTATCAAATCTAATTTGTATTCTATTTTGTTTTGTTATAAACGTTAGAGTAAAACTGTGGGTATTAGTAGTTTGTGTAAGTTGTTATGAACAAAAATTTAGAAACGATTTTTTTTATTTTAAAACTATTTTCTACATAAAATTACAATTTATTTATTTATTTATAAAAGATATTGACCACAAAGAAGAAAGTGGTTGCAGTAATCAATTCCCATATGATTTAGATTTTTCAATTTCATATTTTATAGCCTGAAACATAAAAAGAAACCATTTTACAAATACGTTAAAGAAATATTTATGAAGCAAGCTATGCAATTCTAAATAGTATTTATACATAAAGCGGAATAATTTATAAAACATGTCGCAATATTTCATAAGTCAGTTCAATTTGAAATAACCGCTGAATATAAAAACTGTAGCTGTAATGCCATTACTTTTATTCACGTGCAATTTACCTTAACAAATGTCTACGGCGTGTTGCAAAGAAATCACATTCATTGATAGTGTTCAGAAGAATAAAAGAGGTAAAAGTTTTAAATCTTTTACATATTTCATCTGGTATTAGTGGTGGAGAAAAAACTTGACCATCATCTACTTGAATGGTCGCAAGCACACTGCACATAAATACTTAATTTGGATAAAGAGAGCCATTTCCTTGCATACGTTAGGAACGTAATTGAAGGAGGATGCAATCAAGTTGTAAAGAATTCTTATTTAGGGCATTTACTCAGAAGATGAAAGAGATTCGCAACATAAAAAAGAATGTAGGTGCTGCTGTGGTAGTAAACTTCGTTTGGAAATTTTCAAAGGATCAATTCTGGCATGTTGGTAGAGAACAGAAGAGTTTTCAATTAGTAAACCCTTATGTTTAAACCGGTGACAACTGAGTATAAAATTGAACCAATGAATAATTAATTGTATTTACAAACGCTAAAGGAACAGCAAATATTTTAATTTATATTCTCTGTAGAGACGGCTTTAAATATTAAAACATATTTGCATTGTAGGAAATGAATTTTCACAAGTAATTTGTCGTATAAAATAAAATCCGTAAGGAAAGTATGAATTAGTAAGTTTAGTGATTTATCTATTCCCGTTATAAACATCTATCTATCGCATTTTACCCTACATACTAAATGAAAGAAAAATTATGTGGGTAGCACATGAGTTTTCTTATATAATACAATTAACTTACTTATTTCACAGTGAAAAGATGATATATAATATCCACGGCACACTGTACACTTCGAATTTCTGGATGACAAACTGTAAAACTATCTCGAGGTAATTAATTTATATTTCGCGCAACCCTAAACTGGCAATTATCAATATTGATAGTGTCCGCAATAAGCAATATAGTCTATACTTTAAAATATTTCAATAATTAATTCATGAATTTGATATCATTTTTATTAATTTAACTTCATTTTTGCAATTTTGAATATATTTTTGTCGATCTGGGGCGACATATCGCTAAGTTGGTGATATTTCGTAAAATTAGGCGCCACGTTTTCCAAATTTGTCGCTAAACGTTCAACACAGACGAAGAGACGAGCTTTTATTATATATAAATGACTATTGGTAAATTGTTCGACATAAACATACAAAACTATTACACAAGCATCTTCTCTCGTGAATGAACCAAACTAGATCCCCACGAATGAAGTTAATAAATTTGTCGCATAATGCTGCATGAAAAATGAACATACTTCACGGTAGTTAATACTATTTTTAATTTTGTGTAATATTTTTTATATATTTATGAGAAAAACGTGCAATATTTCGATAACGGTTCATGCTAACGTCCTAAAGTTCATGTCATTCGTTTTCTAATAAAAATTTACGTAAGAAATGATTACTCATGTAACAACATTGTAGATTCTGACTTTTTAAGGATTGTTTTAAAATTTCATTCGGAAATTGGGGATGGGGCTCTTTCGAACATGCGATCGCATCTAAAATCAATAGGGTTCCAGTATTCAACGATTGTAATATTTGTAGCAAGTTGCGTTCAAAACGCTCCATTCGATCGTTGATGCGATAAGCCCAAAGGTATACCAATTCAGAAAATTTCTCTCACATCACACGCCAAACGTCGTTTTATCGCCAGTTCTGGTACACTATTTTTGCAACTCCTGCAAAAGCGGAGAGAAAGACGATTGTTTTTAATCCGCGATATTGTTCATGAAGACAGATTAGATACATTTGTTTCCCATTATTTAAATCACGTTTTATGTACATTTTGGTTTTAAAGTAATACTATAAAAATACATGTATTTAAGACCTTTTTGTACTGCACACAGATTGTTTGCAATGAGTGTAAGAAATGTTCCACCCACATATACAATTTATTATTTGAATAAAACCTTTATATGCGAGATTTTGGAGTAAATATATGTGTAGGATCCGTATGTTGCCCAATACTTATATAGTACAACAATCAGTGACGAAAATTGAAGATTATTTGAAAGGCAGGAATATTTGTCATTTTAAAAATGCAAAATTTGTGACATTTTAAGGAAATTTGCTTGACATTTTCGGTTTGTTGGAGCAATAAATGTTACTTTTCTGACATACCTAGAATAATGCATCGTTTTTCAAGGTGGACTTTTCAAGGTTTTCGGAACCCTTGGGATTCCGCGACGTGCTAGTTTCATGCAAATTGTCTTAAATTTAAAAACGTGTAAAATTTTGATGCATAATTTGGATAAATGGGGATATTTCTTATTTTGGGGTTCTACCATCAAATTAAATTTCAAAAGGGTTTCGTGACAAAATTAATTTGAAAAACACTGATATAATGTATAGGGAAAGTATTATGACGAGGTTGAAAACTCAAATTCTACTTAGTGTTTTCGACGGTAGAGCTTGTTTCAAACATTCCTGAAATCGAATTGAATGTTTTTAAAGTGATATCTGTGTGTGTGTGTGTGCCTGTATATTAATGTATGTAGTATGTGCATGTATATTAGTGTGTGTCTGTGATATCTGTGTGTGCCTGTATATTAATGTATGTAGTATGTGCATGTATATTAGTGTGTGTATGTGTATTAGTGTGTGTGTATGTATATTAGTGTGTGCGTCCTTGAGTCAGTGGATGCAATATCTAACGAACGGATGGAACGTTTCAAACAAAAAAAAATTCGATTATTACAATCTGTGAATACTGGAAGTCTATTGATTTTATAAGCAATCGAATATTTGGAAACTAGCTCCAAACTTTCGAATGAAATTTTGAAAAAAATCATAAAAAATCAGAACCTTTAATATTGTTACTTGAAATATCATTTTTATTTAATTTTTTATTAGAAAATGAATAACATAAACTTTGGGATAATAGCATGAACCGTTCTTGATATATTGTACGTTTTTCAAATAAATTTTAAAAAAATACATGAAATTAAAACAGTGCTAACTACCGTAATATATTTCCATTCCATGTACAATATTATGTGACAACGGTGTTAGCATCTGTTTTACAATGTTAGACACTGTTTTACAATAGTTTTGTATTTTGACATCAAACAATTTGTCAAATGTAATTTATTAGTTTGTCTGTCTGTCTGTAATGCTTGTCGGTAAATTAACAAAATATCGTCAACTTGACATTTTATTTAAATTGTTTCCAAATTGACAAAAATGACACTAAAATTAATAAAAATGATGTCAAATTGATGAATAGGAAAATATATCTTGGAAAATGAAGTTTAATTTCAAAAAAATCAAATATATCTTGGAAAATGAAGTTTAATTTATTTGATAATTCCTGTCCCTTTGGGGAAATTAATATTCTTGATTTAAGATATGTTGAGTTTCGCGGTTATAATCGTTTCAATATTTGCACAAAATAAAAGTTAATTCGGTAAGCTGTGAAGGACTCAAAGTCATTGATTGATAAAGTCTTTTTGACACTCCCACCCATTTCATTCGCCCTCGACTGAGAAACAAAAATATTAAGCTCCGTTAGATTTTGTCCCGTTGTCGATACTATAAGCATGGGCGCCCATAGCACTTTTTTAGAAGTTAAACGCAATGGTATGTACAATATCGACTACCTTGATCCCCACATTTGGGACCCTGAATGTCCAGGGGCGCGGAAGTGCCTCCTTTCCCTCCCCTATGGGCACTCATTAAAAAAACTCCCTGCTTATACTAGTAACCTCAGGACAGAACCTAACGGAGTTGAGTTTCGATTTCCCAAGGGGTGGAAAAATGGAGTCTTCGCAGACCCCACAAATGTTTCCGTGAAGTCTAAATCTTTACACACTTATAGCCACCCCGGCCACTCAAATAGCTGCTGTAAGCCGTCTGGGTCAGTCGAGTGGTTTGGGTCTGCAACACTTGTAGCCACAGAATACTATATTAGTCTGTGCTTATAGCCATCTCTCCCGGCCACTCAAACAGCTGCTGTAAGTCCTATAAGGCTAGTCAAATGTTCTGGGTCTTCAACACTTATAGCCATGGGTGCCCATAGGGGCGTTCAAAGTCACAAATGTAGGTATCAAGCTAGTCAATATTGTACTTCGCATCCATGAGTTAACCCTCTAGAAAATGTTCTATGGGCACCCATAGGGGAGCGCGAGGGGGCACTTTCGCTCCCTCGAAAACGTTCAAGGTCAGAAATGTAGGTATTAAGTTAATAGATATTTACCTCCCATCCTTGATTTTGGCTATCTCAGGAATATGTTTTATGGGCGCCTTTGAAGTCTACTCGTTCGAAATAAGGTCGACCTCTCCTGCAGTTATCACACTATATTTTGATCGTTCTATATTTTGACACACACACAACCACACTCTTTCTCTCTCGCTCTCTGTGTCTCCCTCCCTCTCTTTTATCCGTATTCTAATCACGTTAATTACATGATGATGTACCTAATTCTAATTTTTTCAGAATGTAGCTGCATATAGAATTTCGTGGCTGTACGTACTCTTTCTAATTTAAAATCTCTAATTTCGAATAATGTTTTAATCCCATTTATTATAAAATATTCCAGCTATTTCTAATTTTCTACAGAATGCATCTACATATAAATTGCCATAGTGGTACGTGCATTCGCACCCTACAGATACACACACACACACACTGGTGGAAATATTTCCCAAAATGTTCGAAATGTGTTCATGGTGTCTTTAAGTCGAAAGCCCAGACCATCCGACTCATCATAAGACATAGAGCAACATAATGGATGGCCGGATGGTGTCTTTAAGTGTATTTTTTCGTCTAAATGTCGTGATTATCCGTGAACTTCCTCTATACAATAGCATTAGAAAATAATAAAATGATTCTTTAATTGAGTCAATACTGAATTAATTTAATTTCAATCTAAGAGATAATGCATTTAAAAAGTGTCTATATTGCTTAATTGTAAGTTATATATCGGCGATAAGTCCATATTGCTTAATTGTAAGTTATATATCGGCTTCTTTAATCTAACCAGTATCGAATTAATTTAATTCCAATCTAAGAGGCAATCCATTTAAAACGTGTCTCTATTGCTAAATTGTAAGTTATACATATATATATCCTATAAAAGATAAACCAAATTGCGAGAGTCCTTTCTCTTAATATGGCTGCTATAGTAACCTTGACAGAAAGAGAGAGCGCTCCTTCGCGTATCACGCTGGCGATAAAACGAAGTTTGGCGTCTGATTTGAAAGAAGGCTTTCTGGCTTAGTATACTTTTGGGCCTTCCGCATCGTTGATATGGCTTCCGTAGACTCATGGGTACATTGAACGTAGAAAATATTCTAATTGAATGTAGAGAATATTCATTTATCATGAGCAGGATATCTGAACCAGTAAAAATGAGCTGTAAATCAGGTATAATACGTTTTTCTTTCAAAGTAAATTTTCAATAAAGGTTTTCATGACTTAGATTTCGCAAAATAAAGCACTTATTTTTATTATGTGGGATATGTTCACAAAATAACTGTACCAAGCCAAACAAACATTTGTATATAAAGAGTATAAATTATTGCGTTAGCAAATATTGCAAATTTTTAATCATAAATTAAAAGAAAATGAACTTTAAATGCATTTCTCTACATCTTAAATAGTAAAGCCCCAATTCCATTTGGAATATCTATCTTGAAACAAAACATTTATATCTATTAAGTATTTAACACTAATTGAGATTTGAAAATCAATCGTTATAGAGCTATAACTGTGCCCTAATATTCCGAAAGTTTTGCTCATTTCTCTTTTAAAATGTTACCATTTTCTTTGAATCCTAGTGCGGTTAAATATGAAAAAATTACAGTAAAAAATGTCTTCAGTGCCTCAAAATTGAAAAAAACTCGAGAATGGTGTATCATAGAGTAATTGGGTTCATCTTATTCTGTTCCTCATCAAAAAGTACGTGTAATTAATATTTAATTAAACATGTAATTAATACATTTGAGCATATGTAGTCTTTTATTTTAGATTTTGACAATTTTTGCCGCAAAAAAACGCAGGTTTTTCCCGAATCGTACCAGAATCTAATCAGTACCAATGCAACCACCCGTGACTTACTAAAATTTATGAAATTTGGTCAATTAATTTTGAGTTAGAATGGATACATACATTGCACAGACAGACAAAGAGACATATACACAGATGTCACGCTAAAATAGTTTATTTGTGTTCTAGAGTGTCTGAAGCGTGTAGATAAGTCGAAAACTCTAGTTCCCTTTTTTGACGTGATTCGATACTTTACATTTACATTTCCATACATTGTAGGAAAAGTAACATTTGCATATAAAGGATAGAAATTAGTGTGTTACCAAGTATTATCAATTTTTAAGCATAAATTAAAGAAAAAATAACTTAAGATGCATAGAATTGCTTTTAAGGTCTCAATCCCATTTAGAATATCAATCTTAAATCAAAGCATTAAGTATTTTACACAAATTGAGATTTGCAATTCAATCGTTATAGAGCTACAATTGTACCCAATATTCCGAAATTATACTCATTTCTCTTTCAAAATGTTACCATACTCTTTGACTCCTAGTGCGGCTAAATAAACATTCTATATATAGCAACCATTTTTTCAGCATCGATAACTTTAATTAGGAGTGAAACCAGGACGGAAATGCACATTAGCAACAGAAAATGTCTTTATATTTCCATGCAAATCCGTTACCTTGCTCATTAAAATTATTTAAAATACCGCGGTTCCGTATTTAGAGAAAGTTATTGATGGGAAACCTTAAAATGGAAGTTAGCGCCATTCATTATGTAGTTTCCTGGAAAATAATTTATGATACACACAAATTAATCACTCGAAGCTCGTATATTTAATGCAAGCGCAGTATAAATATATTTTCTATTGTTACCAGAAGTAATAGGTTAGTAGAATTGTAATTTCATTTCCTCTCTTTTTATGTCACTGTAAATAATTACTATTTTACATCAAATATAAATAAAATCAGTATGTTTAATTGAATTCTAATAATGAATGCTATATAAAAAGATATTTTCATTTTAACTATAAAGACTATACTCCCAGTAGCTCAATGGATAGAGTATAGAGACTGGATTGGTGGAGGTCCATGGCCTGAGTCCCGTTTGTAACATGAGTTCTTTACAGTCGTGCTCTATCAATCAAAGCTTACAGTGTAAGAGGATACTCAACGATTAAAATGAGAAAATGTCTGCAAACTTTAAGTAGAAGTTTAAAATTTTTTAAATGAAATATTTCGGAATGAAAGTTTTAAGTTAGAGAAAAATAACATTTTTCTCTAAAGTCCTAATAATTGAAAATTGAGAAATTGTATATAATTTACCTATGTTTTTTGTTAATAGAATCATATTATGTTATTGCACGCATCATATCTTAATTATTTGTGAGTATAATGGGCAGTAAAGGAATAACATATATTTTATTTAAAAATTGTTTAACTGACCGTAAATAATTTGTTCAATTCCAGAACGTACGCTCTATTTACGGAAGTATCAGGGTTCAAATTTAGGTCAAATTCGTTTTTGTTTATTTATATAAATGATATTTTCTATGCGTTTTCTTGTGCTTCTAAAATACAAATTGCTGTTGATGCCAGCTTATTATTTATTGATGAAAACATCCATACTCATCAATCAAATAATTTCTCAAAACCATAACTTTATCGACTCGTTTGACCAAAACTTTCTAACTTTAAATACTAAAACTCTAAGTGTGTTCTTTTTATAGGAAAAAACTGCTCTAGACATTAATGATATTTATATAAATGGCTCCCGCATTCTTCTGACGTTAAGTTCTGGGGTATAATTTTACAGAATGTCTTAAAATGGAATAAACACGTTGACCATATTTGCAACAAAGTAAGACAAAACATTGAATTAAATAGAACAAAACTATAATTTTTACCTAAAACTGCTCTACTATAGTTTAATTTCTCCTCATCACTCGTATTGTAATCTTGTTTTGGGAACCACTCCTATAATATAAACAGGCTTCATACTTTATTAAATAAGATATATCTTTACTTAAAAATTCCTTTGATATGAGTATCCATCACCATCAGATTTGTTCTCGCTATAAAATCTTCCCTGTCACTAAGATTTCTCACCATCGTCTGGCTTTGTTTATGTTTTAGCACATTCATTATAATCAGCATAGTGGTCTTTTTCCCGTAATTGCCAGGATCATTATTATTATAATACTTGAAATAAACATCAACTTGTACCCCTTTTATCTCGTCCAAATAGCTTATACCTAGCATCAATTCTACTGAATCCAGATTTTTTAATTATTTTCCACATTTCTTAACATCAATCAACAACGAAAATAGTTTCAAGTACTTAAAATTATTCCTCTTATAAAGTTTCATCAATATGTTAAGCTATTGTATGTTGCTACTTATACTCTTACTAGCTGTTTCTAATCTGTTTTGTTGTGATTTTTGCACTGGCACTGGCTATTGATTCCATGCTAGCATGTTGCCAGTTTCACTGGAAGCTATGGATCCATCAGGTCCATTTATTGCACCTTTTCAGCTGTCCCTTGACACACTGTTACGCACCTACCTATAAACTTGATTGTAACTGTACTTATTATGTGGCAAAATAAAGTTTGTTTGTCTGTCTGTTGTTTGCTTATTTGTTTCGATATAATTAAACTACTAATTTGGTGTTTTATTAATGAAAACATTTGTAATATACTTTCATAGTAGTGTTATTTCATTACTTCAATTTTTAATAGCACAAGCTAATATTTTTAATTTAATTTTTTTCAAAATTTTTAACAATTTTTTGCTTCTAGAATTTTTATTTTATAGGTTACACACAAATATAGTACAATTATTAAACACTTATGGTATTACTAAACATACAAAATTTCATAAGAATTCATAGAACCGTTCTAGAAATATCGTGCACACAAATTAAAAAATCTGCGTTCTGAGAAAAACGCGTTATAAACATAAATTCATGTTTGTTATTCTAGTGGAATATAGTATGAGTATTATGAGTGGAATGTATTATCAGAAATACCGATGGCAGCATAATGCTCAGACATGACCAGACTTTATAACTAAATAATAAAAGAGTGATTTTTTATGATTCTTAAAGTAGAAAGCCCTCTTAAATATAGTGTACTTCTTAAGCTTTCTAAATACCAAGTGTCTGATTTTTTCACAGACCCTATAACTAATTGCAACAGTTTTTACATGAGCCTTACAACGACCAAGATGTTATTTCGTATTAAAGAAAGATGAAGAATGATGAGACCATTCATATTTCAACTTTTGTTCTAACATCTGAAGAAGGCAAATGTCGAGTACATTCCGACTATAGAAAACAAAAATACAATCGTCATATCTCCAAAATAACTACTACCAAATATTTTAATCCAGGTACGGGTATAAGTTATTTAGAAACTTTTCAAGCACTTTTCTTTTCATGGTGCCTTAAAACGCTCCAAGTGCAAATATGCAGAAATCGTTTTCAGTAAAACCGTAGAACAAGAATCTGCGTATCGTCTCCAAAAATAAGAAGTTCTCAATAAATATCACATAAGATAAGAAATGTTCAAAAATATAGAAAATTCGGACAAAATATATGCAATTAAAGAGCGAACCAGAACTAACAAACAGTATTTTTCTTTGTATATACACATCAAATGGAGTTACTGTCCATCAGAATGTGCTTCACCGAGCGGAAATAACTAGAGTTTGCGGCTTACTAAGAAAAGCTGTTAGTTCAGTAAAAGAGTTTAGAACGTCAGGAAACGTTCTTTTCTTTGGGAAATTGTATTTTTACTCAGAGAAACGGGAAATGTATTAGATTTAGATTTCAGATATGAGCTTAGATTCCAACGTATTTCGGAAAAAATGACGCAGTCAAACAATTTATTTCCTTTTCGGAAATTCAAGAATTACGAAGCAGAACGCATTTTATACAGTTCCAGTGAGAAGTTAAATTTATTTTCCTAAAAATCATTACAAACTTTTCAAATTCTATAAGTATGGAACAGAATTCAATCACTATGTATAATTGACTAACGCGCTAATGTGTTTAAGTTTCAATAGACCTTCCAAAAGCCCCTCGGTGACCTGAAAAGCTAAATCTTTGACACTTAAGCATCGACTACGGTACAGAACTTATCGGAGCCAGGTTTTCGATTTTCCCCCAATGGGAAGGGAGTATGGGTTTTTTGAAAAGTCTTTACAGATCCTACAGAAGCACCCTGGTGACCTAGAAGCTTGAATAATTTCATCCATATAGTATTGACCATCGACGAACTAAATGCACTTTTGGGAGATAGAGATCAACTAAACCTTTAAACCATTCATTGGTAAGGATCTCTAATCTCTCAAGAAAAATGGAAAGAGAAAAATATCGACCACCGAACAGAACGTAACATAGTCGGATTTTCGATCCCAACCCCTCTTCCGGGCCAGAGATTATGGAACATTTTTAATGTCTTACCAGACCCTTAAGTATCCCTCCGGAGACTTAGAAGGCGGAATCTTTGCATATTTAATATATCGGCCATTGAACCCAACATAATGAGGCTGGATGTCTAATATTTTTCCCTGAGTGAACAAAATGTGGGGAAGGGGTAAATTATTTGAAAAAGTTTAAAATTCGGTCACGGAACAGAATTTAACTGGGTCAATTTTCAATTGGGACAACTACTTTAGATACTAAGCGCCATCCACTGTTAAACAAAATAAAACTGATTAGTTTCTGTCTTTGGCGGACTTAAATACTAGAGCAATGATAAAATTGTGAGAAAGCAATGAAATTAATTTCTCGTGAAATAAGAATGGGTTCATTCACATAAACTATGTCCGAAGTCCATGACGTTTTCATTATAAATATATTTGGAATCTTTAATTTGAGAAATCACACGGAAATATAAATTGCAAGCCAAGTTCCTCCTTGAGATTTCTGCTGTTTCATGTAATCCATAATTGTATTGTTCTGAAACATTAGATTTAGCAATATCACTGATATTCATCCAATATACATAACTGAGTAACTTTTCTAAATACCTAACTTGGTAATCGATTTGTAAATATTTCACCCAACGTTAACAAATTCGCTGTATTATGTACTTGAATAATAAAGTTTACAAAATTATTATTTGTAAATTTGAAATGAAGCTTACAAATAATTTTCAATAGAGTTCAGGTAACGCAAATTTTCCAAGCATATTTTTTTCAAATATTTATATTGTCATTACAAGTACTTTTGCAAAAAATTATTCATTAATTAACCTTCTTCATCACAGTGTCCCAAAAGGATTGAAACGCGCTTTAATTCTTTACCTGGAGATAAGTGGGCAATGTAAATCGCAAAAATGTTAAAAATAAGGTAGAAAATAAGACCACGTTAATGAAATAATCCTCCCATTAATTTTCAAAAAATTACACTTTTTAGAATTTTATACGACCCCCTTAGACTAATTTGGTCAATCAGAAAAATTTTATTTTTACTGCAACAAGATCATTAAAAAACCCGCATATCTGTATCTTTAAAATCAACTGAATTATGATAAAGGAAAAAATCTGACTCATGCTACTTTTCCGTACCATGTGAAAGGCTGTTTCATCAGTGAAAATAGGGATCATAAACAAATGGACGATGAAAATTGTTTAGATCAAAAATACGTTAATATGTGTCAAAATTTTTTATCACAAATGGATCAAAATAAAACATTACACAGACAGAGATCATATAAAACAGTGGTACTCAATACGTGTTTGGGTATCCTATGTATTCTTATCCAGTTTTATCTTTTTTTGTGATATGTCACAAATTTAGATTTCTAATTTGATATATGGTTCCCATTCACAATGTTCAATTTTCAATTAAATATAACTCGCTTAATTTTAAAGATACAGATATGCGGGTTTTTTTTTTTTAATGATCTTGCTGCATTAAAAAAAAAAAAAAATTCTGATTGAGCAAATATGTGTAAGGGGGTCATATAAAAATTTAAAAGTGTAACTTTTTTTAAATTAATGGGAGGACTATTTCATTAACGTAGTCTTATTTCCTACCTTACTTTCGAAATTTTTGCTATTTACATTGCCCACTTATCTCCAACAGGTGAAGAATATTTCAATCTTTTTGGGACACCCTGTATTAATGTTATTTGTATTCCGATACACT
Source organism: Amaurobius ferox (assembly GCA_951213105.1). Classification (NCBI taxonomy): domain Eukaryota; kingdom Metazoa; phylum Arthropoda; class Arachnida; order Araneae; family Amaurobiidae; genus Amaurobius; species Amaurobius ferox. The sequence goes on along the minus strand of OX578141.1, from coordinate 35,891,518 downwards.
CTTTACACATGTCCCATTTTCGTTGCTTCTGTCTGTCTATGTTTTGAAAGCCTTTGCTATGTCACCTAAAGTATACTGGGTATTTCAGGAAGAGTGTCCAAAAAGAATATAAAATCAACTATTGGTCGTATTAAAGAAAAATATAAAAAAAATAATCAGCAAAGGAAAATTTATCTATGATATTTGCCGATAATTTCATAGAAACGCAAATTTTTTTTTATGCCCCTCCCTCAATAAAAAAATATTTAATTATTAAATATTTACACTAAACGTAGTTATAGCTAAAGAAATTTACCATGGACCTTTTGATGACATATTCGCTGAGTTATCATTTTAAATCATCTGAGTAATTCTCTTATCGTCGAAGTAGACGCTGCAAACGTAGTCTCTACACGTGACTGATTTCGGTTTTGTGATTTGGAGGAGGTTCGTATCACGTCCGTTGCGTCTATGTACATGGATTATCTGCAACTTTCACAGCTATTTATATGAATAAAATTTATGTATTTTGTTATTTTATATAACTACCCTGCTTTAACTCACATCGTGGGGTATCAGAATTATTTTGCTCTTTTCGTAGTTTCACGAGCAGCCAAAATGGAGATTAATTGGATTATTGAAAATATAAAAATTGCGTTGTTTACGAAAGATATGGGCAATATGTAAATTAGTGCAATTGTGCGGAGATGTTTAACATTAAGACTTGAATTGTGTCCGTCGGTAGATTTTCAAGTAGAGTCTAACCAAATGACGGGTTTCGATTTTGTATTTTTTTTTTGGGGGGGGGGGGGGGGATATCCGTATACACGCGTACAACCGGGTTGTTAATCCGTATGCACTCCCCTTTCGCCTATGTATACAGATTGAATGCAGTTATCATTGTTATTTATACGAAAAAAATATATTTATGTATTTTATATTACTACCCTGCTTTAAAACCCTGGCAACAGCAGGTACATTTTCTAGTTAATAATATTTCAAAAATCTCTAATGTTTTGGTTCCAAATTTTGGAATACAATATATTGTAATAAAACAGCATTTATTGAATGTATTTTTGTGCCATTTTTATTTTATGAATACCCTGTAGAAGGGATATTACACTGCATCACTGTTATTGAGCAGATTGTGATAAACATGGCTCTCCATGAAGGAATATCCTAACATCTATCCCGATAAAATCACCAGTCCTCGTTTCATTATACACATAAAAAATAATTTCCCACCGTTATTGCTTCCCGGCACGCAATTGTCAGGGGAATTGTGGGGTTGTTGAACAATTCGGGAGTAAAACTTGCGGAATTCGTAATACTGGTGGAAACACGGGGTGTTAATATTACAGTTTAGAGGTGACGGACATAAACGTTCTGATTGCTTTATTTACGATGCACGCATTATCAGTTTTACATGCGATTTGGATTTTAGGATTAATTTTAGCAATGAAAAACATCCTCTCGCAATAAATGGGTATTTCACGCCTAGAATATATGGAAATATCCCTGTTTTTGAAAAGGTATGTACAGTTTACTGCGTAAGAAGACTTTTTTTCATTTCGTGAAAGAGGCAATTAAGATAAAAAAATTTATGGTCCGGAAATGCAACTTATGGCTTTCCTGATATTGTTATAGATGAAAGTTATTATTAAAATTAAGTATTTTTAGCTGAAGAGATTTTGATAAATTATAATATTTCATAACCGTGCATTACTGACGCGCTTAACATAATCATGAAATTTAACATGATGTGGTGTACTGTCAATTTAATAACTTTTGACAGGTGTTTTAAATTACTAAAATAATTCAAAACGGCTTTGTCAATTATTCAAATTTACTCACTGGACACTATCTGAACTGCTGGTTATTCATTTTGTAAGGCGTGGCATTTATCAACCTAAATATTGGATCAGAATTTCATTATTCTGGTTAGTGATATACTAAAAGAGATAGAATGAGCGGCGAATATTATTTCCTTTGCTAAGGATACTGTTATTCACAGCGGGATTAGTTTGCCAATATGATAAATATTGGTTTAAGTTTTAACAATTGCAGGAATTTACATCCATCAAATCAAAATATTTCTTACATCTCAGCGAGTGTCGTTGAAATTGGAGCAGTATGTTTAACACGATCATTTATTTGTCAACATTTTTCTTGCTTAATCATTCTATCAATGCTATCTAATGCTTGATTTTTTATAACAAAGCCTAATATAAAGTTTCGCGAAAATCCATTAATATTTTTGGTCGCTATTGTGTACACAAGAAATCTACCACAGACATACAGACAGCCAGACGGACAACACTCCAAAAATAGTCAAAAAGTGTTCATGAGGTCTTAAATCATATATTGGCATCAAAATCTCGAATTCAAAAATTTCTGTAAAAACAATACTTTCTTTTTACTATATTATATAGTATGACAAAGTAAAATTTCGAACCAAATGAAATTTTACCAGATTATTGTAGGCCAGTATTGGCAACGCAAAGATCTATATTTCCAAATAAGAAAGAAAACCCAATAAAATATAATAAATCAATTCATTAAACATATATTTTTAAACACTTGTGTCAGCAAACGTAATCTAAATCAACTCACCATATCTCACATCAGTAACGTTGCAAAATCCCAAACAGTGCACAAAAATTTGTACATTTAATTTATTAAAGAAACTTAAAACATAATCACTCATTTTCTCTCCAACTTTAAATTATCAACTCGACAAAAGAAGGAAGTTTTAATGCATATTTTTAATCGAGATTGTATGTAACAATAAATAAATTTTACTTTCCCTTTAACGAAGACATGTTTTTGGATTTTTACATAAGGATTTTTCTTTCTCCCATACCGAATTTATTTAATTGAAAATGACACTTCCATTAAACAAATTAGAATTTTTACGAAGATAGAAATTTTAACTTACAAAGATCAAAGATAAAAATATTACTAACAGATGATATTTCCTGCAACGTTGAACGTTCCAAGATATGTATGTGGCCTAAATATATATCTTTGATTATAGTAACACCTTAAATGCAGCACGTCTTCATTAATTGACGTACTTAACTGTAAATTCAATTCGCTTTATCGTATAAATGAAAGTAGAAACCTATTTTCAAAATATCATTGTGTAATCAATATATTTATTCACATACCTGGTAGTTTGTGAGTTTTAATATAAGTGGAAAGGAAACAAGTAGCATTAATTACTGGTTTTAAAATTATTTGGTAACTTATTATTAATGTATAAACTCATGAAATATTCTGATAAATACTGAACTTTTAATAGATGTGATACATCCTTTTCTCCATAAAACAAAGTTTATGTTTTCCTAACAAAAAATAAAAAAATCACTCATGTTGAAATATTTTGAGATCATTTCTACTTTCTTAAGCATTTTTGTTTGTACGGTGATAAAATTAAAACAAACAAAAATGACAGATTTTCCTTCATCTTTAAAAGTGAACTTATATATTGCCAATGATCTATAATAAATTGATTTGTTGACAATTAAACAGAAAATTTAGAGATATGTCATTAGTTTTACCATTTGTATCATTATCAAATGTTTATATGTACTATGTACATATATTTTCCTTTCCAGAGTGGCATGAAAATGTCCCTCAGTTACATTTTAATGAACACCCAGCATTTCCTAGTCTTTAAATATCATATATAGCTTCATGTGTGTTGTGTAATTTTAGCTTTATTGCCAATCCAATAGTAATTTCAAATTTTCTATTAATTTGGTTTGTAAAAATAATAAGCTTCAAAATGTTTCTGAAATATGTATTATATAATGTTCTATGATACCAAATAATAATATTTTTTTATTTTTTGTATAATAGTCACTTGAAAATGTATTGATAAATCCACATGAATTCTTCTATAATTTTTTTCTAATGATTTGATATTTTTTCTTTAATTATTAACTAAGTATCAATTCTATGATTTGAAATAAAGCGAAACGTCATTAGTAATAATATGAGTAGTGAATCAGTTTTGGAAACAAAAAGCAGCCCCTTTCTCCAGGATGGAAAGACTGTCATTTGGAGGTAAAAACAGGAAATTCCTTCTTAAGGATAAAAAGATAGAGGCTTCTCATCATGAAGAAGGAATCTGTTTTTCTCCGAAATCAGTAGATACTTTTTATCAATATATTATACTGCTACTAACGGAAATTATGGTTTGATTTCAGAATATTTTGGATAGCAATTAGAGCAAATTTCTATATAGTCAATTCAATACTTTTAAATTCATGTACACCGTGGAAATCGTTCAACCTAAAGTTAATAACAAAATATTTGTAAATATGTTGGTAAATTTCCAACATATTCATATAAAATTTAAGTTACATCCAAGGAAATTTTTTCATGATCAGAAAATTTTACTATGAAAATATTGATGGATAACTAATTTCTTAATCTAATTCAGCAATTCAGTCAAAAATGCTTAAAATTAAGAAGTTTTTCATTGTGCATAAATAAGCGCTGGAAATATATAGTTACAATTAAATATGAATTTCCTCCAAGAAACATAGTTTCAAAGGTTATATTTTCATAAATCAATCATAAGTGCATTACAATGCATACATAGACAGTTTCATCCGAATCTGCTTTCTAAACAGATTTGAATTACTTGAATTCAATTGTTAACATATACTCGCTTCCTCTTAGAACTCCGATTAGATAGATGATGACCTATCATTAGTGATAACTACTGATTCATCAATATTAAAGTCTTATCTCAATATTCAAAATACATTTGTAGATATCAATTTATGCAGAACATATTGGTGGAGAATGTTCCGATGGAATATTAAATAAAACATACAGCTTGAATGCATTATTTGCATATTTATACAATAGAGAAACTTCATACACATATGCGCAAAATCAGGTTAGTCTAGGTTAGTATAACATTACTAATATATATAATATTAATGTACATAATTACTAAGTAGAAACAGTTCCATTTTCTTATAATAAAAACAATACTACCATTTTAATTTCTGTTTGCGATAATGTTGAATAAACTTTTAATACTATTTTGTAGTTTATCTTCTGTACTTTTCTTGTTAAAATATTTTAATTTTTTAAAATATGTTTCGCTACATTTCACGCGATGCAAACTACAAAATTGAAATAGACAATACCTTTGATACAGAATTTAGAAATACGTCCTTGATAAGTCGCCATCTTGGTTTATGACCTCCTAAATAATGTGACCATGAGCTTCCATATTTTGCTAATGATTCAATTTTCCCCTCAAGTGGCCACTTCAACTCAAGTGGCCACTTAGTGTAATGTGACCTTTTGTCTGCCAAAACTCAATGAAATCCTACCTGTTGAAGTGACTGTATTTTTAGCAAAAAATGAAATGCATGAGTTATGGTAAAAATGAAAGTATTTGGGAAACATTAACTTAGTAATTGCATTTATGGAATAAATTTAGCATTTTCTCTGATGTTTTATTGGTTTGTATTTTTTGCACTAAATTTGAAGCTTTTGATTTTAATGGTTAGCTTCTACTTTACTCCGGAATTTTTCCATCGTACTTTTCTACTAGTATTTGTTAAATCACAGGCACAGAATCTTGAATGTGTTCCACTTATCTTGAGAGTTTTATTCATATCAAATAATTGGATATTATAGTTCGATTAAAGTATAGGAAATAGCATGAAATATTTAAAAATATTTTTGCACATATAAAAACCACAAGGTGTTACAATTAATATAACTGCTTATGAGAATTCCCTTGAAACAATAGTAGTCAGCAAATTTTTATATGGTTGCTTCTATTAAGGAAATACAAAGAATTGTTATTATCACAGGCGATTTTATATATATTTTCGGATCAGATTATACACAGTAAAACAATGAGAGAGAGAAAAAATAAGTAGACGTAATCATTCCATACCTATATTGTATGTCATGACCATGCCTAGTTATTAGTATTTTGCTTATATTTTATATGGCATAACCACGTCAAATTATTTCGTTTTCTTGTTTTGCATATTTTTTGTCACACTAGATGGCGCTACTAAGTTGAGTTCTCTTATCTAATTACTTCTCAGTTTCAGCAGCACGGTCTTTCTCTCATTTAGCGTTGAGGTCCAGGCTTGTTCACACTGAAGAAGGAAATCCAAAGATTTCCAAAACATACGTCTGCTTATTATAACCTTATTTGAGCAGAATTTTACGTCGTGATCCAGTTTGTTATTGCTTGTGCTCAAAGTTACATTCTATACTTATATTGTTGAATATAACTAGATTAAGAGAGCATAACCCAATATCTAACAATGAGGAGTGATATATACTTTCGGATAAACTAAATGAGCATATAATCCATTATAATGCAAGTACGATACAATAAAACACTTAAATATACAACTCAGGATAATAACGAAGAAGACCAAATTTAAATATTTATACCCAATATCATTAGGCTACGAATAAAGCAATTAGCAGATTCATAGCACTTGTTAGAACTGAAGCATGCGTTTGGAGGTCATCCGCGATGACTACTACGAAATGTAAAAAGGGCTCAGCAAATGAATGACATAAATGTAACAAATGCGTTAAGAGGAAATAAGTGCGGAGTCTATGTTTGTTTGAGAAGGGGGTCGATAAAATGCCAGAGCACAAGGTTGGCGACATAAATCTTTTATCGAATGAAACGTTGTGCACGTGCAAGTCGTTAGTCACTGGTGATGGCGCCAAGAGGCTTCGCGTCTTTGAGACCGACTATAGCAAGGAAGATATCCATCGTATCTGATGAAGGAGAACGAGCTTCAGTTTGCAGAATGCATTCTATCAAAACTGCGAAGAAATATTATGTGGAGAGAAAAACGACGTAACAAAACTTGATATAAGGCAATAAAAAGGAAGGGATGTCTTAGTATATCATTGAAAGGAGGGGGAGTTTCAGGAGTTTAAGCTGTTGATTGTAATTTGTCTGATATAATAAAGTGTTTATTCTATGGAAGGTATGTTGTCCTCTTTATTGTCTTAACTGGCTATTTCACCCGTGCTTCGCGCAGTTTCGATGGCTAGTTGTTACTAAATGTGACATCTACAGATGCAATAAATGTTCTGAATATAAAAATCAGTTTCGAATTTTATCATAAAATGGAATAGCGCACATTTTTGAGAGGCAAAGTGGTGCAAGGTTTTGAAAATCACTTTGTATCGTCACCATTAATTCGAATTTTCTAAATTTACAATTATTTCTTTGATCTGAATGCTGAGACAGATCGAATAAGATTAAAACCAAGATTCTAGCCAGCGAGGAAGTGCTCGAAAATGTTAATGCATCATCATTTCACTCACTCACTCAGTTCAGTAGATCGCTTATGACTGAAATTGTTAATTTGTTCACACTATTTTTGCCTTTTTTATATGTCGAACTTCCATTATAGAGCAAATGTAATACTCTTTGAGTACCAAAGAAAACTATATAAAAAACTCTTAGAGTTAAAATGTTTCCTATAAAACATATTCCACATATATTCAAAAGGTGCGTCTCACAATTTTCTCATTTTGTTCCTGTAATTTTTTACACTTTATTTTTTTCTCACTTTTATTTTGTATCTCACGACAGTGCTATCTTTCATCAAAATGTCCTTGAAATAATTACAGTCACCAAATTTCTCTGTGCCCGCTTTCTTCAAGGAAGTATTAGAAAGTTGTATGCTCACAAGCAGCAGTTTAATTTATTGTAATTGATAGTCAGCTTTAAATACTCAATCTATTATAATAATACAGTGATTCAATTTGGCAGTTTAGGTTATACTGTGGGTCTTGAGTCTTAACGATTGAGTTTAATACGTTCGGTTTCCTTTTATAAATGTATATATTAGCAGTAATTAATATTCATAATAAAATAGTATGTATCAACAATATCCTTGTGACAAATAACAAATATCATTACTATTCATCCACTACACAAATATTAAAATTCATGTCGACCGTTTTTTAGATTTCATAATAGATCTAAAAATAATTTCCAAACCCATCTTACACGTTTCGAGGTAAACATATCGGAATTTCGGGAACATTTTAACCATTCATTACTGATTGAAAATATTGAATATACAATCGATGGGTTCGTGGCAGTCATCTCAAATAAAACGGCTGCCATTTTTACCAATCATTAACTATCTTCATTTGAGGCCCATTCCGTATATCTAAAAGAGATAAACTTTTCAGATAGAGAGGCATCCCTGCTCCATGCGGTTAAAAATCTATCGGACATTTTGTGAAACAATATTTCGTTTATCTGCATAAATGGATTCCATGTTTCAAAGTATGCATAATACGAAATTTTGTGTTTATAGAATAAATCGTTTATCAGTTAAAAACCAAGAAACAGCAGTTACCAGTTAAATTTGAATCCTCTAACTTAACTTTTAGATGACAAGGTAATTATATATTTTTAAACTAATGATTTAAATGACCTGTGCTAAAATATGAATCTTTATAACCGTAAAAATATCATCAAAGATAACCTACTTCTCTCGGTTTTATTATATAGATACAGAAATAGTTAAAATATTTAGTTGTATAAAAATACCAAGTATAGCAAAAATTTAATAGTATGATAATCTGCATATCTTAGGTTTCAATATTTACAGTAAACATAATATTGCCACGAATTTAAAAACGTAAATATATTAGATAGATAAGCATATATAGTAACATCGACTGCGATTTTAATTCTTGCATATTCTAAACTATTAAAATAAGATTTGATAGATGTGTTAATACTTATTTCATGGGTCAAAATTCTAAAATAAATAATTTAGAGCTGATTTGTACAAAATATTGTACAGTGGATATTTGACAATTTGTGCTTCAGCAATTTGAAATTAGAATCATTAGGTCATTATCGAAAGTTTTACCTTACAGATTATATTCTAACATATTAACTACGATAAACCTGCTTTTTCTGCATATTCAACTTAGATTTAAGTCCTATTGTATTCAAGCATTGTAAGCATCGAATCAACTTATGCACAAAAATAAATTGAAATCTCCCACATATTCCTTCCTGTAATTTATGAGGCGATAGGCGAAAATACACTATATATCTATCCTTGTAGAAGTTGGAAATGCAACTTGAATATGATTAAATGGTTTTAACCTCAAAACTATTCAAGGTGTCCTTTTCCTTCTTATTTCAGCGAGTATACTTGTAAATAGAGAAATTAGTTTTGTAGTTTCAAAACATTTCACAAAATGGAAGAAGTAAATATGCTTTAATTAAAAGAAAAACTTACCCCAATCAGTATCTTATGATCTATCTTTAATTATCCATAATGCACTTGAATAAAAAACAGCGACAACTAGTGACATGATGTCTCTTGCGAACTACTAAACAATAGTCTCAACTTTTTTTTGTTTGTGCTTCATTTTCTGGTACATTTCCGTAACTGAAATAAATGAAATAGCTTATATTTTAGAATTCTAAAATGTTTAGGCGTTTCACAGTGAGTTATGCAATGGGCATGTACTTCAGCTCCGTACGCTCATTTTGAATAGGAGCAAATGGGTAGCTTTCAGTTTATTAGTTCATAGAAATCCCACAGGTGATTGTACTATTTCAAATATTCCTTTAACAGCATCTTTAAATTGCATTATACATAAGATACTTCAGCAAGAAAGCAATACTGCGACACATTCTTCACAAATTTTAATTGGTAAATTATTATGTTTGTACCAATTTTTACCTTTTCTATTAAAAGAATTAAAAACATTGGAAATTTTTCATATTATGATATCAAACAAATGATTACAATACTTTGTGGATAACTTTTCTGGAAAGACTTCACTGTAATTACATTTAATATTTCTGCAAAATGTACTTGTTAATTATGCATTAAAATTTTATAAAAATGTTTTCAAAACTATATGTCGAGTGGTAGATTTATAGCCATTCTCACAAGCTTTTAAATTTAAGGCTTGTTATAAAAAAATAAGTGTTCTCGAAGTATCTATCACAAATACCAATTAAAGAATTACATGAAATGTAAAACTTTTGAAATTGATGAGTTGATCGAAATCTTACCAATTATGGGTTGAAAAAATTTTACAAATTTCGTATATAAATTGATTTTACGACTCAAAAATATATACATAGTTTCATGTTTAGAGAAAAATATTTTCGAACACTTTACCACAGTTCGATTAATCTACTTGTCGCAAAAGGATTATGAGATGTATCTGTTAATAGATTCACACATCATAATCCTTGTCGTCAATTATGCAGTTGGTACAGCACTAATAGAAGATGTAATAATTTTAAAATACGGTTTTATGATAGAAAACACATTTGGTTGTAAAATACACTTTTACAAAATATATGAGATCACATCGACATCCGACTAACCGGGATCAAAATAGATCTAATATTTTGACCTTAATAAGATATATATAGCATTTGATGGGATAGTATTATCTATCTCCCTTGCTTTTATCTGTCTATATAACATTAAAAGAAGCTACAAAGAGCAATACCATGCAATTATGCAATTGCACTTTACTAATTCATCTAATTTAAAATAAATTTAAAAACATTCTTATTCATTTTAATATTCACTATTTAACTAGAAATCCCTAATATATATAAGAAAGTGCTATATGGAAAGTGCTATATGGAAAGTGCTACAAGGAATTTAATCACTAGAATTTATTATCGAGAAAAGCATATAAAAAGGGTGTATAAATCATGGCACCTTTGTTAAGATTAAATATTTCTAAATTGACATTCCCGAACGAAATTACAAGAACAGCACTTCTGATAGCCAAATACTGAGCATATCACCTATTTCTTTCCTGTGATGACTGTAACAACAGATTTGTGAGATGATGGAAATATTTGATATTGGGATGCTGTGGAGTACCAAGGATATTAAATGTCAAGTTACGGCATAATGGCATTATTATATGATTAAATACCAAAATGAATGCACACACATGTTTACAAGATATATTTGCACACTTTCGCAATGCAAGTTAATGTTAATTTGCATATGCATACAAAATCATGAATATCCAAATTTTCCGCATCTTTGTGTCGTTGAATTACAAATTCTAGAAGGCACTGTCTTCTTATTTTTTTTTGTCATTTCTATAGTATTCAGTAATGTATCTTTTTGAACATTTATTGGCACAGTACTGTAAAATTCTTAACATTTAGATATAAATTCACCAGTAATAGAGGGGGGGGGGGTATTTTATTTTCTAGCGAATCATAAGATCGTAAAAATTGAATGCTCAACATTAGACTGATGTGCTAATTTTAAAAAAAATGAGCATTTTTAGCTCCATGGAAGATTGTGGCTATAACCATCCAAACTTCAACAGAAATGCTAAATATTGAAAAGGATTCGAAATAATATCTAAATATAGGATAGTTTATGCAAGTCCTATTTTATTGTCTATTCATAAAAAGTAAAATAATAATATTTAATATAAATTTTATTTATTAGAGTAAAATTAATGTTATTTATTAGAGTAGTTTACAAAAAAAATCCTCATTGAATATTCGAGCTCCAAAATCTTTTTGCATTAACTAGTATAAACATTGACACTATTAAAAATACAGTAGGCCAACGGCCGTACCGTGCTGAAAATACCGGTTCTCGTTTGATCACCGAAGTCAAGCAGCATCGGGCGCGGTTAGTACTTGGTGGGTGACCACCTCGGAACACCGCGTGCTGTTGGCCATCTCGGGTGCGGTATCCCCGTGGTTTGCGCGCTAGATTTACACGCTACCACAAATGCCGCCGTGTCCATGCGGAGTACGATCACGTTAAACATGTGGGTCCGTAAGTCCTTCCGAGAGGTTGGTGGTAGGGGAAGGAGGGTACGGTCCCTGTGGATGCCTCCCCCACTGGGTTCCGGTCTAAATTGGGTGGCACTTCCCGGCCGTCCATACAGTTACCTTACACCTTTCTGGTAGGTCGGACGGTCTGGGTCTCAACAACAACAACTATTAAAAATACAAATTTTGCTTTATGTAGTTAGTCCAAATGCAATAACCTACAATGCAATCTAAGCGGTTTTCCAAAGAATCAAATACATTTTGAAGAAAAATAACGAATTTGGATTGTCTTTTAGCATTAATTTCAATTTACTCTCTTTAACTATTCCTCGGGCGATAATTAATCGGAATGAGATAACAGTTTCACTTTCTCTCATATTTTTTTTTCTTTGAACCAATAAACAGAGTTGTTATTAAATAAACCCGCAGATGGGATTCCGAGAAATCAATTGGTGTGTATTTTTAAAAGTTTTTGAGCACCATTTTTTCTTTGCAAAATAACGGAATTAAAGAATTTTTTTAATTTTTCTGGAAAAGTTGAAATAGAATATTGAAAAACTTTAGTAATTCAATATTTTTAACTAGATTCTAAACTTTAAGAAACTTCTGCAAATATTGGAAACGGAACGTATTTATTGCATTTTAGAAGATCCTGCATAATTTATAATGATCAAGCGTATTCTTGAATTTAATACCATGTATAGGAGGTTTGCTTTAATTTATTTCCTTTGCATTCTTGAAATAAAGAAATCGTCTTACTTCTCATAGAAAAAGACTTAAAGAAAACACAGGAAAATTTATAAAATGCCAAAGAAAATATAGGAAAAATACATTAAATTTCTATACTTGGATCAATTTTCATCAATTGGATAAAAAATTACTTTACAGATTTCGTCAGTTTCAACGATTGTGCATTATATTACCATTTAATTATGCTTAAAAAGCTTATTTTGGAAATATAACCAGTGTAAAGAACTGATTATATGAAGAAACTTTACGGAAACTTTAGGAAGGATACTGTGACCCCTTCAAAACATGCATAAATTCAAATTTTCCAAAACACAAAAATTTAACGAAACAGGTAATAAATACACAAGAATAGAATTATAGCTACATTTATTCAGCGTTTACTGGCCAAGACCTACTGTCCTGGTAGGTATTAAAACTCACAAAATAAAGTTATAACAAATTACACAAGATACTTGATTCTATTCAACTGGAATATCTATATTTTCTATTTCTAGCCTATCTTATTGAATAATAAATGGAAATTATCTTTCAACTCACACTCGTGCGGTAACACAATAATCCAAGTTGAATTCATTTTGTCTACATACTATACTCTTGCAACAAGCTGAAGACTCGTGTGCCAAAATGACAATTCTTTATATAATCACATCTCCGACCTTGATGCTTTGTGTTAGAGTTAAACAACTTCTTCAACCTGTAACAAGCCGTTGCATACAAACAAGAAAGTGGTCGACTCCTCCAACACCATTGTAACATAGTTTCACAGTCATTGCCATTCGTTAGCTAGGGACAGGCGATGCGAAGACCCCTGGTTACAAAACTCTTCAAAGTTTGAATTAAAAATAATTTCTAGTAGAAATGCACTGTTCAACATAGAAAATGCAATAAATTACTGTCTCTGCAATACATATTATGCACATAGTGATGTGGTATAAAATTAGGCACTATTGAATATTTAGCCATTTTCTGCACCTCTGAGTAAGAATCTATCATTTTATCAATATTGTGTACCAGTCTGTAGCCACGACATCTCTCGAACAAATTGAGCAAATCCAATATAATTATTATTTCAGTCAATGGTTGCCAGTGACGTATTGGTTTGGGGGATGAACGGAGTATCGAATAGCTCTTGATTTTTTGCGAAAATACGAAGAACGTCTAAAAATCAAAATTATGTTATACAATTATGTTGAAGAAAATAAATAATTATATAAAATATTTTACTGAAAAGCAAATGACATCATTTATAGGATGCAAACATTCACCCTATAGATATACACTGATAGGTACACAAAATATAACAAAGTTTGGGATTTTCTATTTTGAATTGCGTATTTACTTTGAACCAAGAAAGATGAAGGACGTTATTCAAGTTTTTAGATGTATACAACTCTTGTCAAAGTAGAATTCGATTAATTATAATGCCAAGCATTTCGAATTTTGAAAATGGTAGGCGTAAATTTATCAACATTTGATATTTGGAGTTTGAACCTATCATATTTCTTTTGCATATACCTTGTAGGGAAAGTAAAAATGGCGTGATCATTAAATATGCTAAATAGATTTCTCCCTTAATACTTTAGTAAAAGAAGAACGCAGCTTCGAAAATTACTTTTAACAAAAGGATCTAAACTAAAGAGCCATTGTAAAAATTTGCTTAATTAAGGGATTAGCTCCAAATTTGGAAGTTTTGATTATCAACAGATCAAAAAAGCCCATCGTGTATGGACAAGAAGATATGACCTTTATCCACTGAATGGAATTGAGAAATTGCCTCTTTTTGTTATGTTTGCTATTAAGATACGTAGTTTGATAATAAACTTGCATGGGACCGTAACGGAAGATAGTAGCTGAATGTTGCGAAATAACTTATTTAATTTTTGTAAAGAAATGTTTTCCCGATTAAAATATTTTCTAAATCTTGTTACTTCTTTTTAAATGTACATTTTGGTATAAGAATGCATCACCACCTAATATATTTATTTTTGTATTGTCCAAACTTATTTAACCTACAAAGATGTATATTAAATATTACTTTTAATGCACTTTACATACGGGAAAAATTTTCGTTCATAAACCCCTTTCAGACACTTTGGCGATTACCGCAGAACTATAAAAATTGGACCTATCATCGCTTTACCATATAAATAGAAGCATATAAGATTAAAAATACAATTTTAATTAATAATATTGTGTAAATTATCGTTATGGATCTTGACATGTTGTGTAAGTTTTCCCCAAACTACTCCATTGGTCGCCATCGCTCTCCAATTAAAGTTATAATATATATTTATAACATTTGATTTTCATCTTGTTCAACGTCTTTTTTTTTTTACTAGATTACTGCATTCTAAAATATGTACTATTTGATTCTTATATTCTCTTCCACCTTCAGTGCATATCGATCCCACTTGAATCTATTCATTTTTATTGTCCATGTCAGGTATAATGTTTTACCTTCACTACGTCTGGTTCTTTATATAAAAAATATAGTACATAATTGTATATGCATCTCCAGTATCCTTCATTTACAGTCCATAAAGTACGATTTTTTTCGAAATCTGCAAGGACAGCTTTGTCAATTTTCATAGTGTATATTCTGAGGTATACATCAATACTGATCCGATCAATATTTTACGAATCAGTTTCTTGGTTTTAATTAAGGTGCGCAGCAGAGCACCAGCCATCTTATGTTTAAAAATTTAGCGTACAATATTGAAAGCTCTGACGGACACCTTTTACACGAGCCATTAAGAGGCTTTTTCACCTCACCGCCTATATCTCAGAAAATATTAAAAGTAAAATGTTGGTTTTGAAATTTTCTGAGAGGTAGACGTGATTAGTCAAAACGTTATGAATTTGGTTTATTTTCCCCATCCACTTTTTATAATTAATGCGTTAAAGTTAGCACATTTTGTTTTCTATGAATTTCCACTTTTGCACCAAACCTCTAAAGCCAACTAATAGCGTTAAAAGTTTGATATTCGTGGTGGTGAGTTTTCCACTGCTACTAAGGAAAAACAGAAATTGATCACTTATCAAATTTTAAATATCCGTTATAACTATTTGAAATATTTCAAATGTCATATTTATCACTTTTTCATTTATTTTTTTTCTCAAATAGGGTGACTTAAATAAAAATTTTACAAAAAATATGATTAAAATACACAGTTCAAATTCCGTATACTGAATGTCCAGTAGTAATCTATAAAAAAATTCTAAAATTCAAAATTTTCAAATTTTAAAGAATCCTAATAATTATTTGAAAACTCACAAATGTTGTATTTTTAATCTACAAAAGGGACTGATATTCGACAAAAAAGAAACTTGAAAAAAAGCCAAGTTCTTCAGCTTTACAAAGATTGTCAACCTTAAAAATGATTGAGATGAAGAACTATTGCCAAGTTTTATCAAACTCCATGACTAAAAAGTATAGAGAGGAAAATTATTGGATGTATTTCGTAATAAATTTGACAAATTTACCCCATTAATCCAAAGTAGTTTCTTGCTGCAATGAACTAATATGTTTTGAAAAGAGTTGGGGTAATAAAACTTGAACTGCGTATATATTGCATATGTAATATCTGTATTATGCAAATTTACCATGTTTTTTACGAAATACATCCAATAACTTTTCCTCTCTATACTTTTCATTCATGAAGTTTGATAAACCAGTTCTTCATCTCAATTATTTTTATGGCTGACA
The DNA here is from genome assembly GCA_951213105.1 of Amaurobius ferox. NCBI lineage: Eukaryota > Metazoa > Arthropoda > Arachnida > Araneae > Amaurobiidae > Amaurobius > Amaurobius ferox. The sequence continues at coordinate 35,875,241 of OX578141.1, read as the reverse complement.
CCTTTTGTAAAGTTGAAGATTTTTTTCTTTTTTTTACAAGTTTGTTCTTTTATAAGATTTAAATTACATGTGGTTTAATGTAATATTTTAGACCAAATTAACACCTTTTCTTGATCGCATTCCTCTCTATAGCTCTTCACTTGACTTGTTTCTGTAATTTTTCTTGGATCCTAAATATGCAAAATTCTACACAATTTGAAATTTATAACATATTTTTAGACATAATGTATATTGAAACTAATAGTAATGAATAATTTAAATGAAACAAATGCAAAGAAAAATCTCAAAAGGATCTGTATCTACGATTATTTAAATTTTATTTTAAAATTTAATATAAAACAGAGCAGTATATTATTTCATTTTCCCTAAAGAATCTTTACTTATCTGTTCATTAATAAAACATTACTAAAATCCTTAAATGCAGCGCAACTCCTTCGGGAATTTCAGCATTTATATATTTATTTTAAAATTTGAGCGTACGGAAACTTAAGGAAACTAATTTGCGCTTTTATTAAATGACACTTAGCAAAGATAGGAAAAGAAACCACCAACGTTGAGTTGAGCCACTACCACAATTCATGGGCTCAAAGCTCCCGTCACTTTCATTTAATGCAAAGGCGCAGTTAATAGTATTATTAATGATGAAGCTTTGCATTTCCGAAATTTTCCTTTTATGCCACTAATGGATTACTTTAATTGATTCCACAATATTTAGTTGGAACCCACTTTTGTCCCAAACCGGACGTACTAGTAGATTTATTAGAAAGTAAATGGATCAATGCAGAAAGCTGTTTGCTTTCTTGGTACACTAGTTTGTTTCGATCGCGGCCTGTTTTAATTTCTGAATCTCAAAGCCTTCAAATGAAACGTGTATGTTACGAATGTTAATGGCTCTCAAAATAATACTGCAGTAAAGGTTTAATTCCTTTCAATGATATTAATCCATTTAAATTACCAGAATTCATGACAAGTGATATATATGAAAATATGTAACCGTTAGAGAAATGTTGTCTTGTTAAGGTTATGTTTCCATTTTTCAAAAAGTTTTACATTTATTATACTATATATATATACACACACATATATATATATACACACATATATATATATATATATATATATATATATATATATATATATATATATATATATATATATATATATATATATATATATATATATATATATATATATATATATAATTGAAGATTTTTATGATTACTTGTAATATATATATACCCGAGAAATACCAAAGAAAATTGCTTGTAAACTGAAGGTTTTTGCAAATCAGAAGCCTAGTGTAGCACGATGAGCTATGCAATAAGTTTGGAATTTGAATAAATGGAATCTAGTGAATATAAAAGGAATAAAATGAATATGAAAAGCATTTCTGAAACCATGTACGTTATCAAGGGCCATACATGTTTCATTAATGCTGATTCTACGTTTCTGTTTACACAACTGTAAAATGTATTAATATATATATATATATATATATATATATATATATATATATATATATATATATATATATATATATATCCTTAGTCTTAGTCTATAGTTACTTATTTGTAACAGATATGCTAGAGATGGGTTTTTTGTACATACAGTAGTTTATGCATAGTTTTCGATTAAAATCTTTCAATTTTTATTTATATATATATATATATATACATTATATAAAATATGAAATATATAAGTAAAATATTTCACTGTCTGTACGATTTCATACCATAAAGATTGATTTTAGCGGAGCCATAACGTGTATTGCTTCCCAAAACTCGAAATAATGTTTTCGAAATTTCGAAGTTTAAACTTTAAATATTTTCTTTATACTTTAAAAACGTTCTCACTTCATATATGACTTTCCTTAAGTATATAAAGTTTCGAATTTTATCTTTATTATTACATATTGTATATATATTTTAGATGTAACTTAAACAATTATTTTTAACGTATTTACTATTAATCTAAAGCAGTGTATATTGACCTAAACATTCCCTAAGCTCATCGTTCGTTAAACTACTTAAACGTTTATATTTCAATCGATAAATTAATTTATTACATTAGGGAAATTCCCTTTCAGCCGTCATTGATTGATTGAATTATTAAAATATATATTTCCTAAAAATCTTATATTAAAAGATTTCCAAAAATATTAATGGCAAATTCATATTGCTATCTACTGAATATTTACCTCTATTAACACTTAACCACTTTTTGGTATGTCAAAAGAATCTTTATACAAGCCATATTAAATATAATAAATTTTATCCTCGCTAGATCTAACTAATCACTAATTTGGCAGACTTTTGCACCCTCTACATTTAAAAATGGAAGTTTGTTCATTTGTCACAAAGTTGTAAACACAAGTTATAGAAAGAGTACATTACGTTCAGAAAATAAATAAAGAAACTTCTTCTTTTTTTTTTGAATAAGAGGAAAATTCTAAGTAAATAAGAGAGATGAACACAAATTACCGAACGTAATATATGTAAAGATCATGTAACACATAAATGCTGACGCTATTCCTGTTTCAAATATATCTATTTAGATAACTTAAATTAAAACATTGAGCAATATCAGTTGTTTTATGTATTTCATGACATTTAACGAATTACATTTGATGATTTGTGTTTAGCCCCTTTCCTATATTGATTTCTCTAGTAGGAAAACGTTCATGTAATAATTTTGACAAATGAAAGAACTATTCTTCTACGTGTAAATTTAATACACTTTTATAGCTATATCGACCTATAGTCCCTTCTAGAAGGTGCATAATTCTTCAAAAATATCAAAATTTGAATATATAAAAATAGTTATTTTTAAAAGGCTAAGCATCCACAGAAGATGAAATTTAGTATCCAATCACCAAATTCTAAAAATAATAGAGAAGGAAACATCAACTTTTCTATTATTTTTGGATATCTTTCAACATATGATTTCAAAATATACATGCGTTTAAAAAATTTTAAGAACGGGGAATATAAATGATATTTTCAAGGTTTTATTCATACCAATATGAAATATGTTTACTGTACAATTTAAAAATGGGTTGTATTATTTATTTTGTCATATTTAAATTAAACTAAATAAAAGTTTTAACATTTTATGTTTTTACGCTAGGAAAAATGTTCTGCAAATTACGAAGATATTGAAAAATTTATATTCCTGACAATTTTTAGTTTTTAAGTATAAAAATGTTTTTTCTTAAATGCAGCAGTACATCCAAAATTTATTTATTTATTGTTGCAAAATCTATTTTAATTTAATCTAAATAAATTCCAGAGGTAAAGCCATCAGCCAGAAAATAAGCTTCGCTTTCTATATCATTCCTAAAACTTTTAAAATATAGTTGATTAAAGCATTCTTTCAAATATTACTAAGAAATTATCTATAAAAGCTCGTATGTGCATACATCAAATGAATGAAATTGCATTTCCGCACTTTCTCTGTATTCAGTTACATTATTTTCTTTGCGGTGTTCTATAACAATCGATTTTATTTGAAGACCTTTCAGAATGTTCCCTATTTAAGTAGCATTTTATATTCACGATAAAGAGAACCATTTAAGTACTGGAAGTGATTATTTGCTTCCGCTCATGCTTTGACTTTTGTGGCTTATGAATGGGGAGGATTCTTCTTTTACTTATACAATTTTGTACTCACACTCCTTTCTATTGAAATGCATGTCATTACTTCAAAAATAAATGAAAGTAATGTCAGATATTCGAATATAATCTCAATAGAAATGAGAATAGAATAAACTATATCTATTTAGAAAAAAATGGCGAGGCAGGGGGGGTCTCTAAATATAAATAAACTCATACTTATACTTTGTAGTAAAATATAATTTTAATATTTTTCATCGTATTAAAGAAGAGGAAAATAAAGTTAAAACATAAATAGGAGTTTAGGCTTATGTGTATCGTAATTAAATTTTGTAAATTATGTTGAATGTAACATTTTGGAGTTAAAACTTTTTTAGTATTATATAAATTTAAAATTTTTCTGTCTGTTGCATGACACTGCGATACATCGAAAGAATTAAAATTAGGGTCAATTTAAATCAGAGTAAGTGATGTGTACTGATATGATTTTTTATACATTTGTATCATGTACCAGCATTTGGATGCGAGATGTTACTCAAACATTACCGAAATCGCTAAAAAATAGCTAGGATAAACCAGATTTATTTTAGTCCAGATTAAAGTACTGTCCTTGAGAAGAAATACACTTGTTCTAACGTTTTTTTCTATCGCCGAAAACAATTTTTAAAATCCTGTTTTGATAATGCTGCTTAGTGCCAGCGTCATTTTTGTTTTGACCTGGGAATAATCTGACAATCTTCTCGTCTTTCGTCAGATCTTAATAGTGAAAAATAAAACACCAGTTTTAAAAAAAGTTTTTTTTCATTCTACCAGTTAGTTCAATTTTTAGAACTCGAAAACGGCTTCAAGTTACTTTTTTCAGTATATTTTAACATTTTTTGTCATTTTGATTGTGAAAAATTATAGATTATGAATCATATATACAATAAAATTATCATGGAAATACAATAAAATGTATTTCCAAGATAATTTTTATCACTTGGAACTGACAAAAGAACGAGTGTGCGGAGTCTGAGTCTTTCCGGATTATGTTACGGCGATATTCGAAGAGCTTTTGAAGGATTCCATCCCATAGCTTCTATTGTAAAAACGTCTCAAAATTTCTTGAAAACAGATACTTCTAGCATTCTAGAAATCAGCAGATTTCTTGTATAAAAATATACATACAATGACTATCCACGTGGCATATTTACAAAGTCCCTAATTTAATGGGAAAGATTACATCTTCTGCTGGTCCAAGGACCCCATACACACCGCAGTAGTCCGACTTTACCTATCACCACCCAATTTAGATAGCAAACCAGTGGAGGCGGCTTTCACAGGGACCGTACCTTCCTTGTCCTGCCACTAATCTCTCAGAAGAACTTACGAACCCACAGATTTTACATGTCCGTACTCCGCATAGACACGGGGATAGTTTGGAGCAACTCCGGGAATCCATTAATTGGTAAAAAATAGATAATTTTTAATTTTATTTATCGGTCTGTAAAGTCTGTTTCAGAAAAGCATAACGTTGCTGAAATACAATTTTATTTACGCATTATTCTAACGTTCTTATTAAAAACATCGTCAAATTAAATAATTTTAATAATAAAATTAGATACATTTTAATATTTTATAAATTTTAAAGTGTCTACATATGTTGCATATCAGTTAAATTTTGGTATAAACAAAAAAGAGTGGGTTTAATTAACGATATACCAAAAAATGAATCCGCATATTTAATTATAGTTAATTATTTAAATTTAAGTTACTAAATACATTCCGATTACAGAAGATGTTATAGACAAATGAAAATTGTTAGTTGATTTTATTAATATATCATCTTCATATAAACGCAAATGTTCTATTTTAAACCTAAAATTATTCAATAATAAACTTTTTCTGCATATGCCTTGCACATTTTACATCCCTAAGCATTCCGATCGCTGAAAGTGCACTCAAGAATCCAAACGCGAATTAATATTCTCGCCTGTCCTGTTAGACTATACTTACTATAAGATAAAACTCCAGAGAAATTTGTTACAAACCTATTTATGAACTATACAGATACCAATTATTTTTTAATCCAAAATTAACAATGGTTATAATCAGAGATTGAATATGATCACCATTTTATCATTGCTTCGTTCAGTCGATCCACCTCTTTGGATGCGATTCTGTAGATTGAGTGTGAAAAATAATTTCAGGAAGTAATATCCTAGCACCGCCCACTCGTATATAAATTATCGCATGAAGCATTGAGTGTCCTTCAAAAACAGTGTATGTTATTTTTTAATACGAGTACGGTGAATGAGTGTATTTCGTGCTTAGAGACAGAAAAACCTTCTTGCGAATATATAATGTTGATTTCAGAAATTTTATGGGAATTTTTAATACGATCAATGTGCGAAATTATGAGGCAAATAAAACTATTATTTACTTTTGTATATATATATTCGATTGTTTTTAAATTTTTAGTTTTATAAGTGCATGAATACTTAAATGCATCTGTGCTTAAAATGCATGAGAATCTTTAAAATCATCAAGTAAATAGTAATCAGAATAGCAGCTTTAAATCTAATAAACGAAGAATGAAATATCCCCGTCGGACGTTATTCGGATGTTAAAGAAAAAGATATACAGGATAGTTTTCTGGAAAACTTTAAATGAAAAACGGGTTCATAGTTAAAAAAATACGTCTTATTATACAAGACATCCCGTGCAATACAAAAATTATTTATTTCAGTTATCTACCGTTTTTAATACATATAATAAATAATTTGACCAAAACTTACAGTTTAAAATGAATTCAACGTCACTACAACCATGCATGCTCAAAATTTGCTTCTGCACCTTGAATTTCACAGAGTTCGAACTGTTTGGCCATATGGGCAATTTCTAAGTATTTACAACTCCGTAAATGTCTTTTAACAAATTTCCTAGTTCCGAAAGCTTTGCATTTTCTCATAGAAAACAACCATTTTTTTTTAATAAAAAGAAAATTTTAAAGACACCTTATTAAAAAGATCGCATGTAACAGTTTTCAGAGAGATTCCAATACTCGTATATAACCTTCTTGATTTACCAAATGTGACTTTTATTGTGATATTATTTATAGCTTTTAAATGTGACTTACACAAACAACATGCAGAAATTACATTTTTTCATATTTGTATATCTTAAAATATCAAAATCATGGTAGTAAATAATTAATGGTTTTTAAATTGGAAATATTTTAACACAAAGAAATTTTTGTTACTCCGGGAAATGTTTGAAGAGATGAAAAAACCACATATCTCAATTTGTTACCGACTACAACGCTAAAGATATGAACCGTTATAAGAAAAGGTAAAAAACTCAATAATTAAATTTTTATGAAGCTAAGAAAAACTAAACAAATTAACTGTTTTCCTATTAATATTCCCTGCCTCACTTTTCCTTCTAAAAAAGCCAAAGCTGAAAAACTTCACAAGACTTTAGAAAAGGTAACACATAGATTTAAGGAATCGAGTTGTTAAATGTAACGAAATTTTGTGAGAATTCCTACTGCGGGGTAAGAATAAGTAAGTGGCCAAAAGCGTACACTAGTTATCGATCAGGCCACCTACTCAATTGCTCCAATTCCTCTTGGTGCCCTTCGGAAACTGCAGATAGGGTGGAGAAGAGAAATGATTATTTTCCGCACGCTATGCCGTTCTTAGCATGCAAACCACCTAATAAAGAAAGTATTAAAAAAGGAGCTTTCTATAGCTACGATTACTCATAATTTAATCAGAAGAATCTATAAAATAGAAGTGGATTAATATAGGTCTTCACTCATGTTCATATTTTGAGTTCCTGTATCCATTGTTATTAATAGTTTACGTTTATCTTATTTTATTATTTTATACGTTTTGATAAATCATGAGGAAAAATGCGAGGCAGATTGGTAAAAATATAAATTGAAACATGCACTTCAATCCCACTGTTTTTATGAAACAGTTTTAACATTCAAAGGTTTTAATTATATCTTTTCCTTTTTTAATTTTTACTAGTATATTTTACTAGTATTTTTACAAGTATTACTAAGCCTGTCAAAGACAGAGAAACTAACACGCTTCAAAAATTATTCTGAGAATGTTTCTTAATAACTTTAATTTTTTTTAACAATGTATGGTGCTTAGCGTCAAAAATAAATGTCTCAATTGAAAATTAGCCCAGTTACTCAGTTAAGTTCTGCCTCGTGGTCGATTTTTAGATTTGTCCATGGGGGTTTCTAGACGGTTCTGCGAAACTTTACCCCCTCCCCTCTTCGTTTTGTCCACCCCAGGAGAAAATTCGGCTTTATTAGGTTTGGTGCAGTGTTTGATACTATAAGTGTATAAATATTTAGCCTTCTAGGTCGCCAAGGGATTTCTAGAGGATCTGAAAAGACTTCGGCTCTATCAGATTCTGTGCCGTAGTCAATACTATAAGTTACAAAGATTGAGACTTCTAGGTCAACGGAGGCGTTTCTGAAGAATCTGAAAAGGCTTGTCGCAAACCCTAAATCCGACTCTTAAGTTCTGTACCATAGTCGATAACATAAGTGTGCCAAATTTCATCCTTCTAGTCACCGGGAGGCTTCTAGAGAATCGGGAGAAAACACTATATTTATACAATAGTGATTTAGTTCTATCGTTGGATAATGCTCGTAACATGAAATTATGGCATAATACGCATGTACAATTAAAAAGTTTATTAAATTAAAAAATATGTACCAGTAAACTATATTTATAAAAATTTTATCCAATTTTGCATCTTTATGCAGTTATATCAAGCATGAACATTGGAGAAAAGAGAGAAGTGCAATTCTGACAAAATATCGGTTTCCCCAAACTAATTAAATCATTTTGAACCTGTTACCAGTGTACACCAATGATTATTTAGTAATGAAGTGAAATCGTAAACCTTGGACATGACCCCTTTCTTAAAACTGGTTGATTAGAAACTGATCTTCATTCAGTTTCTTAAGCGTGCTTATTTCATCAAATAAATTATCTAATAGTTTCAATGTTCGTAATTTTAAAATGCATTACGCTTCTGGATCGTAAATGGCAAAATTTTAGAACAGAGAAATATGTCATAATGTTCTGTTATTTTAAATGACAAAAGGCAACCTATAAGTTTCGTTATTTGCAATAGGAGAGAAATATAATCAGCTTTTAAGCATGCAATAAAACTATACCTTAAAAAATATTTTTAAAAACCCAATTTACAAACTCAATGTGACCTGTTGGTGAAAACTGAGAGTATAATAGAAAATCAAAAATTAAGTTTAATTACGATGGTCTCTGAGAGAAATTTTTCCTTGTTTTATGTTAACAAAGAACAAACAGATAAAAGATTAAAATCCTTAAAATACGAGTACTTTAGTTCTGTTCGAATTCCATTCCCAGGAGACTAACTTTACATTTTAAATGAAGCATGTTTGAGATCTGAACTGTAATAGAGCACTTAGTTATAAGCTTCAAACTTCTGAAAACTGACTGAAATACTCTTTTCTATGACTATAAACAGGTAGTAATTTTTTTAAATATATGATGTCGACTTTGAGCACCATTTTTATTAAATTGGGCTTCATTTTAATTTTGATGCATTTAAACTTCTTTTTTAATTAAATTAACTTGATTTATGAAATACATCTACACATGCTATATTGGTTTAATAACATATATAATACGTAATACAGAAATTATTTTATTCCTACATAACATCATCGACAGTGATATTATGTAACAATCTCTTTTTGCATCTCCACAGTTTTCTACAAGTGAACTATGCATGTAAATCATTTATCACATATATCTTGTTTTAAAAGGTCCGATTATGATCAGGTAAAGGTAAAAGCAGGGACCCTGGAGCTCGGACCCAGCTCCCCCCCCCCCCCCCCAATAATGCCAACTTATTTTAAAAAGAGCAAACTAAACATATATTTATTTATTTTTATGAAATTGTCCCGAACATAAATCACATTAGTTTTAAATACATAAAATTCTGCAGTAGGGCGACTATTGAAGAAGCAAGAAAAAGAAAATGTTGTAAATTATTTTATAATTTAAATGATGTTTTTTGTAAAACGGTTTAAGGTTTCAGATAGTGTTAACAACTAAAGGTTTTACATAGTATTAATAGTTTAAGGTTTGACATAGTTTTAAAATTTTAAGGTTTTACCTAAATAAAAGCAATGGAGGAATTGCTTTCGAAATTGCTCAGTTGTTTTTATGAGGTATTTTTTCAAGTACAGTAAAACCTGGTTAAATGACAGCATTGTATCAATAAAGTGAAAGAAAATATGAAATGTAAGGAGCAAATATTTTATAAACTGGGAAAATATGTACAATTAATAAAGGGCAGGAATAATATGATTGTTGCTTTTGGCAATAAATATATTCATACGTCAGATAGCTTTTCGCTTGCTCTGGAAATTTGGTAAAGGAGTTTCAAATGTAGACTGATTCGCAAAGTAAAGTCACCAACAATACGCCCTTGAAATTTAGTACAAAAAACATGAATATGTTTTCCCAATATTTGTTTAAATTATGTTTTTGTATGCACACAACCTGTGCAAATAATAGTGTATGTGTTTTTTTGTGTGTGTACGTGTAGAAGACCCAGACCGTCCGACTCATCCAGAGAACTTGAGCAACTACTTGGACGGCCGGGTGTGTGTACGTGTGTGTATGTGCATGTGTGCGTGTGTGTGTGTGCATGTGCATGCCTGCATGTGTGTGCGCATGTATATGTGCGTGTGTATACATGTGCGTGTGTCGCTGAAGTTATATAATGCCAAAAAATATTTTACATGCAATTTAATCATTCCTACATACTGCAGTGAACTGCATAAAAAAATATCACATTTCCAAACCAAAAATTAATGAATTAGACCCTGTAATAAGCATAATTTCATCATTAAGAAACATTTCATAAGCTTTCTAATTTATTTTGTTGTAATAGCCTTATGTCACAGAAAAATTGCAGTGATTTAATTTTCCGAGAACGGTTTATTGCGTGTTACTTGCAGTCATTCCTGATTTTTTTTTAGTCTTCTTATGTAAAGAATCTAATAAGTTTTATGGCCTTGGTCGTGGTATATCACTCAAAATATTGAATAATTTTGATTATATTACAAATTTTATCTTGCAGGGATATGTTAGTGAAGTTAGTTTATTTTTATTTAATACTTGAAACTGATTCTTGACTAAATTTTAATGCAAAATTACTTTTCTAAAAATACAAACGTCATTTAAAAGAGTTCTTCAGTATGAAGATACAGAATGAAATATTAGACCTGATGGCTTCCCAAAATTTATTTAGACATCCCAGATGGAGGAGGTAATCGCAAAAATATACTTTATAACGCTCATATCACCGTGTTTTATTTGTAAGATCCTTCATCGTGTTGTGCATATCAAGCTAAAGTAGCAGCGAAACAATTGGACATGTCGCATGGGTATTTACAGCTGTGGTCTTCAACACACCAATGAACTTTTAAGAAAATGTTCTTTCTGTAAAATAAATTAAAGCTCTTTTACATCACGATTATATCTTAATTTAAAAAATACTTTCCTGTTTTTCCTAAAAACAATTTCATATACCGAGAAATATGAATTTTCTGTTACGTTCCTTATATATATTGAATAATGTATAGGAAAAGTATTGTGACGGGGTCGAAAATTCAAATTCAATTTATCGGCGAAAGAGTAAGTTTCAAGCATGTCTGAACTCGAATCGAACGTTTTTAATAGAGATTTTGGAACGGAATTTGGTACAAAAATTAAAATCAGTGAATATGGGAAGTCTATTGGTTTTAAACGAAATCGAATGTTCAGACCACCCCCAAATTTCCGAATGAAATTTTGAAAAATTAGTCAAAAAATCATACCCTTTAATAATGTTGCGTAAGTAACCATATCTCATGTAATTTTCCATTAGAAAATGATTGACCTAAACTTTAGAACTCTGGCCCAAACCATTCTTGAGATATTACACATTTTTAAATATGTTTATTAAAAAAAATCACATAAAATTAAAAAAGTATTAACTATTGGGAAATGCTTACTTTTTATATGTAATATTATGCGATAAATTGGTGCACATCATTCTCGTGTATCTAGGTCATTCTATTCATGATAAAAGATACTTTGTGTAATAGTTTTGTATTCTGACGCCTAACACTTCCTCAATAGTCATATATATATAAGAAAGGCTCTCCTCTTCGTTTAACTACACCGCTTGGAGATATATTCGGCAAAGCTTATCGACTAATTTACCGAAATATCGCAAACATAGCGATATGTCGCCCGAGATTGACGCAAATATCGTTAAAACTGCAAAAGTGGCGGTAAGTTAAAGATAAAGACGCCAAATTGATGATTCCATTATTCAAATATATATGGGCTACATTGCTTATTGCGGATGCTATCAATATTTATAATTGTTAATTTAGAGTTGTCAATTTAATTGGGTACTTCGAAATAGTTTTACATGTTTTAATCCAGAAATGTGTCCAATTGTATTAGCGGAATCCGGAGCTCTTAAATTTGGAATTTGGAAGATACACACAAGCACCAGCACCACAAACCCGTGATCGAATAGACCGCAAATAACCCACTTGGGTTCACCCTCCTGTCCGGAGAAGTAAATCTTCAAGATGGCCTGCCCGAAAATACAGAAGAACCAAAACACATAAATAACAAAACCTTACTTTGAAGGATCATCATCTTCTTCTGCAAAATATTAAATAAAATCAATATCACAGTAAATCAATAAATACAACAAAATTTGAGAAGTAAAAAAACGTTATTTATTATCGTTATGGAGTATTTAAAACAACAGCTGAATCCTTATCAGCAACACCCACTGGACCTTAGTTAAAATGCCACAAGCTTTCTAAATCTTCAAACAGTTGTAATCAAATATATGAAATCAATAGTGACAAAGCATCAATAATTATAATTTCATAAATTATGGTATGGTAAAAAAATAGGGGGCGAGCACTCGAAAGAAATCCAATTAGAATTTACTGATTTCAATTATAAATTAATAGAATAAAATTAAATATTATTTAGAAGAAAATAGATGAGCAGGTTTATTTAGTCGAGCCAGCAAAGGCTGCCAATCATGATCTGCTAGCAGTTCGTCGAGGAGTCAATCTTCAAGTGATATCAAAATTCTGAGACATTCGGAACATCAGGGTTCCGAAAACAGGAACGGAAAAGGGCTTACCTCAAGCCACGAAGAAGTCATCACATCCGGAGGTCAGAGATCGAGATGGAAAGGACATCAGCAAGTGGACCCAAAGGCATTATCCGTTTTTCGTGGAGTAAGGGTTGACTCACACATGTTACTTGGTTGCGCTAAACATGGCCCGGCCTGGACACACAGCGTCATTTTTGTTATCTCTTCTTTTCGCTCCGTCAAGGCACGGAGTCAGATCCGGTATGGCATCGGGTCAATCCCCATAGGAAGCGTCATGGCAACTCTTCGATCCGACAGGGCCTCGGGTCGTTCCGGACGTCTCAGGGCCACATTTCCCCAGTCCCAAGCAGCAGGGCCCACTGTATAATGCCCACGAACCCCCCAGAGAATCGGCAATCAGGTATCTTTCCCGAGGTCCGGAGTGATAATCGAAAACACCGGGGTCGAAGCCCGAACAACCGTAGATGTAAAGCAGTCCAAGGAGGAAATGCGCGCCGGAAAATGGTATGCGAAGCTTTTATGCACAAGACACTCGGACCGTCAAGAAGGCATCGAAATCAAATATTAATCGCCAAAATTATTCCCACGGTATCAACACCAGGTGCCTCCACAGATGCCACTGAGTCGCGACGCAAAATAAAAGGGAAATTCCAACAGAGATGAGCCTCATACATTTACTTTCCAGCAGAAACATATTAATTGCATAACGAAATTAAACTTCCTGTTTCACCAGCCAACGGTGACCTCGATTCAACTTAAAGAAATGGCCTTCGAATGCTCACTCGAAATAATACTTTTAGATTGAATTCCAATTAATTACTGATTATTGTTTGTTGGTTCTAAAATATATAAATTATATAAATGAATGACTAGAGGGTGTTTCCAACAGAATTAAAACAGTTAAGAAGCTTTAAATAAATTAGATGACTTGAATTACATTAAATGAGTTTATAACATATATACAGAAGTTTGAAATCAAATATTAACGAAAAATGGTGTGCAGAGTAATGCGGGATTGAAGTAATGCTGGTTCGAATCCCGACATTACACAATGTACACTTTAACATTAAAAACATTGTGCAGTAGATCTTGAACATAATTTTTCCCTATAAAAGAAATAAATTCAATGAATTATATAGAGAAATATTTTTTTGAGTTTTCGAACTGGATATGCATATTTTGGTATACGCTCAATAAACAGATTCCAAAAATTCCTGTGTGTTTTGAACATCATACGGGCTATAAGCATCAAGTTGAAGCAATTAAAGTGGTCAGAGTTATTTTAGTTTGATTGAAAATAGTGAAACGATTCTATTTTCTAAACTGATAAGTTATTTAATAGGTCAGATGTTTCATTGTCAATACCGTCTGAAGGAGATATACTTACTGTCTAATAGAAATCTGGCCGGGCCTACTTCAACCCGAAAGTTTTTAATCATGACATCGCCCTATAGCTTTTTAAATATACAAAAATTTATAAAACTTTTAACTATGTGGTAAAATTATGTAAAAAGCATTTTTAAAAACATTTTATCTGTGTGTGGTTAAAATTCATTTCAGTTTTCCGCACATATTATTCATAATTTATAACCTAAATAACAAATTCGTCCGGTTCGGAGCTTTCTAAACAAAGTCTGGAAATTTTCCATGAGTCTATCTAGGCATTGAATCGCGTTCATGTAACATGCATTGTTCTCTATATCATGCAACGTTCAACTTAGGCCTGAATAAACTGTCGCAATTTTATTCTCGGAAATTATGTATTTTGGTAACAATGCAGCTAAATACGTGTGAGCACAAGATTTTCAAAACATTACCGAACTAGGAAATTTTAAGAACGCTAGATTATATTAAATTATTAGCTAGATTATATTATATTAAATCTTATATAACATTAATATTATATTTAATCAACTACTAGGGGAGAGTGGGGCAAAACCGGGTGGGCGGGTCAAACCGGGTACCCTTGTATCCTATCGACAGGAGCTACTATCTGTCGCCTGGTGCATGACATCTTGTTCTGGGCCATTTTCAAACAGTTTGAATTTGTTTACAGATCCGAGAGGTTAAGTGTCTCAGAGTTATTCTGGTTTAAAAAAACAAGTGAAAAAGTTAAGAAAGATTAGTTAGTCTGCACTAATATGACTAACTTAATTAAATTGAAATGAGTTGCTGATATCGTCTTTTATTATATCTGTACATATTATATTTCTGTAATATTTAAAATACAGAAAATCATTTGAAAACATCTTTTTTTACTTTATTTTATATTTACCCGGTTTTGCCCCACCCTCTGAAAAAATGTTACATTTTGCAAACTTTTGAAAAATCATGTTTGTGGTCATAATATTTATTTTTTTTTATAACAAAGGGCATTTATCTACAGAGGGGAACCATTTCAAGACAGCTGCACCAATGCTAGCAGAATTTCGTGTTCTGGAGCTTCTTAATCTCTTAAAAACAATTTGCGTCCCGGTTTTGCCCCACTCTCCCCTACTTAATCTTAAGTAACCCTTATCATGACGTCATCCGATGCGGTGGTTATTAATGCATTTCTATCCATCCAGGTATGAGCGTTGTGTACAGCATAATTTGCACTCGCCAAAAGCAAGTTAAGGTTTCAATGAAATAAATTATATGCACGTGTGTGTGTCCATGCATATTTGTGTATGTACATGCGTATGTGTGGGGAAGTATGATTTTGTTTATGTGTGGGGCCTGCATATCTCTGAGTGAAATTTCGCTCTTAGTTCACTAAAGTTTGAAGGTCACTGGTATATGGTATGTAAACTTTTGCACTAAATAATGCACTTTTGATAAGCACTTTGTTACCAAGTATGGCATTTGAATATGTCTACGCTATGGAAAAACCTATGCAAAATAATCCGTCGGCAACATCAGTTGTATCAAATGAATATGGCTGGCATTTGTTTCTGACAAGAATAGAATATTATGACCCCTGGCCTTAGAACATTCTTTGGGGTAACAGTAAAGACTGAAATTGTTGCAATGGACTTCAGATACCCCTAAAACTGGGCAGACTTCACTCAGATTTGGGTTCACTTCACTCACCCAAATCACGGTATGCTGTGATAGTTTTACTGCTCACTTTTGGGTAGGAACATTTTCTTTTGAGGAAGTCTACTCTATCAGTGACCTGTTTAATAACTGCTTAAAGATATCGTGATATGCCGTCAAATTTCGCGATTCTTCAACTGATGCAACAAATATTCCTGTATTTCATGCTGAGCAGAACACGTACTTGTATTGGGAGACCTACATAACAACTTCTAAGACAAAATGATTATCCCCTTCTTTTATCTTTAATAGCTCATTTTCTTGATCTTATGCCGTCCGACTTTGAGTTGAAGAGCTATTTTGAGGCCAAAGTCTATCCTAGAGGCAATCTAACTTGTAAACCATAAAAGATAGCGTAACACAAAATGCCAGAAACCTTCTTCCAGATATATGTTACGCTGTGGAATACATTGCCTACCAAATGCAATCTTTGGTGCAGGAAAATTGTGACCACATCCAAAATTATCCCCTTGCTCAAAAACAAATTCAATTGTCAGCTTATCTCATACTCTGACATAAGTTGTCAACACAAATGGTGTTGGTTGGTTAAACACCAAATCCTTTTCCTTCACTTTATAGAGTATACCTACCAAATTTAGTGAAATTCAGATTATTAGATAAAACTACAGACAGTCCTAAAGTGGGAAAATGAATTTATGGACACTGACCCTCGCATAAAAATTCGCATTCAAACTTCTGAGAAATATAAAATTTTGAATTTTTATTATATTAAAAACTTGTTTAATGGTTTGGAACCTCACATGACAAGTGAAAAAAAGATTACATTCACTTGTTGAGAAATTTGCTAAAGAATTTCAAAATAAAACTTACTGGCATATCTGACAAAGTTTTGATAACTCTATTTACTTCCATTTAGTATTGCCATTTATCAACAAATTGTTAATGATGTTTTACAGTAACATATAAAGACTAATTTTGAGCGCTAAATTAAATTTCCTTTTTAATCAGATAGTTTTTTGTCTTTAGATTCAAGTGACATGTATATTCGTATTATGTTGATTTTTGGTGTTTAACAAATAACTTTGGACTCCAATATGAATGCAATATTAACACTTATACAGAGGGACAATTAAGTTTCCAACCAGGCACTAACCCGACTAACCGGCACTATGTATTTTAAGACGATATGTAACAATTCATGCCTAGATGCAGAGCTTTACATGTTTAATCCCTCATCAATTCATTTTACCAAATGGGAATGCGATCTTGGACTTCATTAAAAACAGGTAATAAAAATCGAAGAGAACTCTGAGTAAAAGTGTGGTGGCTTGGAAATAACCTGAAAGTATGAAAATTCGAAAAATGACCAAGTCTAAAAGTCTACCGATTCCACATTATTTCACATTACATAACTATACTGAACTGGTAGTTTTTATAGTTGATTTCAAAAATGCATGTTTGGCCCCGCGTAATTAAACCTGTAAACCAATAGGTAGGTCAGGTCCGCACTGCTGCCTGCCAGTAGACTTTCCCCTTCGGCGCATTTTATGGTGAACTTTTAAATACTTCTCAGAGCCCCGCTTTGCATTTTCGGAATGCAAAGAGACTTATTCCCCAAACTGCTATTTTTTCGTTATTTTATCGGAAGCTGAGGCTCCTGAGCTATCAAAACTTTATCATTCTATATAGCCAGTATGTAATGTTGTAAAATGCATATATAAGGAATTTTACATTACAAATAAAATTAAGCAGGATATAATTCACAATTAAATGACAGCTCCTCTATGAAACTATTAATAAGTGAACCAATAATAATTTGGATACAAACTGTGGTTTATATTCTTCAGTAAATTCACATTTACTTAAACTTTGCACTTTCATTAAGTTGATAACAGTTTAATTTCAGAGAATTCCACACTTTTTATCACCAATGCACATTGATCAGTTTTCCGGAATAATATTTTAAAAAATAATCTTTCGAAAGTAGAATCTGCCTTTACCTAGTACACAAATGGCCTTCAATGTAAAATTAAAATGAATACATGGTATTATGTGTTACTTATAGTATTTAATTTTATTCATTTCCATAAATGCTGTAAATTACGTAAGATAAAACATTGCAAAATTGAGTATAATTAAAGAAACGTATGCAATCAGTAACAAATTGCTAAAGAATTTTAAGAATTTGAAATCAATAATTCTCAAAACTAATTTCAATGTGTCTACTTTCAATTTTATTTCACTGATTACAATTCTATCGTACTAAATTTATAAAAATTTCTTTACCCAGAAAAGAAATACAATTTACATTAAAACAGAAATTATTTTCAGAAAACTCACAAATACTGCTCAATTCAGTAGAAACTAAAGAAAACAGCTAGTCAAACAGTTGAAAGATGTCATCTAAATCAATAATGCAGATGTTAGAGTAGAGTTAGATCTGTCTTGTTCACAAACCGTCTTTCAATGCATCCGTATGCTAATAAATGTCAGCCGCCAACTGCCATTGATTCTAAAAGGTTTACATATTTGAAGACATATTAAACAAAATTTCTTTTTGTGGAGTATTTGATATTGATATTTTAATCGATATTTCCTAAACAAGTAAATTTTAGAAATCATTTCAATGGGCAACTTTATTCAACTACTAATTTGAAATTCAACTTATAGATATCGAAAGTTAAAAGCAACATATTCTGCATTCCTTTGTAAATGAAAGTTTTATAAAGTGAAATAAAGGCAAAGATATTCTAATGAATCTAAATTAAACAGTCAGAATCCAGTAGAAAAAGATTTTTAAACGAATAAGTTTAACTCTCTAGTTGCAAATCGTTTAACTTTTCAAATTAGTTTGTTTGTGATCGATAATTTACGATATCCGACTCAGCGTATGTACTGTCCTGGTCTTCTGATTGTTTGCAAGAGGGCCAGTTAACCCGACATTTGTTTTCTGGTTTTAGTTTACCAGGCGGATTTTTTTCTTGTTATAACATTTATTATTTATCTTATTTCCAACTATTTACACAAAGAAATATTATTTATGTAACAGAACGGTTCTGCGGCAAGCCGAAAAAACTATAAAAATTCAGTCATAACTATACAATTTGTTAAGAATTTTTTTTATCATTTTTAGCACATAATTTATTTGATGAAAATTTTACAAACTAAAAATATAAATGTATTTATATAATAACGTTAAAAACATTTACATTAGCACTTACGATGTATTTTTTACATTCTCTTACTTTTCTGTAGTTTCTTAGTAATTTATATAATTTGGATAATGAAAATAACTTGAATATTTTTTATAATATTCACTCAAAGTAGATACACTAAATTATTTTGCTACATAATGCTTTTCATGTGCAACAAACTCACGTTTGGAGGCCATTTTCTGCCAAGTTAATTTCAGAGTTTTATAACTTCTAGGAGAGTAGCATGTATCATTATTTTGAAAAAGTTGTAAAATTATGGAATTTTGTGAACCATGGAACTTAAAAACCATGAGAAACTTGTTATATGATGAATCAATCTCTTGGAAATTTGAAAACTGATCCCATCTATACAATTTTAAATGCCATTGTTACAGAAAAAAGATTTTGCAAAATTTACTCTAAAATTCTTAAAGATACAAAATACTGGGAAAAGTAAAAGACAGGGGAAAGTGGGCTCCACGATTTATTCGCTAAGATCTAAAATCCAACAATTATTCTTATGTCAAAATATGAAATATGGAGCGTTACGGACTGACTTTCTAAAATATGGAGAGAAATGGCACTGCACAAAACCTTTTAAATGTATTTGTTTATCATTGTGATTTATTTATAATTTGGACAACTTTCGGTAAGTATCTAAATAAAGAAGATAAATGTAATAAATCCTTTTAAGTTATAAAATAAGTTCATATTGTAAGTTTTGTTATTTATGCATAAATCTATAAGTCAAAAGTTTAAACATTTCGACCTCGCTTACTTTTTGTAAAGAAAGATATCAAATTATACTGATCTCTAAAAGGTATATTTGCTAAGACTTTCCATTAATAAATTCAATATTTGATGAAAAATATTGAATGACATTATTCACGCTTCTTTACCTTTGTATATTATTTTTCCTTGTTCTCTTCCCAGCACACCACCATTTTTATAATATAACTTGCATTTTAGTATTTGCTTAGTTCTTTTACATTAAAAGTCATTAATATAATTTTGAGGCTTGTTTTCTGTGCCCTCTTTTTCACTCTATTTGACAAAGCATAATATGTATATTTTTACGTACACTATTACCTCTTTCTTGAGAAAAGTGAAGTTGATTTGGTTATCAAAAGCTGATTAACCAAAGCATTCACTTAGTGGGGATGTTTCGAGCAGTATTCAACGCTATTATATGTATAATAATTATGTGATCGAAAAACTTGTTCCAAAAGGTATTAGTTCGTAAATGTTCGATTTAATAAATTTCCTTCTAACTAATTAAATAATTTATGAATCAATCTAAAGAACTCCACTGAGAATCAAAGGATATGAATAGCGTCTGCAGGTAGTATTCAAATGATAGAGCGTAAATTATAGCAAGTAAACATGACAGATGAGGCTTGTGTTTTGCTTCTATTAACTTAGTTGGTGTCACCCCCCCCCTCCCCCCGAATAGCAAACTGGGTTAAAATACAAAAAAATAAAACAGCAGCATAATATAAACGTAAAAAGTAATACGTACGTAGCAAAAATAAAAATAGAAAATAAACCAATTCAGTGATCACTATTTAAAACTATATACATGCAGCTGTATACTTGACATTTCTTCAGATATGCACATTAATGTTAATTAATAGAAATTATACTTTTCTCTTTTCAGATTGTAATGCATTTAATTGGCTTAGATATTAAGATAGCCATTAATTAAAATTATATGTCCCCAGAAGCATCTAATAGCTTTTAGTTATTTGCAGGGAATTTTTCAATGAAAATTGTAGCATTCAAATTCATGATTTTATTGTAATTGTATTATAAATTAATGCAATTATAGTTGTACATAATACAATTAAAAATGTAACATTAAGCTATCCACTGATTAAAGTTAAATGTTACCAGATTCATCTAATAGCTTTTGAACACAAATATAATTGTATTATAATTATATACAATTGTAATTGCGTTATATATAACTGTATTATTTATTTATATTTATAGCTTCTCTCTTTAACTCAGAATCATTCCCAAAAGTTAAAAAGTAGTTTTTAATTTAAGATATGAAAATATTATTTATATACTAAAAGTACATTTTAATCTCTTATATGTACATAAATATATTAAGTGTAAAAAAACAAGGAATAAAATTAAAGAATAAGAGCAAAAATTTAACATATAATAAGATCAGAAATGTTAAAATCAAAATTGGATCAAAATAATGAGATCAATAATTTTTCAGGAATTGAAATGTAAATTTCAGCAAAACCTAACACTAAAAAGGGACACAAAAGTAAATTAAAGAATTTTAGTTTCATTTCGTGTCCCAATGTAATAAAAAATGTGATATACGCATATATAAATCTATCTTAATTTTAAAATAGGCGGAAGGGATTTTTCTCTTAACACTTGTTGAAGAGCGGGACATTATTTATATTTTTTTAACATTTCACGTGTAATACATTTACTAATTAACTACTTTCAAATATTATAAATTTAATTTTCATTTATTGATTCTTGTACAAAACCAGTAGACAGTGAGATACTTTTGTAGAAAAATAACAATAAAAACTATATAAAATAACAATATATAAAATTTATAATCATTCTGAATTGTTTCTCCAAAAGAAACTATAAAGCTCCGACACAAATTTGCAGGCAATGTCGAAAGTTCTAACACAGACACAAAATCGTATTAGCAAAAGACATGTAACAGCCACAATCATTAAAATTAATGTATTTCATTATATGAAGCATTTAGTCAACATTCGCCATAAAAAAACAGTCAAGTTTTAAAATATATTATATATAACACAAAATATTCCATAATGCTATGTGTCAAAAGTATAAACAGACTTCCTTTAATTCTATTAGAAAATAATAATAAAAATATACATACATTTATAATGTTTAATAGTATTTCCACCATCGCGTATAACTCCATAAACATTCTTTTCTATCGAAGAAACGAAACTTCCCATAATATTAGGACTGATTTCACACCATGTTGTCTGTATGGAGTCTTTTAAATCTTCTATCGAGAAATACTGCTTACCATTTGCCTACACTATTTAAAATTTACCATAAATTGTCAATGGTATTCAGATCTAGACACAGAGCTAGTTAATCTAAAACCGATATATTTAGTTATTGAAACCACTTTTTTGTAACATAGACGGGTGCACAATCTTACTTAAAAACCTAATTTCCATATTTAGTCTATTTATTCCATATTTAGTCTATACTCCCAACGAGTTACCAAATGGAATTAATTTGTTCTCAAAAGTCTGTTTGTAGTCTTCGGATTTTATTTTTTCATTTAAAAATGGTAGAGAGATTTGTCCATTGATTCCAAATCCACTCCACACCATGACGGATAAGCTACTTTGCTGTCTGTTAAAAAACGTATAGGCTCTCTTCTTAAATCATGCCAATATAATGCACAGCCAACATGACCATCCAAATTTCAGATATCCACTGCAACCTCTCCTCCATCTTTGGTCGACATTTTCGAGCAGACTTTCGAGTCTTGTTCCTGTAAACCTACCGTCTGTAATTCATATAAGAATAATTCTGTCAAAGACATAGCTTTCAAATACATAGTCTGAGAAGATGCTATTTGCAAAATCAGTTTTGGTATCCAGTCATCATAACCGGCTTATATCGATACTTCGTTTAGACCTATTTAATTGCAAAGCAATTTTCTCTACTGTCTTTCCATCTGACTTCAGTCTCCAAATTCTATAAACATCCTCGTTTGTCAATAATGAAGTTACCCAGAAGACGTTTTAAGTAAAGTAATATTTTCTTAATAACGTCATTTCGTCTAGTTGCTAAAAATTTACATATGTTTGCAAATTAAGCCTATGCTTTCGACATATATTCTGAAACTTCGTTCGTTACTAATTCCCTCGTGGTGAATGAGCGCCTACACACCACGCCCACAAGATATCCCTTGGTATCCCAAGGTATCCCATGGCGAAGGGGAGGAGATTTGCAGCTTCACTTTTATAGCGGCTCCCCGAAGGGCGGAAGTCTGACTTGGCCTCGACATGACAACATCCATGCCCGCTGGCGGGATTCGAACCCGCAACCCGGAAATTCAGCGATCAGACGGAAACGCATGCCCCTGACCGCTCGACCACCGGATCAGCAATACTGAAACTTAAATTGTACTATTAGGAATCAGTTCCATGTATATACTATCTGATACCATTTTTACTTCTCCTGCAATACATGGTAATGTATAGGGAAAGTACTGGAATCATGCCGAAAATCGCAACTCGAGTTTTCGACGGATCTACACGTTTCGAGACCTCTAGAATACGAAAACACTATTTTTAGCGTGACGTCTGTGTGTGTGTGTCTGTCTGTCTGTGTAATGTATGTATCCACTCTAACTCAAAAACTAATGGGCCGCATTTCATAAAATTTAGTAGGTATGTAATTTGGATGTGACCCTGGTGCTGATTAGTTTTTGGTACGATTCGTAAAAACAGCACCCGCCTTTTTTTGCGAAATGGCCCGTAAAAATTTCATTTATCCGCTCTAGATAAATACTAATAGACCAAATTTCACAAAAATTGGTATATAAGTTACTTGTTGGATACTCTGGTGCTGATTAGAATTTGGTACGATTCGGAAAAAAAGAATCTGTCTCTTTTTACGAAATGGCCAGCCAAAATCTAAAAAAAAAAACTAAGTAGTGTATGCTCAAATGTATCAATTAAATTCTTGTTTTATACGCAATTTTTGAAGAGGAAAATAATATAGCACACTCCATTATACTTTACGACTAACCTTTCTCAAGATATTTGAGATTTCTTGCATTTTTGTTACGTCGATTTCGGAAAAAAGTCCAATTACCAAATAAAAACAAAAATTGAATTAAAAATGCAAATTTTGTGTTATTTGGTTCAATTAAACTCAATCTAATGAATTATTAAAAAAAATAATGAAAATTTGAATTTTAGTCTGCAGGGAAAGTCATGTGATGCCCACATCAGATTTTTACTTTCCCTGTAATACATGGTAATGTATATTACTTTCCCTGCAATACATGGTAATGTATAGGGAAAGTATTGGAATCGTGCCGAAAATCACAAGTCGAGTTAGCGACGGATCTACACGTTTTAGGACACCTTGAACACGATAAAACTATTTTTAGCGTGACGTCTGTGTGTGTGTCTGCGTGTGTGTGTGTGTGTGTGTGTGTGTGTGTGCGTGTCTGTCTGCCTGTCTATCTGTATGTGCAAATTTTGTATCCACTCTAACTGAAAAACTAATTGGCAGAATTTCATAAGACTTAGTAGGTGACCCTTGCGGGTGACCCTGGTGCTGATTAGATTTTGGTACGATTCGGGATAAAAGAAACTGCCTTTGTTTGCGAAATGGCCTGCAAAAATCTTTAAATATAAAAATGAAAAACTACATATACTCAAATATATCAATTAAATTCTTATTTTATACGTAATTTTTGACACCGAAAAGAATAAGACCAACCTCATTACTCTAGGACTAGCTGTTCTCGAGATATTTTAGTATTTTTGGCATTTTTACTACGCTAACTTTGAAAATAAGTCCACTTACCAAATGAAAATTAAAATTGAATTAACAATACAAATTCAGTATCATTTGAAGTAATTATGGCTGCTATTTTGTACCATTAAACTCAATTTAATAAATTATTGAAGAAATAATGAGAACGTGAATTGTCTGCAGGGAAAGTCATGTGCTGCCCACATCAGATTTTTTAATATTATGTGCATACTTTAAAAGAATAATTCTGCGTTTTCTATGCTCTAGTTAGAAATTTCTCGTGTATCTAAACTTACATTGACAGTATTCAATCTTCTTATGCCCTATGAAATTCTGGAAAATTCATCTCATAAACAGGACATAAATCAATGTCCAAGAAAGGAGTATCTTATTTGATTAATAATAATCCATGACAATAGCATCCTTCCAGTAATTACACAGATTTTGTTATTTATAAAGTAGAAGTTATAGTAACCATACTCAAGATATTATACATTTTGCTAACTCATACCAATGAACAGCGAGACAAAGACCCAGCTAGGCTGAAAATGTGGTTAAAACAGTCGAATAAGAAAATTAATACTTAATAGATCTACAGTTGGATCAATTATAATATTTGTTATAATGCAACTAAAAGACATGATATTGTTTGGGTTGAAGAAATTGAATCAAGTTCAAGAACATATGAATATGCAGTTATATATAGCAAATACCTAATATTTAATGTTAAAAAAAAAGCTTAAATGCCACAGTGATTCTTAATGCCTAAAATTGTAAAAGCGAATATTAAAATGTGTTTTGTCTAACTTATTAAAGCAAACTATTAAATATTTGGTATTCTTTTATATAAATTAAAATACAAATTGATTTTTTAAAAAAATAAATATATGAATTAAATTATTTTTGGGGAATTAATTAAGGACTACCAAGGACTATACTTGGGAGTTCCTAATTACCACTCCGATGATTGTCTTATTCATAATATGGTCATTGAGACGGCGTCATTGGAGATTTTTAGGCCGATGAAAGTTTGTATTGTGAAAGTAGCCAATAAAATTATCGATATGAAATACTTTTTAAATATAAAACATGTATTTTAGATGAGAAATACAAAAGGGAATTAGAAAATGTATGTAAAAGAAAGTACCATTTAAATCTCTTGATCGCCGAATTAAATCAAAAGGATTGCAAAGCTTAATTTAGACTGGAGAAGATTAAAGCTCTCGCAATAATAGATATTAAAGTCTTACGATCCTAATACCATAAGCAGTAATCAACAAGTACTCAGTTATAATACGGATTAGCATTTCATAGTTCATTTTCCAAATTCACTTTGCCAGTGTACGTAATAGAAATCCAAGGAAATTAAATTTCTCAAAATCTGAATTAGCGACGAACTGTTATTACAGAAGAGAGAATTGTTATTACAGAAGAGAATATTGCTCTCGATTTGAAATGGCGATATTAGAAACATCATTTGGAAAACTTTTAGTAGCTTAATTGCCTAAAGAGTTAAATCAATTATAATGTTGTATGTATATCTGTAAACGAGTCAATGCAATTTCCATCAGAGATTCAAAATAATTATTTTTTTGCAAATCCAATTTACTGTTATATTACTTTTAATAAATTATATATCCATTTTACTTTCAATACACCTAAATATTCTATGCTCAAAATCAATAGTTAGAGAAATATGCGCAAATGAAAAGCAGTTTTCTATTCTTAAAGAGTTAAAAGACTCAATTTTAAAGATTGAAACAAGATTGCTCTATATTATTTGGATTAAACTTATTGACAGCATGCTACGCGAAATAGCTCATTCCATTGAAAATAAATGTAATACATGTCATGTCTATAAAATATTCAATTAAATATAAAAATGACAGATGTCTTCATAATTTTGAGCCAGAATTGTTTAGTATGTTTATTTTTTTTTTAATTTTTGAATTATGCTAAACGCCTGTGTATAATTTGTATCTTTTTTCGGTGTTATGATGTATGTATATATTTGGTTATGTCTTATATTTCATTTTTGTGTTCACATGGCAAAAATTCGCATATTGACCTTTTAATTTTGTAGAACACTGTATTCAGATGTTACTTCCGAAATTTAGTTACATAGCTTGACATTTTAAAAAGACATTGGTCACAAAATGGTAGCTGTAAATTATGTAGTTCTTAATAAAAAAGTAAAAATTTATAGCAAAAGTACAAAATATTTTTTGTATATATATCTCATGTATAAATAACAATTCAAAAAAATAACGCTTTGTATTTTAAACAATTTTGTACAAGATATAAATACCTTTTTCTTATAGTTTTCCTTCACAAAAATGTAAATTTAAATCCAATGACAAAATATGATATTTATAAATTTTACTGGGACAAAACTGTTAGATTATTTTTACAACATTTAGAAACTTTGAACATATGAGAAATATATTTGTAATAAATGTGATATTGTAACTAAGTACAAGGCAAGTAGAAGTGTAAACTATTGATTGATACATATGTTTTCAGAAAGAGGCAATAAATCCAAAATGCAGTTTTCGGCAAACACTTTGTGCAATCTTTATTATCAATCTAGATAAAAATTATTAATAAAATTTTCAATAAAGTGTATTTGGTATCTTTGGTTTCTTATTTATTTCCGTGGTGTTCGTTCGATTTAGGTGCAAATTAAGGGAATATTACTGGCTCTGTATTAACTAATTAGAAAGCATTTAATAAAAGCAAATATGCTTAACTGTGTCAAATAAATAAACTTTTTATGTGTAAGTTTGTATAATAAAATTATTGTAATACTTCCCACCAGACCTACTTAAATATTTATTTAAAATTTCGAAAGGGGAAAGCTGTTATAATACATATTTGACAACACCATTTAAAACAGAGTGAATTCCTAATATATTCGGGAAATTGTAATGAAAATTTTTGTTTCAATTCCAAAGAAAATAATTGTAGACAATTTTCGAGAAGTGGTAGACGTTTATTTGTAAAGTTCATTTTGTTATTATACTTTAATGCACACTTTTATTTAGCAAATAGCTAATACTACATATAAATTCAAATTTAATATTTGTTTTTCGAAATTGATATTAGTATTTAACTACAATTTTCCTGTCATAAATACATATATTGAATATACAGCCATAAAATAAAATTAAACAGTTACACTATATATAAAATTAAGCCAATCTTTCATTTGAAATCTTGTGAAATAATCTATTTGTTCTAGTAAATTATCTTAATAGATACTTTACTAAATTGATTATAAAAACACTATTTAGTCACTATGCATCTTTATGTTTTAATAGTGGATCTAAATTTAATCATAATTATTTACTTATTGAAATAGCCTTTATTTAAAATAAATATACAGACTCTTTTGATGAAAATATATATCAAGAGATTTAAATTGAGAAGTAAATATAGTATTGAACACGGTGAAATACATCAAGAGCACATTAAAAATGACAACTTGAATCCTAAAGGAAAACAATTTTTTTTAAATTTATTTGAACGTATTGCGTTGTAACAAATTCCACATTTTCTCAAATATCTCAACAATTCTGATACAACTAGTTAAAGTAATTTAAATGTTTTAAGCTATTTGAATGTTATCACTCCAGTAATTTTTAATGTATTGTAAAAGAATATTTTTAAGGTATTATTTTTTAAAGAAGTTCGTGTCAAACTCTTTGCAGAACTACATTTATACATTCTCTTTAAGAAATACTAATAATGTACTTTTTCCGTCATTTCTGTACATAAAATTAGTTAACGTACTTCTACGGCCATTACTGCTAAGAAACTTTTTAAATCGTTCATTCATATGATGCATGAACGTACATAAGAATAATGAATCCAATAAAAATCACAGCAAAAAATACACTAACGTGTATCTATGTTTGGTTGGATGCCGAAAACAGCTGGCGAGAATTAAGCGCTTGATAAAATACAGACAGTCATGCAAAACAATTTGTACTGGCCATAGTAAAGAAACATAGAATATATAGAAGTCATATGTCAATTGTTAAGTAAATGCACAAAAACTATTTTAGTGCATATAGTGAATTAGTTTACAAATATAGTTTACTTTTACGTATTTTCTCATATTTTTTATTTTATTTGTTTGCTTAAATCAAATTGTAACGATTATTTGACTGTAATCCCAAATTGAACTACTAGGGTATTGTTCAATTACAGCTTGAACATTTCAAAAATTAACATCTTCTATATATATTTTGTTTCAAATGTAATCGAATCTATCTAATATACGCACAAGTTGAAACTGTTTGTAGTTTATAACAATAACCTGCGTAAAGAGATCGACCCCCCCCCCCCCCCAAGGTGTCTGGAAAAAGCCCTCATTAAAATAAGTCAAACAAACAATTTTATGCATGAAGGAAAATTTCCTTGCGAAGCAATCAGTCGTTTCACAATGGAAATCCTCCATAGATATTTGACTGTATTTGCATATCTGGTATTTCACAGTTAGATGTCAGACATTTATGTCGTTGTTATCTCATTTATACGGCCTTTTGCATATTCTTTTCAGTGGTGTCTCACTTGATCTTAGAGAATTTATTCCATCCAAACTATATTGCGAAAAATAAGTACATACCACATGAAACTTTCAATACTTCCTAAAAGAAAGCAGTCATAAAAAGTAAGTGAATACAATTGTTTCGAGGGCGATTTATAGCTCTTTTCTTCAGGCCAAAAAACAATGTCTTAACAACTGGAAAGAGAAAACTGCAAAATGATAAGCAGGCAAATAATCTAATAGATAAATATGGAACACCCAATCTTGCCACACAACAATTGGGTATTCCATATCTATCTATTCGATTGTTTGCCTGTTTAACACCCTGCAGTTCTTCCGTAGCTGCTGTTAAGAAAATATACTATTTTTTGGTCCGAAGAAGAGGGCTATGGAACGCTCTTGAAACAATTGTCATTTAATTTTCATATGCCTGCTTCCTTTAAGGAATTATTGAAAGTTTTATTCTCACAAGCAGCAGTTTTATTAACACTTTACAACAAAGTTGAAAAGTGTTTATGACTTTGTTCATTCTGTCTGTCTGTCTGTCTGTCTGTCTGTCTGTCTGTCCGTTAGCACGATAACTGCCGTAAAAATGAGTTTATCAAAATGAAATTTTAGTATGTTGTTCAGACGGTCTGTAGGACCTATGGGAATATAAATAAATAATATCACCCAATTAGTTTTTTATTGAACCCGGGTTGAAAAAATGAAATACATTGAACCCTATGGGACCTAATTTTTCAAACATTTTTTAAGTAAATTTAAAATTCACGAATTGCTTCGAAATTTTTAGGAAATATTCACATTATCCCATAGAATATATAAAAAAAAATTCAGTAAAATATGTTAAGTAGTTTTTTAATTAAAAAAATTATTTAATATAGGGAAAAAAACAAATTCAATTAAATTCTGACTTTGGGATATCTTCCAGAAAGAAAAGAGAGAGATATTATATAATAAATATCTCTCCATTTGTTTAAACGTTTTGCATATGGGAGTGACTTCATATTTTAAAATAAATTTGGTAGATAACAATTTTTCATTTTTTTTAAATTTTATATAACTCTTCTTGATAAATTTAATTGATGGCATTTTAAATGCACTTTCCTACGTCCTAGAGAGTTAAAATTTGGTACACAGCTTAAATTTGTTGAACATTTTATTCGACAAAAATTTGATGGATCTTTAAATATAGATCATACATTTTTTTCGAAATGGCCTGAAAATAATCCCCGTTCACTTCTATAAATCATTGGTGTAATATTGTTAAAAATTCTGATGTGGACTGCACATGTCTTTCTCCGCAGACTCATATTCGTTCTCTTTATTTATTCAATGATAATTTGAGTTTATCTGCACAACATAAGTATTTTAAATGACATTGAATTTACACGTTAAACTTAAATTTGGTTCTCATTTGATAGCTGGACTTATTGTCAAAGGTGGCGTAGCGAAAACGCGAAAAAACTAGAATATCTCAAGAACGGCTAGTCCTAGAGTAATGGGGTTAGTCTTATTCTTTTTGTTGTCAAAAATCACATATAAAATAGGAATTTAATTGATATAATTGAGCACACGTAGTCTTTTATTTTTTTAACACTTTACAACAAAGTTGAAAAGTGTTTATGACTTTGTTCATTCTGTCTGTCTGTCTGTCTGTCTGTCTGTCTGTCTGTCTGTCCGTTAGCACGATAACTGCCGTAAAAATGAGTTTATCAAAATGAAATTTTAGTATGTTGTTCAGACGGTCTGTAGGACCTATGGGAATATAAATAAATAATATCACCCAATTAGTTTTTTATTGAACCCGGGTTGAAAAAATGAAATACATTGAACCCTATGGGACCTAATTTTTCAAACATTTTTTAAGTAAATTTAAAATTCACGAATTGCTTCGAAATTTTTAGGAAATATTCACATTATCCCATAGAATATATAAAAAAAAATTCAGTAAAATATGTTAAGTAGTTTTTTAATTAAAAAAATTATTTAATATAGGGAAAAAAACAAATTCAATTAAATTCTGACTTTGGGATATCTTCCAGAAAGAAAAGAAAGAGATATTATATAATAAATATCTCTCCATTTGTTAAAACGTTTTGCATATGGGAGTGGCTTCATATTTTAAAATAATTTGGTAGATAACAATTTTTCATTTTTTTTAAATTTTATATAACTCTTCATGATAAATTTAATTGATGGCATTTTAAATGCACTTTCCTACGTCCTAGAGAGTTAAAATTTGGTACACAGCTTAAATTTGTAGAACATTTTATTCTACAGCAATTTGGTGGATCTTTAAATATAGATCATACATTTTTTTCGAAATGACCCGCAATTAATCCCCGTTCACTTTTATAAATCATTGTTGTAATATTGTTAAAAATTCTGATGTGGACAGCACATGTCTTTCCCTGCAGACTCATATTCGTTCTCTTTATTTATTCAATGATAATTTGAGTTTATCTGCACAACATAAGTATTTTAAATGACATTGAATTTACACGTTAAACTTAAATTTGGTTCTCATTTGATAGCTGGGCTTATTGTCAAAGGTGGCGTAGCGAAAACGCGAAAAGACTAGAATATCTCAAGAACGGCTAGTCCTAGAGTAATGGGGTTAGTCTTATTCTTTTTGTTGTCAAAAATCACATATAAAATAGGAATTTAATTGATATAATTGAGCACACGTAGTCTTTTATTTTTATATATAACGATTTTTGCTGGCCATTTCGCAAAAATAGCCCGTTCCTTTTTCCCGAATCGTAGTAGAATAACCTACAAATGATTTATATACAAAATTTTGTTAAATTTGGTATATAAATCACTTGTAGGTTATTGAAATATTATACTCCAAATTTTGTTAAATTTGGTTCATTAGTTTTTAGCTAGAGTGGATAAAGGCAATTTCTGCGGCCATTTCGCAAAGAAGGCAGATTCTTTTATTACGAATCGTACTATAATCTAATGAACATCAGGATTTCCCACAAAAAACATACCTACCAAATTGTATGAAATTCGGTCCATTAGTTTTTCAATTAGAGTGGATGTAATATCCACACAGACACACAGAAACATACACAGATACACCCTTACACATACAGACGTCTTCCGAAAAGTAGTTTTTTCGTGTTCTAGAAGTCCCAAAACGTGTAGATACTTTGAAAATTCGAGTTCCGATCTTCGGCACGATTCCAATACTTTGAGGACATACACATACACATATTTATTATCTGTGTATTATCTGTGTATCTAAATTCCGTGCCTATGCAATTACAATAGTTGTGATTTTAAATGATCCCTAAACTTTTATTATTTCTTCAAGGAAGCCTAATTTTAACATATGCAGAATGCAAATATCTCAAGCGATTGTAAGATGAATTACATAAGAATTGCTGAATTTTTTTCACACAAACTTATTTAGCTTTGGAGTCTGGAATACAAGTTATATGAATGAAATATTCATTGATTTTGCATAAAGAATCAGATGATTTATATTTCGATACAGTTTTAAATATTTAAGTATAATAAATTACTGTAGTACTGTGATAATGTAAAAGATATTACCACTGAATGAATCACATTTTAGAAATTTTTAAATGAAATTACATTTCAGTTGGAAAGTGTTTCATAATCAATGCTTATGCATGATTGATCTTTCTTGTTTTTATATATAACGATTTCTGCTGGCCATTTCGCAAAAATAGCCCGTTCCTTTTTCCCGAATCGTAGTAGAATAACCTACAAATGATTTATATACAAAATTTTGTTAAATTTGGTATATAAATCACTTGTAGGTTATTGAAATATTATACTCTAAATTTTGTTAAATTTGGTTCATTAGTTTTTAGCTAGAGTGGATAAAGGCAATTTCTGCGGCCATTTCGCAAAGAAGGCAGATGCTTTTATTACGAATCGTACTATAATCTAATGAACATCAGGATTTCCCACAAAAAACATACCTACCAAATTGTATGAAATTCGGTCCATTAGTTTTTCAATTAGAGTGGATGTAATATCCACACAGACACACAGAAACATACACAGATACACCCTTACACACACAGACGTCTTCCTAAAAGTAGTTTTTTCGTGTTCTAGAAGTCCCAAAACGTGTAGATCCTTTGAAAATTCGAGTTCCGATCTTCGGCACGATTCCAATACTTTGAGTACATACACATACACATATATATTATCTGTGTATCTAAATTCCGTGCCTATGCAATTACAATAGTTGTGATTTTAAATGATCCCTAAACTTTTATTATTTCTTCAAAGAAGCCTAATTTTAACATATGCAGAATGCAAATATCTCAAGCGATTGTAAGATGAATTACATAAGAATTGCTGAATGTTTTTCACACAAAATTATTTAGCTCTGGAGTCTGGAATACAAGTTATATGAATGAAATATTCATTGATTTTGCATAAAGAATCAGATGATTTATATTTCGATACAGTTTTAAATATTTAAGTATAATAAATTACTGTAGTACTGTGATAATGTAAAAGATATTACCACTGAATGAATCTCATTTTAGAAATTTTTAAATGAAATTACATTTCAGTTGTAAAGTGTTTCATAATCAATGCTTATGCATGATTGATCTTTCTTGTTTATTATGATATACCACGTAATTCGTTGATTGTTTTAGAATACCGTTCTTTTAACTCAGTAAAATCTTAAATATTTAATAGATTTTAGTTTATCTCCGAATTTCTATTTTATTTTATATAAAATTAATGCAATGACTATGCAACAATAATTCGTTTTTTGGCTCATTGTGCGATTACCTTGAAGAGAAAGAGGGAGAAGCATAATCACTCCGAAAACATAACGTAACGTAATTAAATATTTCAATCTAAAACATAACGTAATTAAATATTTTAATCTTTATTCATAAGTCTCCATCGATTCATACTCTAAGAATGAGATTATTGGCTTATGATTATGAAATAAGGTATAAATATTTTCAACTGTAAATTGTCTAAATAACAAACAAATATTGCATCGATTGTAAAGTCCGACCTGAAAATGGATTTATTCTTTCAAGTATTTAATTTCAAACTGAATTTTCCCTCGAAGAATGTAATCAGTGGTTGAGCTTCGTCTGAATCAAAATTAATGTTGAAATCATCACTGAGAATCATTGATAATTTGTCCAGATTTCTTCTCAAAAATTATGCATTCGCAATAGTGTGTATGGCAGCAAGGCTTTGTGAATAAATCCAATGGTCTCATTAATGTTTTCGTTCGGCGATATGTAGATTACGACCATGAGAATAGTTTTAATTTTCCAGTCGACATTGTGTTGCACAAAGTTCACAAATTCCTGTGGGATGGACACCCATAGCACTCAAACACTTTCGGTGCTCTTTTGTTTTGCCATACTAAAACTCACAAAATTTCATAATTTTATCGAGCACTTGCCAACAGCACAAAACTAATCTTCATAAATAAACTGCATACGTATTAAATCTCGCAAAACTTAACAATTTTCAACGTATACTTGTCAAGAAACAAAAAACAGCGCTTCATAAATACCCTGTATACGTAGTACACTAAGAAAGCGCTCAGATTACATTACGAGTACCCACTGTAACAAACGTGTGGCGTATATGAAATAGAGTAGAAATATTCTCCTCCCTTCACTCTGGGCTTTTTACTTGGGGAAGAAAGCTTTTCGTCCCTTTTGTCTCGTTCGAGCAAACTTACACTACTGCGGCAAAAGAAGTTAACTTCAAAAAGTCAATTAGAAAGTCATCGACCATTGCCGAATTAGTAAGGTACAACATTTTAAAGAAATGAACAGTCTAGAATCTCTACGTATTACATGCAAATGATGACTGTGACACGTATAACCGCTGCTGAAGATAAAGCATGCGAGGAAATTTGCAAACCATGGTCGATCACCAAGTGAGTATCGTGATTTGTCTGCGTACTTTGATGAGTATTGCATCAAAATAGATCATGACAGGCTATTCGATTGCAGATTATTGGGAGATGGTACTTCTATACGTCGAATTCGTACGAAACGTTGTGGAAGCTGCACGATAATATTATTTCTTCCTACTTCCTACTATTCCACATCCACGTGTACTGCTGGTGAACGTGCCATAG
This sequence comes from Amaurobius ferox, assembly GCA_951213105.1. Classification (NCBI taxonomy): domain Eukaryota; kingdom Metazoa; phylum Arthropoda; class Arachnida; order Araneae; family Amaurobiidae; genus Amaurobius; species Amaurobius ferox. The sequence goes on along the minus strand of OX578141.1, from coordinate 35,839,997 downwards.
GAAGTTTTTTCTTGCCTACAAACATGCATTGTGGCAGACAATGGACATATTGAACATTATGTAAATATTGCTTTTAGGTTAAATGAAAGGGTGTTTCCTTACTAATTTGGTGATAATCTAAAACTTTCTAATTGACTTTTTCATGTATTTCTCACAATATATGGGATGGGAATGCTAATTTCCAAATATAGCTGGCCGTTAAGCGTGCTGCCGTCATCCTCATCTGGTTCTTCATAGTGTTTTACTATATCAATTTCTCACTTCCATAGCTCTAGTTACCAAAATTTAAAACTTATTTGACCTACTTACAACTTTGCAGGTCACCCGCTAAACATGCAACTCACACCTTCCTTTTGATGCGAATAGCATACGTGCTGAGTTTATGTGACAGAAAGCGAAGAGTTGCGAAAAATGTAGACAATTTGGACAGTTATACCCTCGAACATAAGATAAAAATGTAAATAATTTTCTTATTTTGTCGGGAATATAATCCAGTTAAAGAATATATAACAAAACGTCAATATTTTAATATTTTGAACATTTTATTTTTCTGAATAAAATTTTAAAATGTATCTGTCTGAGCAAGTGCTCTTTTTCTATATTTCATATCTTAGAAACTATAAAAGATAGATAGGAATAGTAAGCGACAAATATATGTACTAGGAATTTTTTTATCAAAATCTATATTTAAAAAAAAAAGCTCTTAAAATTTTCGATTAATCGTCTGATGATTGAAAATTTTAATCGTTGAAAATGTTTCGTTCTTTAAATTTTAATGATTAAATCTCAAAAGCTGAAAATGGTAACTCTGAACAATAAGCAAACATTTGTAGCTCTTTAAAATCCCTATAAGTGCATATAATTGGATTTTGGATAGAGCTCCGATTATTTTTTTTTCGAAAATAACTAAAATATTATCTGTCCGAATAATTTTCTTTTTTTCACTCAAAATATCCTCAAAACTATAAAATATAGATAAAGTAAGTGAAAAAAAATGAGGAAATTTAGTTTCTAAATCCATATTTAATTTTTAGAAAAAGTTCTTATAGTTTTAGAGTAATTGTCTTGTCAAGTTGAAGAAGACTGAAAATTTTCCATTTTCCAAGTTTATAATGCTTATATCTTAAAAGCTAAAGGTACAAGATATAAAAAATAAGAAAGTATTTGTAGCTCTTTGAAAACCTTACACGTGTATGTAATTGGATTTTGGATCAAGCTGTTAGTTTTCTAGTATAGTGGTTAAAATTTCGATATTTCAGCATTTTAACCTGGATTTTCCAAGGGGTGGGAAAAGTATAATATTTAAAATGTCACGATTGTTGCAGATTAATCTGTTTAATTACTTCTTGGTGAAATATTGATGCACAAGCACGATATATGTATATATAATACCTTCCCTGCAATACATGGTAATGTATAGGGAAAGTATTGGAATCATGTCGAAAATCGCAACTCGAGTTTCCGACGGATCTACACGTTTTGTGACCTCTAGAATACGAAAACACTATTTTAGCGTGATGTCTGTGTGTGTGTGTCTGTCTGTCTGTGCAATGTATGTATCCACTCTAACTAAAAACTAATGGACCGAATTTCATAAATATTTGTAGGTAAGTCATTTGTGTGCGACCCTGGTGCTTATTAGTTTTTAGTATGATTCGGGGCAAAACAACCCGCCTTTTTTTTTGCGAAATGGTCCGCAAAATTTATCTGAATCCACTCTAACTGAAAAACTAATTGATCAAATTTTACAAAATTTGATAGATAAGCTTCTTGTGAGTCACCCTGGTGCAGATTAGATCTTGGTACGATTTGAAAAAGAAGAACCTGCATTTTTTTACAAAATGGCCCTCAAAAAATGTATATATCCACTCTAACTTAACTAATCGACTAAATTTCATAAAATTTGATAGAAAAGTCACTTGTGTGCGACCCCGATGCTGATTAGATTTTGGTACGATTCGGGATAAATGAACCTGCCTTTATTGCAAATTGGCCCGCAAAAAGTGTATGTGTCCATTCTAGCTGACTAACTAATTGATCAAATTACACAAAATTTGGTAGATAATCTCCAAATACTCGTAGGATACTGTGATGCTGGTTAGATTTTGATACGATTCGGAAAAAAGGAATCTGCTTTTTTTATGGCCCGCAAATCTAATATATTCGATCTAAAATAAAATACTACATCTGCAAGACAGTGAAACTCTGGAGTAAATAACTAAATTGGATGAAATACATTAATTAAGTACTTGTTCTACATGTAAAATTTGACATCCAAGCAGATAAATCTGACCACATGACTGTAGGATAAATCATTCTCGAGATATTGCAGTTTTTGGAATTTTAAGGACCTGAAGAATTTGTGGCGATTAGGAGTCGCCGGGCCCCGAACCAGGGACCCTTTGCTTCGTAGACCGACATTATAATGACTGAGCAAAAGCTATCTCCAGCTCTGTTCTTATAATTCGGGTACAGGTTCCAAGCATCTTTGATCAGATGTCTTTGCTGACGAAAATTTAAAGTGAATTAAGTTGTCAAAAGAAACGAAGATGCAATAAAAAAACGAATTGGATATAATATCAAAAAATTATCCATACTGTTTTCTGCAATTAAACTCAATTTAATGCATAATGAAATAAAAAATTACAAAATGAATTTGAATCTGCAGGGCAAGTCATATACTGCTCACATCAGATTTTTAAATTAGGAAGTTAAATGAACTTTGAAATTCTAAAGATGATTAATGATTTCTGAGGTTTGAACAGAATAGATAGAACTATACTTATTCAACTATACCTATTCATGTATTACCTACGTATGGAACTATAAGTATTTCCAGGCAAGTTTATAGATTAACTTGAATGTAAAATCTCATCAGATATATTGTATAAGTTTAATTTATATACCGCCAAAAAAATTAGTAAAATAATTGGATGATTTGAGGTGAAGTCTATGGTCGGAGTTTCCAGATAACAAAAAGAGCGAAAACTAAAAGTACTATCTAGCTATAAACAGTTAGCGAGTCACTTGTATTGCCTGTACGAAACAAATAAATCTGAAAAGTCGAATAAACTTAATAAATTCTAGATTTTTATATTACAAAATGTTATTCACGCGAAACCACTTCGGCTTAATTAAACTGAAGTCACCTCCGATTTTTCTTTCCATTTTTAAATTTAGTTAATTCTAACTTTATTTATTTGACACCTCCCAATTTATTCATTTCATAGAATAATGAAAAAAACCATACACATAATCCTTTTTAAAGTCAAAGAAATATTTCTAACTTTCAGGGTGATAAATATTGTCTGGAATAAATAACTCAGGATTTCGGTCACTCATTCATGCGAAAATAAACTGAGATTCTACTTGAAAGAATTTATTTGGGGCTGCAACGATTGGCAGCCATTTAAAACGTTTATTTGGGCGTCAAATTTTAGAACATCAGACTGTGTAATAGTTTCCAATGCTGGAGCAGATACGGAAAATCAATCATAGTTAAGCCCGAAAACTTTTCTGTCTTTAACAGAAGATACCCCCATCGTTTTCCTTTATTTAGAACTTCCTTTTTAATTTGTTTAACCCTAAGATTCCTTTATGCGCGGACAAACTTCAGCCGTCTCAATAAAAATTTCAGCCACTTTTCTTTGTCTCCATTCATTCGCGCTTGTTATAAGGTACATTATTGTTGTTACTTGGAGCGTATTTCGACGGTAAATGCTCCAAAAGAATTATTTTATTTTAAAATATTTGTTTGAAGGCTTTCTCTTTACAAAACTATGAAGTTTGCTTACATTTATCTTGCGAAATGGCTGCATATCTATAAAGAGGGGATACAGTACGAATAATAATGTCTATTTCTATTGTATTGATTGAGATGAATAAGCAAATACAAAAATTTACATTTAGAAGTACCTAAAAATTTATTTAATCAATAGAATAGAATATATAGAAAAAGTGAAAGGTGCATTGCATAAAGATTAAGAAATATTACTATTTTGATGCTTAGGTGCTTATACGAAGTACATTCTATGAACTTGGATGGATATTTTCTCATTAAATCGGGTGATTTCTGACAAACTAGCCGCCTTCGGCAACCAGTCTGTTCGCTACCCTTGAAAATTCTGACCGTGGCAAACTCGCTGGCGCGACCTACCAGAAAGGTGTAAGGTAACTATTTGGACGGCCAGGAAGTGCCACCCAATTTAAACCGGAACCCAGTGGGGGAGGCATCCACAGGAACCGCACCCTCCTTCCCCTACCACCAACCTCTCGAAAGCACTTACGGACCCACATGTTTAACGTGATCGTACTCCGCGTGAACACTGCTGCAGTTTTGGCAGTGGCGGGAATCGAACCCGGGCCTACCGAGTTGTTGTTGTTGAAACCCAGACCGTCCGACCTACCAGAAAGGTGTAAGGTAACTGTTTGGACGGTCGGGAAGTGCCACCCAATTTAGACCGGAACCCAGTGGGGGAGGCATCCACAGGGACCGTACCCTCCTTCCCCTACCACCAACCTCTCGGAAGGACTTTCGGACCCACATGTTTAACGTGATCGTACTCCGCATGAACACGGCGGCAGTTTTGGCAGTGGCTGGAATCGAACCCGGGCCTACCGAGTGCAACTCCAGCGCGCTAACCAATGGGCTACCGCGCCCCGGGCCTACCGAGTGCAGTTCCGCGTTTAAAATATAACGTAATATCACCGCTACAATCTCCATAAAGTTTTCCATAAATTCTCCAATTTTATTTCTTCCGTTCCATCGTTCCCTCATTTAAAATATCCATAAAATTAAAATATCCATAAATTAAAATATCCATTTAAAAAAAATCCATATCGTTCCACCATTTAAAATATCGCATAAAACATTAAATAACAATAATAATTTCACCCTCACAATATCTCAACCGCGTCACGTCCCTGTGGTAGAAAAATCGGAACTTCGCCGGGTCTGTCGAGAAATTGAAATTCGGAAATTCTTAAAATCCCGATCCTGCGACAATTTTTTATTATTTCTTGACCAGATTGAGCTTGTAAGAAAGCCAGATCTTTGAACTTTCTAAAAATGTAAATTGTTAGTCGAAATCATTGGTACTTTTTCCGATGCGAGGATTTAAAAGCCAAAGTTCGTTTTTTTTTTTGAGCCGAAAATGACTTTTGTTTTAAAATCTTTAAAAAATATTAGAATTTGAAATTGAGATTTGAAATTGATATATTTTTACTCGCAATTGTCTGCCCTTTTCGGTGATGCAATTTGTTTGTTTCTACGACGTCTGGATGGTGGAGAAAAAAGGGGGAAAATGTGAAAAAACGGTCGAAATCGCATAAAACATTAAATAACAAAAAAAAATTCAAATTTTAAAAATCGGTTTTCACGTATCCCCCCCCCACGGGTCCCCGATTGCCAAATTTCGTAGCTCTCCGACGCGCAGTTGCTGAACCTGTAGTGTATAAGACAGACACACAGACATTGCCTTTTATTATATAGATTGGTTTCATGACTATTTTTGGTCTTCTGACACTCAAACATTTTCTATTTAACAGTTCCTTAAAAAATATCATTATACTAAAACCTTACTTTGAATATGAAACTCATTACGTTATGCACATCATTCCCGTCAATAATTATTTGCTAATTTTGTATTCCGATTAACACAAATTGAGAAAAATGGCAGTATAAGGAATTGAGAAAAAGGACAATAATTTGATTGAGGAAAAGGACAGTAACACATATAAATTGATATTTAAAGTGTTTAATGTTGAATACGTCGAAAAGGCGGTCGTGAAATAATGCAAAAAATCATTTATTCAAAAATGTTCATGACTGAGATATTAAGAAATAAGGAGAAATATGTAACATTCTGATTTTAATAAATACAGAAGCTATTTGAACATTTTAGAATACATTTAAAGCAATAAAATTAAGGTTTGAAGTAACAGTATGTATTTCTTGAATATTCTATATGATGTCCCTGGATTATCATTCTACATCCTAATTTCCAAGAGAGCTTTACTTAAAGTTATGAGTGGTACATTATTCCACTCCTCTTTCACAATTTTTAATAGTCCATCCATTGATTCAGGTCAGCGTTTTTAAGTTCTCTTTATAACAATGAAAAATCATTATATACCATTGGTGATACATCAGGGGACTTTGAAGGAATAATGAAGGTATAATCTTAATACCTGTATCTTTTGTCATTTCCTCAATACATTTAGTGGTATACATTTAGTGGTAGATTTTAATGTATGACTGATATATTTATCCTGATGAAGTTCTGCTCTATTCAGACTCTGTGGATAAAGGTGTAGTATTTCTTATTTAAATAAAAAAATTAAAACACATTTTTGGTAATATGTTGAATTGATTTTGATATTTTTTCAGCTATTCTTAACTTTAATTTACCATTGTACGAAAAGACAGCAGACAATATAGTAAACCGGCTGGCCCCAAGACATGGCGTTAATTTCCAATTAATTTATGATGGGGGAAATAAAGAATTTACACACACACACTTCGAAAGGTCACGTGGTCCTTAGGACATCAAGCAGTTACGCCTATCTGTAGCCAGTGACAGTTTCCTAGCACCAGTTCAGCAGCCAATGAGCCCAAAGGAGAGATATGAAAGCGAAGCCATCACTGAGAGTTGGATAAATACTAGTCTGAGTAAAAAAACAAAAACAATTTATTCACACAGAACACGGAGAATTCGACATTCATGCAGATGGAGAACACATGGGAAATAAGATGTATACCCGTTTTGAAATTCTAGATGAGTTGCAAAAAATTTGTCCTATAACGACTGCTTTGAAAGATACCTCTTCAGGTGATATAGAAAGCAAAAGGTATCCTTTTATCGTACATGAGAATATTACATTTTAATTAAGAATTTGACTCTAAAGTCTATCAAAATTCCAGTCTGAGTCTGTCATCACAACCAGCTCCAAAACTTTAATTGGAAAACTTAATGTTTAATAAAATATAAATTGATAATGTCAAATTGAAGTATAAATGAAAATCTGAATAATAATTTTAATTACTTCAAATAATAATTTTAATAAATATATAAGTTTGAAACAATGTGTCATCATTTTAAAGTGTTGCATTTTACTGTTTTACTATTTATTTTCTAAGAATGGTGTTTATTCACAAGTTTATACCGGACGCTGTAAATTGGTAGGTTATTTGTCTGATGCATGATACTATAAGCACGATTATGAGGTCAAACTAATTTAATGTATAAAATAAATATTAATACGTATTTATAATATCATGCAGCCAACAAATAAATAGGTGAGTTTTTTGTTCGATGCATGGTATTATAAACACGATTAAACACATTAACACACGATTAACATACGGCCAAACTAAGTTAATTTAATGAATAAAATAAATATTGAAATATTAACTTAACATATTTTTCACCACAAAAGACATTACTTTTTTATTAATTTACTTGTCTTCTCTGCCACAGAAATTAATTTTATCAAATTGACAGTGGCTTAATTTGGGCTAACATTTGCATGAGTAATCCTATTTTGCTACACACAAGCACCAGCTCATAGCGACTTGACCGAACTGAAATATCAAAATGAGATCACATCATCATGCTATTAGATAGGTGTCGTAGATCTACAGTTTATGTTAATGAATAAATATTGTCTTTCCTAAGCTTTACTAATAGACGAGTGACTTTCTTCTGAAGTTATCTGCCGTTTAGATTGTTCTGTACACTTCCCAGACTTAATTCTTATGGGCATGTCTAAAATGGTATAGGAAGAAGGATTACTACTGGCCATCTCGTCACTCTTTTGTTAAAGCTTTAAACCGCAATGCTAGGAGAAAAGGAATTATTTCCTCGGGAGCTTATTGATAATTATTGGCCGTTAATCGCATTCCTTATTAATGGCAGCTTTGATACTTATTTTTTTTTCTTTTTGTCTATCTGTGGAGACGTTTTCTTCCAATTTATTTGCGCGCGCGCCTGTGTGTGTGTGTGTGTGTTGTTGTTGTTGAGACCCAGACCGTGCGACCTACCAGAAAGGTGTAAGGTAACTGTTTGGACGGCCGGGAAGTGCCACTCAATTTAGACCGGAACCCAATGGGGAAGGCATCCCCAGGGACCGTACCCTCCTTCCCCTACCATCAACCTCTCGGAAGGACTTACAGACCCACATGTTTAACGTGATCGTACTCCGCATGAACACGGCGGCAGTTTTGGCAGTGGCGGGAATCGAACCCGGGCCTACCGAGTGCAATTCCCGCGCGCTAACCACTAGGTACCGCTCCCCCGTGTGTGTGTGTGAGTGTGTGTGTGTGTATGTGTGTGTACTTGTAGCTGTCATCCTTTTTCCTATTCCAGAAATGATTTCAGTTAATTAGATAATATATATCAAATGTATTTAATGTGCTAAATGTACGTTTACCGCCAGTTTTCAATTTATTGATTTAATTCAGGACACCAGCATTTTTTCGCGTACCTTTAACATGCATTTTCAGAAAATAGAATTTTATTTCCATTACCTAAAAGTTTATTTTATGATCATGGAGTGAGTTTGATAATTTGAAAGCGCAAACGGTCACCAATGAATGAGTAATGAATATATGTTGAGAAATATATTGTAAATTGCCCTTTATATAGGTTTTATACATGGAATTTGTTAATTTCCAATATTATTGATATACATCAGAATATTTTAATATTAATTTAATTATATAATTTTTATTTAGATTTATTTTACTTTTTTAATTAACCTTTTGCTTACGGGTGGGACAGCGTCCATCCCAAACGAAGAACCTCTCAAAAAGACAGGTATTTGACATACCCTATCCCAAGCAGCTCGATCCCCTTTGAAGGCATCGGCGTCCATGGACGCCAATGTTTGCAAAGGGGGATCGAACTGTTTGGGATAGGGTATGTCAAATGCCTGTCTTTCTGAGAGATTCTTCGTTTGGGATGGACGCTGTCCCACCCGTACGCAAAAGGTTAGAGACTAAATGGGCTAAATGAAACCTAAATGGGTTGTTGTTCTAATTAGAGGCTAAATAAGAAAGTTTTCATCTCACAAAAATAGAGCTTAAGTTATAAAGTTTTTTATTCAATCAAGAAAAATGAAATAATTCATGAATTCTCTTTGTGGCATTGCACCTCACGAATAAGAAAAATAAATAAATCTAATCAACGTAGATTAGAAAATGTTTAATGATACCGATAACATAAAATAATCAGCTTTATATATCACACATACAAGGTTAATTTTCTCTTCGGTGTTAATAATTGGGTGTAAATCATCCTTAAATATTAACTTAACTACCTCGTTTTTCAAGTTTATTGACTTATTTGATTATAAAAGATAAGTGCTAACTGCATTTGTATGATGAATAACAGTTCCACTCCAGCATACTTAGTCCTAGCCAGAAACGAACAAGTAGTTTGGGGTCCAGACCAATATCTCTTTCGGAAAACTTCTTCTCCATTGCCGAAACCAGGCATGAAATAGCGAAGGACTTACGCAAAGAGTATGGTTCCAGAGTTTATGCTCGTTCACTGTAAAACTAAGATTTAAAAGAATCTTTTTTTTTTGTAAGTAGATTTTATAGAGATTTTATACATATTTGTTTTCAGACTTGCAAGAAGAAAATTAAGATAAATATTTTTAAATCTCTTCGATTGTTCCTTTCTCATTCCTCCAAAGTTCGATTTCTTTGTTTATATAGTTGAAACTACAAACTAAATTTATACAAAAATATAATTCGTTTGAACTATCTGTAGATTTATATATGTCAAAACTTCAATTTAAACTGCAAATTAGTGATAAACATTTATAATTAGTGATAAACATTTAAATTAGCATTTCTATAAGTTATTAATGCAAAACTATGTTATAAAAATCTGCATTAAAATAAATAAAACATAATTGAAAATGATTAATTCATAAACTATTTACAATTTCTTTGAGTTTTTTCCTCATTTCTTTTAAATTCCTCAATTTTAAAAAAATGAGTATTGGATCTTTGGGTTTTTTCCTCATTTCTTTTAAATTCCTCAATTTTAAAAAAAATGAGTATTGGACATTCATTATATGTTACTATATCTAAATTTTCTAAACTTTATTTCAAATATTTAAAAGGTATGGGAACTTGATATTTTTGCTTCCCTACAATTTAGGGACATAGGCACGTTCCCTGAATGCCTTGCCGTAAATTGGCCCCTTGTCCTAGCACATCTAATATGTGTTACTCATGGTACAAATAGGTTGAGCTCATTCAGCGAATAAATTTGGAATTTAGACTCAGACGTATTTAGACTCTCAGCCATGGATATTCAAGCAGCTAGAGATCACAAAATTCCATGCAGAGCTTCCATATAATATAAGTTTTGGAAAATTTCTTAATTTGCATGTAGAGCGTTGTATAAATATTTACAAATGCCCTTTTAAATAGCGACCAGTTAGATTATCTATTTAACTAAGTATTTTTGAATCTAAAGTTTAGATTGTTCAGATCCTAGACAATCTTTCATATGCTTTATTTAGAACAATTTTGTATGTTCTTCTGTTGAAAAGTTTTCAAAAGGTTATTGTTTGCAACTGATTAATGTTTAATAACGATTTTCCACCCTTTAAAAATTGTACACGCGCTGTAGAACATTTAAATCAACAATCATTCATTTAGCCAGTTTAATAGGAATGTAGTATAATATTATTTTGGTCGGATAACCACAGTACCCCCTGTTCCTAAAAGTACATATGACCAGAAAGTAATATTCGCAATATTATATTTATAAATTTTGCTACGTGACTACATGATAAATTAAAATCCTCTCTGTTCCTTGTGACGATTGGTGTAGTTACATACTGCATATTTATGGTATATATCATTGCATTATTTCACATGCTTTTAGTTTATCATTAAATATATATTATTTTTCTTTTATTTCCAGGATTTTACTCTTGATTTCTACTTTCGTCAAGCTTGGACCGATGACCGGCTTTCGTTTACCCCGAGGACGGGATTCGAGAGCTTGACGGTAGGCGCCGAGGTCGCTGATCGAATTTGGGTCCCGGACACCTTTTTTGTAAACGAGAAGAGCGCCTATTTCCACAAAGCTACTACACAAAATACATTCCTCCGTATCTCCGCAGGTGGCGAAGTCTTCAGAAGTATTAGGTGAGTGAATTCTACCCTTTTCATTTTTCCGATATATAGAAACAACATAAATATGCAAGTACCTGAAAGCAAGGTTTTAAAGGTTAAAAACGTTTTAAAAACGAAGGATATTTTTAAAAAATTGGAAACTAAGTTGGTAGGTTAGGTGTCAAAGAAACAATCAAATAAACCTCAGCAAAAATAAAATAAGTTATTTTCAAGTGTTGGGCATAAAAAGTCTAAATATTTCAAAATTGTAATGCCATATATTGTTTAATATATTCAATATAAAATCCATGCTTTAAAAATATCTAATGTAAGCATATTTTAATTCTTATACAAGAATAATTTAAAATATATTTAAAACAATAAAGTAATTACAAAATCTAAGAAGTATTAGCATATATATTTGTCAAAATTTATGTGACTCGGCTTGTAAATTTCGTTTCCCATTGATAAATGTGTATCATTCATATAGCTTAAAAATGCAACATAAAATATAAATATAATCCGTTCGCTAACTCGCAAAATTCATAGAAATATGGCATGCAATAGTTATTACTTAAACTGATACTAAACGCCTGTGACGATTTAAGTTATTTTTCAACAATATGCCTTACGATATCTCATGATCAATCATGAATTGCGCTAACTTCCTAGAGATGTTTTAATTAATTCTTTTAGCCACTATCATTCACTATCTTCGCCCAATATAGGACTGAGAAATTGCACATTGAATACATTCCAAAATACATAATTTGTTTATGTTTTTTGTGAAATAATACTTTATATAAAATAATAAATAATATAATCTATATTAATTCCATTTATTTCAAATACGATCTTTCTTGAATGTTCTTTATAATTGAAAGATTTTTATGATATGATTCAATTTAGCTGATAATTGCATTCTTTGATTTTTCCACTTTTCCATTTGAATTACGTAAAATATATATTTAAATTATTAAAACGTGTGCAGCTTCGTTTAATCTATGCATGTTTTTATTTATGCCGAGCGCTTTATCTGAAAATTTGTGTTCCCCAAAGTCGTAGATGATATTAAATGAAAGATTTTTTTTTCTATTGAAGACTGTTGGCTATTCAAAGAGATGGAATTCGATATCCAAAAACATATTTTTAATTATTTGTTAAAAAAAACTAACAATCGATCCCGTAAATATCTCTCTGGATAATTTACAACAATAAACAAGTTACGTACGTCTTACAATAATAAATAACGAGACCCACTAGATGAAAGAATTATTGAGAAGCATTTTATTTAAGGTATTAACCTACCCACGTAATATGCGATACTAGACTATCATGTGGCTCCAGGAAATTAACCTGACTTATATATTTCTTTACTTTCGATCCCACAGTTCCTATTTCAGCAAACATCGTGTGTGACGTTATCCTTGACTTACCCATGTAAAGAATGGGCACCAAACAAGTACCAAGGTGCAACAACCAACAAAGTCGTCCATTAAACATAAAAAATACACAAAAGTAAAATTGAAAGAGTTTGTTTTAAAAATAAGAAATTCAAAATGTTCGGAATAGTCCAAGATAAAGATAAATGGAGCAAAAGATAAAGATAAATGAAGACTTTTTTGTTCTAGAAAACGATTTGAAAGTTTTCTGCCATGTCAGCAAAATTTTGGTACTCTTATCGCCTATCTTGTCTCTATGATCAAAATATATGAGAAGTACTCTGCCAGTATTTTGTCTGGACACATTCTTTAGGACCGTCCTTGCGTGTGTTTGAAATGGCTACTGACTATCGTTAAAGATTCAAACACTCCTCTCCAAAGAAAGGTTAATAACAAATTGATCTCTTTTTATAGAAATACATTTTAATCTTCGCCTTGGATAGGGTTATAAAAATCTTTAGATAGGAAACTTATTTTTTCTTTACTATATTTCAAAATTTATAGATGTAAAGGAAATAGAATTTAGTACTTTTCATATTCTTATATAATAAAAAGTTCTGTATTATGTCTAAAAAAGTAGCGTATAGCATCGTAATGTCTACTATTTCAAAAACTATTTTTAATCTATAAATATCTAAGAATCAGTAATCTTAGACTAAATTGTTTTAATCCGGAGAATTTTCAGCGGAATAACATTGACCTAAGTCAAAATGAACACTTGGAATTTTGAGTAACAGAGTGTTCTATTAATTTGTAATCTTTGAGCGGTACTTTTGCTTCTACAATAGGTATGATTTCACGTGTTTACCTAGTTCTACACTTCAGAAAAACAAATATAAAATCTAAAAAAGCATTTTAAATAATTTCTATATTTAAGGAGTCATTGGCATAAAACTGTTCTGCATTATACTATTCTACCCAACACGCAAACAGTAATGGAAGGAAATTTACGGTAAATGCGAGTAAATATGGGTAATTATAAAAACCAGGTTGATACAAAAGGCCCCTATGAAATAATTTTTTAAACGCGATGGAGGTAAAATATTGGATAAATGTGTATTACTTTTACTTAAGCATCAATATGTTGTAAAAAATAAAATGCTGTGTATAACATTATTTATTGCTTTGGTCATAGCTGAATTTTCATTAAATATCAATCCACTAGATCCACGGCTTAGTTGTTTTGGGTAGCATTTTTCTCTGGGCTCTAAAATGTAAATGTAGGGTTTAAACTCAAATATACTTAACATCAAAAATTGATATAAATTGATATGAAAAGCTTTCGAAATTCACGTGACTATTTTAAAGTCCACAACGTTAACTACAGTAACAATTTAGATGCAATAAAATCTGTGCTATAAAAATGATTTTAAAACTCAAATATTCAAATGGAAGTTACATATATTTTGTCAAAGCAAATTAAAGAGCAGTATAATTCAAACTTACTATAAGGATTTTTTGCTTCACAATATGCAGTCAAATAAGTCATCCTTAATGCCATAAATAAACTCTTAATCAGTTATTTCGAATATCACTTATAACGAATATATTTTCTGTACCTCGCGCCTTCGCTACATGCGTACTCCACTGTACATATTAAAAGTATTTCTGTATAGACAGAAATTGAAAAGGATACTAATGTAATTTAAACCTCATTCTTTGTCAAGAAAGTGTTCCATGAAACAAAAGTCATTTATTTTCCACACCTCGAGCTTCGAAATACACGAAAAAAAATTTCCAATTTGATTGATTGCCAATTAGATTCTCTTACGCAGTCCATGTTACGAATTTATAAATGGTCCCTCTAAATTTTAGAAAACTCCCATATGCAGTGAAAAAATTAAGATAGATTTTAAACAATGATCTAGACAATTTCCGAGACTGGGCCACAATTAACATTATAACCTATCCGAAGAATAATCATCCTATTTTCTCATCTACTCAATCTTTTAAGTAATTAGTCCACGAAAAATGTCCAAAGCTTTTTACTGTTGGCATTAAATTTGTACTTGGCCATCATTTTTCAAACAACAAAAAACACTTTAGAGGTGGAAAAAATACATTATAATTTTAAAAAAAATCAAAGCCGCTTTAGAAGCTTTTAACAAAAGTGCGGTCGCAATTTATTTATTTTTCAATTATTAATCTTCAAATTATCTTCAAAGTATATCAGTTTATTATTGGCTTAAAGAAATTATCGAAGCCTAATAAAAGGACTTCTCAATTTCTCTTTATTAAATATAAGACAAATAAATGAACTAATGTAATGCATTTATAATAATTTATGGCTAAATTGAAGAGTTATTTAAAAAAATTTCTATAGCATTATTTATTACATATAATAGACGTGTCTATAATCGGCATTAATTTATTATTTAATCAATATGTATGATCTTAAGTTAATAATTACATATTTTCCCTTTCTAATTTAAACATATTAAAAATAAATTGTACAATAGTTAAGTAAAAAATATTTGTAATCACATTATACGTTATTTATGATTAACACTAATACATACTGGCTCTTATTTCCCGGCCATCCAAATGGTTTCTCTAAGTCCTCGAACGAGAAGGATGGTATGGGCTTTCGACATACTGGCTCTCAAGAGCATTTTACATGCTATACATTTTTTTTAAATAATCAGTTGCTTAGAACAGCTTCACACATTTTACATTGGTTATAAATTAATAGAAGTAATACACGACGTTTCCAATGATAATACAGAAAACTAATAACCTTTCTACAAAATCTGAAATATTTTAGTCAAAACTTGCTCATAATTAAGCTTAACAAACGCAGAAATACAGAGCATTTCCAATGATAACACAGAAAACTAATAACCTTCCTAAAAAAATCTGAAATATTTTAGCCCAAAACTTGCTCATAATTAAGCTTTACAAACGAGTAAAAACCATCTAAATACGTTGATTCTCGAGTTATAAATTAATAGGGAATTCCCCTGTTTTTTCATTCACGTACATCACCATTTTTCGATTTTAGTTATTAGGAAAATCCCTTGTAAATGCAGAATA
This sequence comes from Amaurobius ferox, assembly GCA_951213105.1. Lineage (NCBI taxonomy): Eukaryota > Metazoa > Arthropoda > Arachnida > Araneae > Amaurobiidae > Amaurobius > Amaurobius ferox. The sequence goes on along the minus strand of OX578141.1, from coordinate 35,824,382 downwards.
ATACAGCATTGCTGTTTCCATATAACACGGAACGAATTGTTCTGTTTTGTACTAATTCTGAGCTTCGTATAACGCGATTTCTATATAGGACGATACAAAATAATCTGATTTGCACTAATCTAAGTTTTCTGCAACGAGGTACGAATTAATGACGTTATAGGAGGGTTGGCTGTATTCACTGAACAGACTCCTTGTCCAAAACAAATTTCATCGAAATCAGGACATATTTCGCTGAAACACATCTATTCAAATTTTGAAATGCATTGTTTTATTTTGCAAATGCATTTTTCTCGCCAAAAATATAAATAACTCATGACACATCACTTGAAAAGCACGTAAAAGTTAAATAACACACTACTGTACCATTAAACTTAACCATTAAATGAAGAAAGCTTTAAAAATTAGATCGAAAGAGCGAACCATGCGAATGTATGAGTTTGGTCGAATAGTGGACCATCAAAAAGTTGAGGACGCGTGTAATTGTAAGCATTCACATATCTACTTTATATTGCAAATTGAAGTACTGGAAGATGGAAACATTCTATCACAAATTAATATAAACAAACACTGATGATGAATAACGCAGAAGTATCAACCCAAACCGCGATCGTCCGCATTAACAATGTCCTTGGAAGGAATTTTTTAATCTGTCTTCCTTGAAAACTTCAATAATCGCTTTGAGTATAATATCAAGCAATTCTTGCTTCAAAGCAATATCTTGCATTTCTATTTGCAATAGAAAAAAGCAATGATTTACAAAAGAAAAGTTATAATCCAGCTCATATTAACAAATCGACTATTTAGTAACATTTGTTCTAGAAAATGTTCAAAACTGTTTTTATCCATGCGCACGATTTTTAAGCGCACATATAATTAATTTTGTGCGAGTCGTTTTAAATATCGCACAATTTATATAAATTTATACTGACAATGGGAGTTTAAATTTGTAAAGTTTAGAGTATATTTATCAAGTTTATATATTACTACTCATTACATTACTTATGGGTTAAAAACGAACCAAAAATATTCGAAAAGGCTCAATACTTTCCTGTATAACTGTATATTAATTCAACTGCTGAAAGCAGGTTTTAATGCAACTTTAAACACCATGGTATTTTTAAAAATTCAAAATTTTTAACAAAATGTGTACATTAAAGTTTTTAATCTTTATAGTCATTGTTGCTTCGCGAACGTAAAGTATAATTCTTTCCGTACAACTTCTGAATCAATGCAAGTAAAATGCGTCATATCTTCTAACAATAGGTTAAAAAAGAAAGAAAGTAGAAAAATGTATTAGAAAAGATATGGCCTGAAGCAAAGCAAAATGCACTATTGGAAATTAGACCATATTTCATTCATATGAAAAATACGAAAATATCTAAAGCCTCAAACCTTACCAATAACGTCTCATCATAGGAATTAACTCTCTCCCACTCTGTTCGCTTATTCAAATTATTCAATCAACATCGTAACCACTAAATCTAAAGTAGGATGAAGTAAATCAAAATGGGCTTTAAAATAAAGGACTTAGACGCCATTTTCAAATGTAAATTAAATCATAGTTCGGCCAAGGACCAATTAATTTGATCCTTTGGATTCGTCTTTGACTGAACTACAGTTTTGAATACTAATTGAAATCATTTTTGAAAACAATTTTAAACCAAATCCGTACATGAAACATAATTTAGATTAGTAATATATTCAAATCTGAATGTTCAACAAATTGTAAGTGCAAGGTGACTATGCAGATCACTTTGATCCTTTTTTGTTCTACCTAATGCCAGTGTAAAAGATGCCAAAAATATAAAAGATAACATTTATGTTTCGACTTAATCCATATACTTCTTCCAGCGTTTTCCTAGTTTCCAAATACACACAGCATAAAATACTTTTATCTGTCGACCCTATCACCAACCCTTTCACTCTATCCATTTTCAAAGAAACAATTGCCATAAAATATTTTATTCTCTTGTATGACAAAGCAAGTAAGCCACTTGAACAGAAGGGGGGGGGCAAAATCAGGGCTTTAGGGAGTGGTTAAAAAGTTCCCACATGAGGACTTTAATAGGTGTCTAGAGTTTCTAGCAAGATGTATACTGCTTGCGAATGACAAGTGCAAACGTCATTATTCCTGTAAAACCCAGAGTAGAGTTCTATTTAATTACTATTCAATTTCTAGTATAGAGCTTTCTTGAATGATATCCATTTTATTTTAACATAGAGAGCTATTTGAAATCTAGAAAAATGGTAGGATATGTGCACTAATGTAGCATAAGTTTGGGTTAAGAAATTAAACTGGTATTTGAATAAGTTTATCACTTTTATTATTTGATAATCATTTGAGACTTGTTTACTCACCCTTATTCTTTTGCATTTTAAGAAAACTAAAGTTGGCAATAGTTGATTCAGTCTAAAAATTACTTAGGTCAGAAGGCATGTTGACTTTCCACAGATGAGGTTCAGTATTTCATAAAGGATATTTACAGTATCGAACCATAAGCTGAAGCCTCTGGTCATGTAATATTGACAATTCTCACGATTTTGGTTCTCATAACTTACCTAGTGTGCTACTGCAGTGATTCGTCGTTGTGGCATTCTCTCCTGCCGTCAAGCCTTGTCATTTTGCCTCCAACAACTACTTCTTTGCAAATAATGCTAGATTTTCTTCTGGGGTCTCCATGACACCCCTCTTATTTTTACTGTTATGATAAAATACTTTCTTTACCACCATCTTCCACACACTCTCTTACCCAGTTTGCAATTCCGCTTTCTGGCCATTTACGTATTTCTTTATATTTGTGTTTCTCATAATGGGGCGCTTCTTTCTTAACATGTTTAATATTTTCAACTACTAACATTTAAAAAAAATTTCCCTTTCAGATTTTTCGAGCTCTTTCGGGTTAAAAGAAACGTTTACCCGATCGGAACTATATAGATCTGTTACAGTCTTTTCTTTACTATTTGAAAAGCGGTCGGATTAATAAACAACACTTAACTTTTGTACATTTCTTTGCTTCGAAGCTAGTAATATCACTCATTTCTGATCATGTACCACTAAATTCACTCAGATCATTATCTTTAGCATCACAAATTATGAAATCTTCAAAGTTGTTTTCTTAGTAAACTCTAAGCTAGATAAATCATTTCATATTTCACCGATATTTTGAATCGCCGATTTACTTTCAAAGTGTTTCACTATAGTACTTGTCTCAATTAATGTGCTCTCTGTAAATTCATTATTTCTAATTTTCTGTAACTCGGCCTCTAAAAATGCAGTTTTTTTTCATTTGGATTGCTTTCATTGGCCGTCGCACTTTCTTCAGCTACAACTATTTTCACTTCCGTTTTTTCACTCTGTACTAAAGGTTCACCATTATTTAGAGATTTACTTTTACGTATTTCCAAACTATTTTGTCTATCTATCTCAACTTCCATCACCGAACTTTTGACCACTTTTTGATCATATTTCGATCTCGGATCTTCTTTCTTTTCAACTGACAGTTCCATTTCAAAATCTAAATCAACTTTTGACTTTAACTCAGTCACTTCGTTGACACACGGCATTTTTTGCGTCCTCTACTTTAAATACTATTTCCTCTTCCCTTAACTGATTTAAATCAAATACTATAGGTTTATTTTCTACGAAAAAAGGAGCAATTTCTCTCCGAGATCGGACTTGCCTACTTTTCTTTAACTACTTCCTTCTCTTCTAACTCATACATATCGTCTTCATAATCGCTTACCTACTCGCTTTCCGAATCTTTCCATTCTTCGATCCAACTCGGACTTTCGTATTTTTCTCCTCGCCCCCATATTTTCATAATTTCTACTTTAAATTCTACCCATGTTTTGCAATATTCTTGTCCTATAACTTAACAACAATTTCTAACTTGACCTCTAAGTGAATATTCAACACATACAAGTTTACGCTCATCTATTTCAGTTCCTACCGTGAATAATGTTTCCAAATATTTAACGTATTTTTGTGCCGTACACCTTTCTTCAAACGTTAAGTCAAGTTTTGGTATCTTCGCCTGTTCCATATACAGACTAACCCAATCCTCTATATTTGCTTTATACCATTAACAAACTTATTTGTGCAATTTTACCAATTTTCGACTTATGTCGTTTCTCTTCCATCGAATTAGTAATAAACAGATTGCTTCCACTGTCTACCTACCGCCTATTTATTTCTGAAACTACACTCGGCCCTACTACTAAAATCTTGCGACATATCATTTCCAAAAATAGAGCTACATAAATATGCTATCAAAATACTACTACATAAATACAACTGAAAAATACACTCTCAAAAATACCACCGAAAACTACTATTTCATAAATACCACTCAACTATAATTACAAATATATCACTACCAAAATTCTATTGCAAAATTTCTATACAAATTCATACTACCATTAACTAATAAATTACTACTACAGTGATCATTCTTAACATACGGGCGTTAATTCTATCATTATCAAAATGCGTTTACAAGAATCTCACTGAAAATACCTCTACTGCAAAATATCCCGATAAGCATACAACTGCAAAAATGTGTTATGAAAACACCTCTGCATTAATGCCCTTTCCGTGCCTTTTCTTAACTTTCGAGTGCCATTGTAAAGGTTCATATCTTTTCGGAGCCATTCTCAAGTACTAATATACTAGTATTGATGCTCTAAATTGACTTCAATCTAAAGTAAACTTCTAATTACCTAACGAATAGAATTCTACAAATCAATCACGACACTGATAAACACATAACTACTTTATTCACAGCTGATCTCGCAGGAAAATCAAAACATATATATATGACATCACATACAAATTTATATACAATATGTTTACAAGTTTAGCAATACAACATTTACCTGGAACATACTAATCTACATCCAACCCTGAATCATTACTGAATCTCAACCAAACATGAAACTAATTGATGCGATAACTTGCGATGCTACAATGAACCTTTCATGATCCCCACATCACGCAATGTAAGGTCGTAGCATGACCGATTCCTTGACTCTGCAGCCCTGTCAATAAAGACATGGAACCACAACAAATTCAGGGAAAGCTGAATTTTGGCACATGAATAGTACTTACTAGAACATATATTTTCCTGAAAGTCCCCTACTATCCCTCGATCCCCCCCCCCCATTATCTCTGAAGTATCAAAGTGCAGCGCTAATGGATTTATTTTATTTCTCGTAAATGGAACCTCTTACAATGATGCAGTTGATTTTAAATTACTTCACAAATAATGCTAAATACGTTTATTGATATATTTTGTACATATATTTTATTTATATTTCTTTTAAATTTCTTAAATTTACCAGTTTTTGTTTTGGATTTATCTACTTTTTGAATTTTAACAATGAGTAGAAATTTAAAATCTGAAAACATTTCAGCTAAATTTATATTACATTAAAGTAAATTTTACAAGGTTAAATTGATATATAATAGTTCTTACTTGTACGTAACATCTGATAACGTAATTGCTGGACGTCGTCCTGAGCACTGTCGTTGTTGAGACGTAACTGGCAGGATTTCGTCTGTGCTTTAAAATTCATATTATACTTTTCCTTATAAGTGATTGTTTACAAGAAAATGTTACAAGAAAAATAACCGCATGCTTTTCTTTCTTTCTTTCCTTTCTTCTTGGCAAAGAAGAAAAATTTTCCTTATAAATGATTGTTTACAAGAAAATGTTACACGAAAAGTAGCCGCATGCTTTTCTTTCTTTCCTTTCTTCTTGGCAAAGAAGAAAAATGGAGATTAACCTTGGGTGATACCGCATGCTTTTCAAATACGAGAAAATTTTTCATTGTGCTCTGCGTGTTGCCAATTTCGAGAAATTAAATTTTTCCTATCAGCCCCAAAGCGTTCATGCTGCTTTTCTGCATTTTAATATTTTTGCTTGAGTAATAATGCAAAATTTGTAAGATAAGTTGCAATTATCGTAAAGCGATGCGGTTATTCTCTGGGATCAGTTTGAAAAGCTATACGTAATAAGGCCCTAAATTCAATTTTAAAATTTCCAATAACTGGAAGCTTTTCTTGTAACCCATCACATGTAATTAATATTCTCTTGTTTCTGTAATTTGTGAGAAACTCAGATTGCTGGAAAAACGAGCTGATGTCTGAACCATACTTTTTAATATATAGTGGTTTTTACTTTCTTTATATACGTAGTATAAGGAAAGTATTGTGATGGAGTTGAAAATTTGAATTCAAGTTTTCGACGGGAGAGCACGTTTCAAGCATACCTGAACACTAATTGAAAGTTTTGAAGTGATGTATGTGTGTATGTATGTGTGTGGGGAGACAGTATCTCACGAACGAATGAAGCAATTTGAACAAAATTTGGTACAAAAAATGCAATCAGTGAATACTGAAAGCCTATTCCTTTTATACGCAATCGATTGTTCGAATGAACCCCAGGTTTTTGAATGAAATTTTGAAAAACATCATCAAAAAATCAAAACCGTCAATGAAATTACATAAGTAACCATTTCTTATGTAAGTTTTTATTAGAAAAATATTGACATAAACTTTAGAACATTTTCGAAATATTGCACATTTTTAAAATAATTTTATCAAAAAAGCACATAAAATTAAAAAAATATTAACTATTGTGAAATATGTTCACTTTTCAAATGTAATATATGTGATAAATTTGTTAGCATAATTCTCGTGGATGTAGTTTGTTCCATTCGCGAGAGAAGATACTTTGGGTAATAGTTTTGTATTTGGACGCCAATAGTCATTTATCTACTATAAGTATAACTTATATATCCGTCGATTACGCTTAGCGAAATTTTGACGAAATATCGCTAACTTGACGACTTTTTTAAATGTTGCCAAATTGATAAAAACATGACGCTAAATCAGTGAAAATGACAATTAATTTATGAAAATTCAATATCTTGGAAAGAACATAAGAATCGACTATAAGAATAACAAATTTCTCCGTCAGGCTGTCAAAACTTTTGTTGAAAATTTTGGCGAGATGCGGCGAACATGGCGGCATTTTAAATGTTGCCAAATTGGAGAAAATGAATTGAAGAAACCAAATTTATAAAAAAAAAATGACGATAAATTGGAGGCAATATTTTGCAAATTTTAAATTCCGTCATATGACGGGCACAACTTCTAATATATAAGAAATGCTTTTCTCTCCGTTTGTCAATAACACTTTGTGATACATCTGACAAAGTTATCGAATAATCCAGGAAAATATTGCTAAGTTGGCAATATTTCGCCCCAGATTGATGAAAAAGCCATCAAAATTGCATAATTGGAGACAAGTTAATGAAAATGACACCTAATTAATGAATTAATTATTAAAATATTTTAAGATATGGAGTATATTGCTTATTGAGGATATTATCAATATTGATCATTTCCAATTTAAAATTACCTGGAATATAAGCTAATTGCGAGTACTTCGGAATAGTTTTACATGTTGTCATCCATAAAAGCGCAAAATGTACAATTCAACGTTACAAACATTGTGCCAGTGATCTTATATATCATTTTGTCACTGTTCAGATTCATTGCATTATATGTGTAAAGCCATGTGCTGCCCACATCAGATTTTTGGTTTTACACTGAACGATTGTAAAAAACGCTTTACTGTAATAGCTATGAATATTTGTAATATGGATTTAATAGAAATTATAGATTATTCAGATTTGTTAAATCATTCATTGCCACAAAGCTGTAATTTCAAAGTGTTTTTGATTACTTTAAACTATGTATAACATTATCCATTTCAAAGTCATTATCGTCACTGGAATGCACTTTCGCATTGGAACAAAAACGTCCATTAGAACATCTGCACATAGACGTGCAAAGACAGCCTGCTCAGTGACAACTATATGAATGAGCACAAGCAGCTGTACAATTGTAAGATTAATAACAATTCTTGTGGTGCTACCGGGCAGGTCGTGAGAATTGGTTTAATATTACCATCTATATTTGTTCATCCCCAATCAGTAGATAAAATTTTACTTCCAAACCAAAATTTAATTGTTAATATATTCTTAAAATATGTTATTCAACAGCATTTCTTGTGGGTGGAAGCCTAATTACATAAAAAATAATTTTAGGGAAAATTTGGAAGTATATCTTTTAAAGAAGAAATAACGGGCTTTATTTATATTTTCATATGAGTTTTATCCATTTATATTGAGAATAAAACATTATCCGCTATTGAAAAGATCACTTTTAATAGCATTAGCCGGTAGGAAGACTTTTGCCTGCAATCTAACATCTTTTGAAGACTGAATGAGATTCACTGCTTTAATTTTACCGACACCGTATAGAGGTGGTGTCACATCCAGTAACACTATGAATAAAATTATAATATGAATGTTTCTGTAGATGCACACACTTTTATTAATACTGTAATAGATAATTCAGAATTAGGAGATGATTTAAAGGAATGTAGAGATGAAGCTCTTTCTGGCGCTAATGCCAAAAGCAAAATTAGCAAATCAGCATCCATACCAACGACAGCAATGTTGTGATATGATTGAATTGTGTTTAATGCTAGAGGCTAAATACGTCGAACTAACCGGGCACTTGCCGATTCAATCCATAGAACTATTCCCTTTTCAGTCTTATTTCTTTTTCTTTCTCTCCTTGTCGAATCTTAAAGTCCGTTAAATAGATCTGGCCAACCACGAGAATGGCCTTCTTCTGAAATAAACTTCAAAGCATTACATGCCTAAGTTCTATGCATTTTATGCATAAATAATCATAAAGAATCCTCACATTCTCTCCCCGAGAAAAATCAAAAGTTATAAACAATTTTCATATAAGAATCATTTCACTATAAATTTTATTTATTACGAAATATATATATATATATATATATATATATATATATATATATATATATAATTTCTTAATAAAATATTCAATAAATTTGATCTTTTTTACATTTCTTTGAAAATTGATAATAACTTTTCTGTTCTTCTTTCGAATTTCAAAAAGCATTTAAACTTTCTTCTCAAACTCCACGATCTCCCACCATCATTACGTCTTTAGCTTCTTGTAATCCTGATGTCACAAGTTGATTTCGTTTTATGCGAATAAGACTACTCGACCTGTATAATAATAGAAATGATCCAAAAAGCACAGTTGCCAAGTTTTCCGCATTCCAACGCAAAATCTATTTATCCTCCAAAACTCCTAAAACGATAGAAACTATCGATTGGAGGATTGACCCCAAACTCCAGCGCGCTCTTACTGCCACCTATTGGCGGCTACTGTTACTGCTACTTGAAATGGTTATGTCTTGATTGCTGCTCTCTCGATTATTAAGAAAGAACCCATCCATTACTTTTCCCTTGCATCTGTTAAATCGTTTTTTCAATTTAAAATTCCTTTTTTGCTATTTCTATCTTGCAATTTTAGGAAAGGATAGTTAATAATAGCTTTGAACTGGATTCGAAAATTACTTTCATTTCTTAAAATTTTCTTAATATTCTTGCATGAATATTTTAGTTACCTAAAACAATATTCTATTAGATATAATAACTAAATTTGTCATAAATATCAATTTCAGAATTAAAATGTCAGAATGATTAATTTTAATTATTTACACATTAAAAAGCGTTAGTTTTTACATGAATTTATTGTTATTCATATAAAATTTTAGCATATTAAAAATTTCTAGTATCATGACAATGCAATATTTAACAAAGTTTCATTCAAGAACAAAACTAACAAGTATTTTCATCAATACATTTTTTTTAATCTTCAGACGTTCATTTTTTAAAATTAAATTCAATAAAAATCCAGGGACAATAAATCGTATTGAACAACTCAAATGCAATACAATTGAATTATTTTACTTATACTAAAGCGAATTCATGATATATTTTATCAAAAATATATAACGAATAAATCTAGAACGTGTTGTACTGTTAAACGTTATTTATGAATTTTGTATTATCAAAATTTTCAAAAAATGTTAGTATAATTATTGTGAACTCATCAAATGAACTTTGTAAATTCTAATGTATTTATAAAAACTTTTTCAAATGTTCATGCAGATGATAAAAACAATTGAATATAATTTGAAAGACTCACTTTACGGATCTATAAGACAAAATATATATATATGATAAAATATGATAAATAATTAAATAATAAAATATATTCATTTACAAAATGTGTGAATAAGGAAACTAGTGGTAAATGTGATATAAATATATGTACATAAACAGATAATCCTAATCTTTAACCAGTTATACCAAATGCGCAATTTTGTTACATCCATCTATGGTCCAAGTCCCTATATCTACCAAATTGTTAAAACAGAACTTGTATCATATTTTCAGCAATTTGATTTCAGGTACATGTGACGTGGTTTGCAGCAAAATCGTTACTTCCTATAGTTCAATTGGCGCATAGTAAAAAAAAAAACTTTCAATTTGATTAATTATCATTTCGTAAAAATCTGCGAAAATTAAGATATATAACTAGAAGTTTTGTTAGAAGTTTTAAACCGAAGTGTCTCGGTTAGAAAATTATTAATTTCATAAGCCTATGATGGAGTAAAAGACCAAATGTTTTCCTGAATTTCATTTTTCAGACTAGTAGTAATACTAATTGTGAAAAAAAAAAGTTTGTTAGTTATTTTTTTTACAGTAAAAATTACTTCAGTTAAAAATTAATACTTTTGGTAAAAAAGAAATAATTTCAATTGAAAAATAATAATTTCAGTAAGTAAAGAATAATTTCTGTTAAAAAAGAATAATTTTCGTATTTTAAATCTAGTAATATATAGATAAATGAGTTACTTACTGTCACATTGGTCTTCCTCACAGATAACGTAAAAGCAGCCTAGTCACCGACAAAAAGTTTTGTAAAATAATAGCCACATTTTTACCTTCTTCATATAAATAGCATGATGTATAAGGAAAGTGTGACGAGGTTGAAAATTCGAATTCGAGTTTTAGACGGAAGAGCACATTTTAATCATACCTGATCCCGAATCAACCGATGTTTGTGTATTTGTCTGTATGTGTGTGTGTGTGTCCATGAGTTTGCGAAAGCGAAATCTTACAAACAAATACAGCGTTTCGAATGAAATTTGGTACTAAAAATACATTTAATGACTACTGGAAGCCTATTGATTTTAAACGCAATTGAATTCTTTGAAGATCCCCAAATTTTCGAATGAAATTTTGAAAAATCATTAAAAATTAAAACTTTAGTAATGTTACGTACATAATGTAATGTAATTAGTAATGTTACGTATCCTATGTAATATTTCATTAGGAAACGATTGGCGAAAATTCTGGAATGCTAGCATAAATCGTTTTCAAGATATTGCTAATATTTTCAAATAAATTGATAAAAAAACTGCATAAAATTATAAAATATTAACTATTGGGAAAGATCTTGACTATTCATGTAAAATATTATGCGATAACTTTATTAACATCATTTTCGCAGATCTACGTTCCATTTATGATAATATATACTATGAGTAATAGTTTTGTATTTTGATGGCTAATAATTCGCCAACAGTCATTTATATATAAGAAATGCTCTTCTCTCTATTTGTCTAAAATGCTTGACGATCCACTTGGTGAACTTAGCGATTAATTTAGAGAAATATCGCTCACTTGATGATATTTCGCCCTAGATTGGCGAAAATATCATCAAAATTGCTAAAATGACGCTAAATTAATGAGAATAACTCCAAATTGATGAATTAATTATTCAAATATTTTAAAACTATATTGCGTATTGCGGATGCTATCAATATTGATAATTGTCAATTTTGAGTTGCGTGAGATATAAGTTGATTGTGTACTTCGAAATATTTTTACATCTTGTCATCCGGAAAAGCGTCAGATGCGCAATTCAACTTTAAAAACATTGTGCCTTGGATCTTATACATCATTTTCAACTGCAAAATAAATAAATGCATTGCATTATATAGGGAAAGTCATGTGCTGCCCACATCAGATTTTTTATTGTGTCCATTTTAGACTTCGTTTAAACCCAATTAGATCTCTCTCATTATATTTAAAAAATAATTTTGAGAATGGAAAGAAAGATTAATTTGCAAACAATGGCTATATACGGAAAGGTAATTTTTTGAACCTTGATGGGTGATGATCAGAATTAGAGGAGGAATTAGGATGAGATATTGATTAGTCGTAAAACTATAAAGAAATGCCTTATTGATGCTGTCATTCACCAATTATTTTTGTAACTATTTTTTATTAAAATGTGCTTCTATTACAGCTTAAGACCCACATGATTCTAACCCAAACCGTCTTTAATCATATCTTATGCATAATGCCTGAACCTGAGATCTTTTTACATAAATTAAATTCCCAGATAAATGTCAGAAATACCGTTTATGCAGAAAATGACTTAACCTCACTAACGGTAATTATATTTCAAATGTAACGTAACTTTCAATTATTAAAACAGTCCCATTTGTATTAAATAACTGAATGCATTCCAATTGGATTTTTCTTATTATGTAGTTTTCATTATGTAGTTTTAGCCGTGGCAGGTGTGTTCTTTGTATTTATACAGATGGATCCAAAATACTGGTTAGAGTTGGTTGTGCTTTTGTCGTGTATAATAAGAATACCATTGTTTTAGCTGTAAATATCGATTCAATAATAAATGTACCGTGTATGGCTCTGAACTCTGTGCTATTTGCTGCTTTTTTCTTCATATCGTCAATAATGATCTTGGCGATGCACACATTTGTAGACACTTCAAGTCCTCTCTACAGGCTCTTTGCGCTTATAGGATGGGTCTGGAAATTATGGTGAAAATCAGGAAACGTGTTCACGAATATATTAGATCTATACATTTTCACTGGATCGAGGCTCATGCTGGGCATGAAAGAAATGAAACGGTGGATGCCCTGGCGAAAAAGTCATTGCTGGAATAGAAAGCGGTCTATTATTACCCGGTTAATAAGACTCAACTAATGACGTTGATTAAGAAAGACATAGTTGAAAAGTGACTAGTGAGATGGAATCAGACTACCCGTGGAAGAGCCTTGTATAACTATCTTCCTGAAGTTAACACGAACTCTTGTTTAGGGAACTTTTATGTTAACCAGGTCTAACTCATACATATATTCATGTAACTCATACAACGTTTTATCTTACATAAAAAAACATGTCGATCTGTATGGCCATGCGTCTGTCTGTTTGTGTGTGCATTCTGTATCAGAAAATCTAAGCTGCAGACAACCATAAAATTCGGTACTGGGTTAGCTGAACTACATATATTTCATTATCACGACATATTAAGTTTTTTTTTCTAATTCGAATTAGCTCTTTTATGTTAAAGCACCATTTGAGCGATTTTAGTACAAATTGATTCCTTAGCAACCCAAAAGATTATGACATTTTAACATGTTTCCATTTTAACATGATAGTTTCCATTTTAACATGATCGGGACGTTCTTTTTATCGATCTTTGAACCGATCCATAGGATAATTAATTCATATTGTTTTAAAATACATCGAAATATGTATGCTTTATTATTTATTTTCTTACTCTGCCGCATCTGAAAAAAAATAGCACATATTTTGACAAAAATATTTGTGTATAACTCAGCATTCTAGTAAAGCACATTTTTTTTAATTAATCGGAGAATAAATATGGACAGTGGCAGTGTGGTAATGCTGTTGCCTTTTAGCCTGTGTTTTATTTTTCGGCTTTGGCCTTGTTTGTTCCTCCGGCGACCTGCATGTCGCTTCGGCGTTGCTTGGAACTAGTGGTGGCTCTGGCTTGACAGCGCATTTGTTCTCGCCGTGGCGGCGTTGCTGGGTAGCTTCGCCTTGGCGTGAGCCGGGTGTGCGATCTCGCGATTTTCAACCAAGTGCGTAAAAATCGAGATGTTTAATGCTATTCTTTCTCCGATTTACTATAGGGCGCACTGAAAGTTTGGGTGCATGCGTGGCTATTTAATGCGTTGAAATGCATTCAAACTAAATAATTTGTATTAAAAGGAAAGGTGGTAATGATTTTAATTCAAAACAGGAGATTTGGAAATTGAGTGGTTTTATCTATATTTATATTATTTACGTATCGAGAGAATATTTAGGACTTCATTCTAGTATTAAGTAATTCATTCCAGTATTAAATATTTCTATGAAAGCATTGCTAATACGTATAACAAGCTTATAATATTTTGTCTTAGTAAGTATTCATAATTCAACGTTTATAATTATTCATCGATAAATATTCGTAAATACATTGTTTCAAGCAACAATTCAGTAAATAAAATAATTTGTAATGCAAATCTTCCAATAGCAAATGTCACATTTTAGATAAAATAATAAAATATACTTGGTAAATCATAAAATTACAAATTGCTTTTTTTCATATAAATAACGTTTCCAAAATTATCTTTTATAATTTATAAATTAGAATCAATTTGAAATATGTATAATCTCATTATTTGATTTTTATAAGAATAAAAAGCGTTATTTTAAAAATCAGAGAATAAATTAATCAAATATTAATATACATTTTAGATTTTGAAACAATGTATTTGCTTTTACGAAAACTAAAGTAAAACGTCAATTTTCATAACATAAATCTTGAATCATTTAAATGAATCCCAAGGAATGTCATGTATGAAATACGAATCAATCAATAATACGATGAAACAAATAACCCTTAATTTTGCTTAATTTTCTTTTGATAAAATGTTAATGTTATTTAATTCCTATAACATGTAAATGTTTCAATATAATCCTGCTATAAAAATTGGCATTAAAAGAGATAATAAATAACAAATATTAAAATAATGCTGCTGTTTCCAAAAATTTATCTTAACCCATTTATTTTTCATTAAATGGAAAATAAACTGAATTTGGGGTTCCGTTTGTCTACTTGGAAGTTCCAAATGCATAACTCTACCTTTAAATAACAGAGCTTAAAATGTAACTCACGTTATATTTGACTTGAAATACAGAGATAACAAGGCAATGAAAAATGTCGTCTTTAAAAGAAACCACCATGACTGCAGGCAAATAAAAATGCAAATTCAAAAGAAGCAACCATCTTCTCTCATAAAACGAAAAAAATGAAGCATAATACTCTTTCTTTAAACTAAAACAGCAATTCATTGTTTTTTCAAATAAACCACCTTCATACGTTAAACATAAAAGTAACCTTAAGACTTACATTATTCCACAAACAACGAAAATTTATTCATTACTTCACTCTGAAAAGGGATGGTAACTCCAAGAGAGAAAAAAAATTAAAAAACAGAACATTATGCTCTCCCTATCTTTATCTTAGGAGTACAGATCAATATCTCGCTCTAAGAGAGCACAAAAATCATCTTGGTAAGGAGTTTTGGTGGTTATAAAACAAATAATTTATATTAATGTTATTGAAAGATCGTTATCTGCATAGTTTTTCCAAAACGGTCTCTAATAAAAGATACAATTTAGAATTGTTATTTCTAAAGCGTAAATTGCATGTTATTATAAAGTACTCGATTTATAATTAAATATTAAAAAAAGCATGAACTTCATAGTTATTTATTACGGTATTCGTGTTACTATAAAATGTAAAACGTGTTATCTAGGAAATTTTTATACTACTTTTATTCATAACATAATTTTATTTGAGGGGGATTTAACAAATTACTTTTTATATTTCTGTTATCTTTTAAATGTCCTCTTCTTCTGTTATATAAAATATTTCAGTTTATAAATATGTTTATTAATAGGTTAATTACATATTCACTAATTGTATCTAGTAAAATTAAACATTTTTTTCAGGAAAAATTCAAGGTTATTTACATATATGTTTTCAGATGAATTTCAAAATTAAATTTAGAGACTTGCATTAATGATCATACTTAAAGAAAATTAGAAACAATGTATGCTCTTGATAAAAGTATTTTTTAAGTTATGCCTACATTGACTGCATCTTTAATATCACAGAAATCATAAAAATTGGCATTCTTGCAATACAAATATATCAAATACTAGCAGTATACCCGTTCTTCGTACGGAGTATATAATATAAAGAATCTTAAAATTCACGCTCATGTGCAAATTCCTATAGTATACTAAATGATATTGTTAATCAAAATATTCTATAAAAATATTTAATTTAATACTCCTATAAATAAGTTCAAGAATATCTGTTATCGCTATACAATATTATCTTCACGGGCAGATCTGAAGAATAAAACATCCTGGTCCCGTTTGTAAACAAATGTACGAAAAATATGAAATTGAACCAATATATGCAAAATAAAAGCGCTAAAATTGTATGGGAATCGTACTACTTGCATTCGGGAATAATAGCAGATATACCTGTGTATTAGTAGAAGATTGCGCGTACTACAACGTATGAGTTTCTAAAATATTTGACAAAATAATACGGATGATATAATAAATTTAAAATATCAATAATTCCGTAATCTTTAAACCTAAAGACCGTAATTCATTCCAATATATGCCAATATATGTCAAAATATATGTCAATATACCTGTACTACTTATATTATCGTAGATTAGAAGATATACCTGTGCATTTGTAGAAGATTACCCGTGCTGCGTACAATATATGAGTTTCAAAAATTTTTGCCGAAAAAAAATCAATGACGTAATAAATTGAAAATATTAATAATACCCGAAAATATCAATAATAATAATGTTTAAAATTGAAGTCCGTAACTGATATATTCCAGTCAAAAATGCAATATCAGTGAAACTTATTTTAAATACATATCTTTTTTATTTAAATCCGAAAAGATTTAATAAAAATCGACTGCCCCATAAACGCGTTGAGTTTAAATCCGTTGCTAAGCTACATGATATAATTTTCTTCAAATAAATTGGCGGAAAAAATATCATCTGCATAATGCTATCGCTATGGAAGATTTAATTGTTCGATTTTAATTAATATTTAGACAACCATTAGTCTTAGAAACTCGAAACATGGACTAAATTTTAAATGTAGGGCTATTTCAAGCTACCCATAAAATTTTATTAAATTCCGTTCAACCGTTCCCCCGTGATCATGAGACAAACAGACAGACATATTTTCAATTTTATTTATATAGATATGAAATTTGTATATTTTTAAACAACTGAAGAAAGTATTTTCATACACTTGACGCAAAAATCGTCAGTGAATTTTAGATTTTAGTTGTAAGGCACTTTTATATTTTATTACAAACTAACAGGAAATCCAAAACCAGAAACTAATATTTAAAAACAAATAATTTTATTTTAAATGTATATTTAAATCGTTTGTGCTTTTTTCAACTTAGAAAATACTTATGTATAATAATGTATGTAAGATAATTCCATTAATGTACATTTTAAGCATCTCTATTTTACGGAACTTAGCAATTTATAAATCAATCGTATCGATCTTTATTTATACAAAACTAATTGATTCACTGAAATGCCCTTCTGCTACAATTTTCTTAACGGCTGAAAGCTGGTAGGCGGAGTAGCTTAGAATATATTCAGTTGCGATGCATTCGTAGTTCAAACATTTCCCCCTTTATTTTACTTATCACGGAAACATATTGAGTGCTCCTGTTGTTGGAGCATTTGTAGTGTAAGTGCCAATGTTTTGTCTCCTGTTTATTGCACTCATTTTACAAGTTTCAGCATTATAAATGCTTTCAAATATATTTTTTAATGTATTACCTTTAAAATGTTTACTGAAAGACCTTTGCGTGGGTATGCTAATTCATTCAACTATGTATTTAGTTAAAAAAATCTGATGAGGGCAGCACATGACTTTCACAATACAATGGATAATACAATGGATTTACTTCTTTTACAGAGAAAAAATAACATGCAAGATCCGCAGTACAATTCCTTTGAACCTTGAACTGAACATGTGGCATCTTTCTTGAATGACAACATGTAAAACTGTTTCGAAGTATCCTATTTGCTTGTAATTCAAGCAAATCTATGCATCCGCAAAAAGAAATGTAGTCCATGTATTATAATTTTAATTATTTCTTCCGTTTGTCGTTCTTTTCGTTAATTTAAAGTTATGTTTGCAATTTTGACGGCATTTTCAACAATTTGGCATCATTAATAAAACTCACCAAGTTGGCGATATGTTGTTAAATTATGTGCTAGGTTTGCCAAGTTTATACGAGGGGTTTTGCCAAGTTTAACCAAGGGTTATACAACAACGGATAGAAGATATTTTATTATTTATATATAACAAAATAACTATTGACGGATTGTCAGACATCAAATTACAAAACTATTGACGGATTGTCAGACATCAAATTACAAAACTATTGCACAAAATATTTTCTCTAGTGAATGGGACGAACGAGATACCTGAGAATGATACTAAAATATTTGCCGCATAATATTGCATGTAAAAGTCAACATATGTCACGACGGTTAATACTTTTTTTAATTTTACGTAATTTTTTTTATAAATTTATTTGAAAAATGCCCAATATCTCGAAAACGGTTCATGTTAGCATTCTAAAGTTTGTGTCATTCATTTTCTGATGAAACATTATATAATAAATTATTACTTTATGTAACTTTTCATTTTCTAATAAAGAAATACATAATAAATTATTAATTATGTAGCATTTTCAAAGATTTTATTTTTTTAATGATTTTCTCGAAACTTCATTCGAAAATGGGGCGATCTTCCAAACATTCGATTACGTTTAAAATCGATAGTGTTCCAGCATTTACTAATTCTAACAATTGCACCAAATTTCATTCAAAACCCTAGCTCCATTTGAGAGCAATATTTCCATTCTCGCTTCAAGCGAAATATAACATCCACAGACTTACAGACATACACACACACTAAGATACACACTGACACGCATACATATATCACTTCAAAAACGTTCCATTCGAGTTCATAGACACTTGAAACAAGCTCATCCGTCGAAAACTCTAAATCGAGCCCGTCACAATACATTATACTATGTATTACGGCTCCTAAATATACAGGCTGGCGTAACAGCGGCCATCTTGACTCCCAGTTGAAGCAATGGTTGTACATTGCAAAAAGAGGGTTACATTCTCGTCCTTCTATAGGGATCTCAAGAAAATCAATACATTCTAGACTACTTTCTTGAATGATTGATACAATTTTTTGAAAGCAGAAGCACCTATGTTATAGCTAATATGCTTATCAAATATCAGCTATGTAACATGCAAATGCAGCGCTATTGAAATAGCACATGCAGATAACTGACTAGACCGATTGGAATCATAATGACGGTTGCGTCAGCCTGTATATTTAGGAACCTTACTATGTATGTAGGGAAGTAATAAGCTTTATCATATGTGCAAACAAGAGTATTTTTTTGTAGGAATAAAATCTTATATTTGAGTATTTTGCAAGCATATTTTTTAAAACATAAGCCTATAACTATTTTAAGTAGACTATAACACTACATACAACAGAAGAGTGATGTTTAGTGCTAAATCAGGGTACTAATGAAATAAAACAATTCGCTATTTATGTTTTAATTAATAGAACTGAAACTGACAAGATCCAGCTTTTAATTGTCATATTGACTTCATTGATCGATTTAATGGAGGATTTGATCAGTCAAAATCTTAGAAAAATACGTTATGTGCAATTAATAAAAATAAGATTAATGTAATACACTTGGCTTTAAACTATGACAATTTAATGATACTGATTTTTCAATAAATATCAAAAGGACATTTAGATGAAACTTTAGTAGACAAGAACCAAATACTACCATATTGATAAAAGAATCCTTCCCTAGAGATCTACCTTTTCAACTAAATTTGAACGGGATTAGTTCTCTTATATAGTAAACTACTGTAGTATAAAAGTAGAATGTAGTGTTAACAGAACGCATATCAAAAAATTTGCTAATAGAGTTTTACAATTTTTGAACTAGCTTCATAAAGTTTGTAACGATTTTTGAAATATTGAAGTGTTTATTAATTTTTAAAGAGCTGTTAAAGAGAACCAAAGCAAATTATTATTCAAAAATAACTTTTAATTCACACATGTTTTTGTTTCCCATTATAATTTTATGCGTCTTATCTACTATAAAGTTTATCTCTTTAATAATTTTTTAAACATAATTTAATTTCAATAATATTAAATAATAAAAATGAAAAAAAAATTAGGAACATTTCATGCCTTTAAAGTGAACTATTTACAATTTGGAGCAAAACACTACTTCTTTACACCTTCTTTTAACTTTACCGTTAAGAATTATTTATTTTACTCTTTAGCCTGTTTATTCTTTACAAAATTACGTGCACTTTCTGCCGTCAGAAACGCAATACTGAACTAACTTTAAATTTCAAGAGCGCTTGAATGACAATCTTAAAACAAAACAATAACAATTTTTATTACTTCTCTTCAGAATTTTCGCCTTTAAAAGATGCCAGATTCCTGAAAGAAAGTTATTCAGATTGTCCGTAAACACATTAAATTTAAGCACTGAAAGATTTCAATGCTAATATGATAGCTATTAAATAAGAAGTATAATAAAAAAGTCGTCTAAGAAGGAACTGTTTAAGAAAACGTTGGTAATAATATCTTATCGGTAATTAAAAATGAAGTAAACTAAAGTCAACAAAATAAAATATCATGTTTGATACTCTATGCTATTTTTTTTATATATTATCTTCATAATATCTATGCAAGATCTTCTAAATACCGTACTCATTGACTAAATAATTTCTCATCACAGTATCACCGTATTTTCTAACCCTTTGAGTTAAAACCATATATTTTTACAGGGATGTATCTCATGGTTTATACTCATTGTAAGCTACCCGTAACTCGTTCAGTGGCGAAGCGAGTTAAAATAATTTGGGGAGACAAAAAATCGGCATTAAAAACTTTGCAAATAAAATTCCATACTATATATTTTAGCTATCTTACAAATGAAATATTATATAAAGTAAAATTCCGATAATCAGGCAAGTTCTGGACTTCAGTGGTGCTGTATTACCAAATTTTCCGTATTATCGAATGTTGAAATAACATGGGTTAAAAAAAAAGAAAAAAATTATTTAAAACAAAATAATGGACATTAAATGTGATAATTTTTTGCGTAAAGCATTACACAGACTAAATTACACTGTACGGTACGTGGAAAAACATTTACATTAATTAAAAACTATAAGGTACGCTTCAATGAACATAAACTTGCATATAAAGCATTTGGTCTACTACAATAAATGTGCTACTGTACAGCCAAATAGACAGGAACAGTGCCGCCGAGAGAAATTCCGGGACCCTATGCAGCAAATGCGCCCCCACCTACCTCCTATTTGACAAATTATTGACTTTTTTAGTAAACTGTTTATGTGACACGGGGCCCTATACAAAGCATCATTTCGCTCCTACCTGTTGGCGGTTTTGGACAGAAATGCGGTTCGAGAGTTGTGCCGGACGAACGAACATTCCGAAACATTGAATGCCCGATAAACCACTGTTGTTAAGTTTACTGTAATAACTGAATTCCAATGAAAAAAATTAATAGCATTTTGCAATTTTATTATAGTGAAACCCTGGTTTTGCGTTTCTCCTTGGAACAGATTAAAAAATGTTATATTCGAGAAAACACAATACAAGGGAAACTCCATTTTAATTATATTACAATAAAAATCAAGGACAATATGTAAGACAATATATAGACCACTCTTCAATTTCCAAACTAGATTCCTATACAGTTTTCTACAAATTATGAGAATCATTGGAAATGGTGGATAAAGAAACAATTTTAAGATTTTTGTTAAGCATCACAAGCTCAAGAGCAACATTTGCAACCTTGGAATGAAATACATTTAAAGAAGAAAACTTAATTATGGAGAGAGCAACCAAGAAATTATCACAAGGAGTAATCCGGAAGAATATAGTTTCAAAATTTTGGATTGCAATGCACTTTAACCATAGATTCGGTATATGAAGGTGAATTATATATCCCTAAAATACAATTAAGAATTTCAGACGGTAGAGGGATTAAATGAAAAAAATCCACATGTACATTAAAATGTGAAATGTTGTGTTTAATAAAAGGGGATAGTAACATAATTATTTTTGTAGGTACCGTGAACAAATAATCTATAAACGCTAATTAATTAAAATACAATTTTAAAATCATTCACTCCCCATAATGCTGTCACCCGCAAACATTGCGAAAATAATAAACCATAAAGTTTATTTATAAAACTATTAATATAAAATTGTAATTATCATTAATCATAACCACAAATTTGCACTTTGAATGCTCAAAGATGTATTACTTTAATACTGGGTAATACGGGGGGGATCCGCTATATGGATTAATTTTTCTTTGGAACTGCATTTTATCGGAGATAAATAATACTGTAAAGGCCGTGGTCTGGCGGAAAGTGTTCTCATTCGGAAACCCCATATATTATGAAGCCCTACACAGGGATTAGGGATCATACGAAATGGAATAATTAATCTGTGAGCATAATTTTTTTCCGCTGCACACAATCGTATACACCTTGAGCACATTTTTCTTTTTCTATTCACCTCCTTACATGGGTGTGTAAAACATCTCAATCACACCTTGATTTGAAATTACACAAAACCGAATTTTCACAAACACTCACATTTATTTCCCCTTCCACACTATTTGGGTTACAAATCTGCAAAAGGTAAAAAAGTTGAAATTTTTGTCAAGGGTGAATCCCGCAACGTCAGCGATAATTTCATCAGGGCAACACTCCGTGTGTCCCATAACAAACAAAGCATTAAAAGAAAGCCCGGCATAGCAACCGATCCTTTAAAAAGACGCACAATTTAGGTCAAGAAACATGTGTCAGCCGTACATCTATGGTGCTCTCAGTGCACAGGAATACAATATCAAGTGTTAAAAATAATCTGAACGCTTTATAAGCTTTTAGTGAATTCGGAGTAAGGAATATTTACAATTTAATTTTCTAGGAATCCAGTCACCAAACCTATTTTTATGAAAGTAGTCTTATTTGAAAGCTGAATTTTTACTCTTTCAATATATACTACATTTGATCCAGAGACTTAAGTAAAAATTCCTTTTAAAGGGAAAAAATAAGCTTTTTATAAACTTAGCAATTTTGAAGGACCTTAAAACGTATCCAGAATGCAAACAATTCAAAAACCAAAGACAGTTCGATGCAATCAAGATGGGAACTGGAACTTATTAATTAAGCAATTTGGGATAACTTTAAGTGGCAAAACGAAAATACTACTTTCATTTTGCACTTAGGTCCAAGAAGGTAAGTAATTTCAGAAAAACTGGGTCATAGCTGAGTTTTATACGGTATCTTAAATTTACAATTTACTATGTGATCACAATATAACAATTTTAAACTTATTTAAAAGTTTTGAAATAAAAAATCAACATGATAGTTACACGCCGATCTGATTTCCAAGGGAGGAGATTATAGGGTTGACTTCGATGTGGAGAAGTTGAAATCTTGTAATCAAAGACCAATCAAAATAAAATAAGATTTATTTTTAAAATCCATTGCTTATGAGTCTCTCTCTTTCTATCTCTATACTAATAAAATGTGTTTCTATTGAATTTCTCTTTTGCTGGTAAGTTACAATATAATTAAAACAAAATGCATATCAAAAATTTAATTTTACTTATATTCTTAATGAAAACTGAAACCGAATACCAAAAATATTAAATGCTGTTTAACAATAACAAGGTACTTTATGACATATTTAAGTCTTAGCAGTAGTACCGTTTTCAAATTCCCCTGTATAGGCAAATGTATACATACATTTATGTATATACTTACAAATGCGTTTAAATAAATATACATAGGTAAAATTTAGAACACTGTTAAACATACAGTCAGTCACTGAACATAGCTCCAGGTGAATTTTAGCATTTGGTAAATTAAGAAAATCTGTATTTTTACATTAGTTCACAGCATGTTTACATAAGCTTTATATAAAAAAATCTTAATTAATTAACTTAAAAGTCTTGTATAAATAAATATAACTTTTTTTCTCTATAAAAGTACGAGTTAAAGGCTTTATTCAAGAACCTTTCTGAAAAAAATATATCAATTCAAACAGCAGTCTCTCTGCTGAAAAGCCACACTGAATTTTCATTTTAACAAATTGCAAAACCCTAAAGGGTATAAAATAAAAACTAGCATCTTACGCGGACCATTTTCGTGATATACAACATATCGTTAAAATGCAGACCAACAACGAAAATGTTTTTATTGCCTGGTAACAAACTCAAATCAAATGTCCCAAGACATTCATCGAAAGAAATAAACGAATCGGAGATAAAATAGAAAATGTGGCTGCTGTCACTTTTATTAGAAGTATATTGGAAGTAGTAATATTCTAGTAATTGTTGCTGATGGCAATAATTCACGATTTTGCATTTCTGCCATCAAGTGTCAATATATGGCTTTTGGGATTTTAAGTTATTTCAAGAATGATGTATATTTCTTTATAAAAAAAAACACTTAAATGGATTTTTTTAAGTTCTGCAACATGCATTTAATGCACTATAAACATTTAAAATAAAAAGTAGATAAATAAAGACTTTATATTTTTATTTTTATTAACACTCCTGAATGTACATTTATTGCTTACTTGGAATTTCTCTTTCTGATATTTATGAATGCCGGTATAATCGATTTGTTCTACATTGGTTCATATTATCAAAGAAAAAGAAAATTACTTAAAACGTTGTTATGCACATATACTTAAAGCAGCTAACTATCCAAATGCACGTATGCTTCTGTACATCATAAAAGCATTTTAATTCTATGAGAAATTAGGCTACATTTAAAAAAAAAATTATAAAATTTTTAATAATTTTTCTTCATTGCGAACAAACACATTAAGTTTAATTCATTGTATCAAAATATAGCAGTACTTGTAGTAAACACGATCCGGAATATCCGAGACAATACTCCAGGAAGGCGTCCTTGACAGTATGATCATCTATGATCTTTGATATATCTATGATCATCTATGATCTTTAATATATCTATAATCATCTATGATCATCTATGATATAATTCAGATTTTGTTTCTTTTATTTCCAAGAATTTTCAGTACTCCCAAAATGCTAGAGAATTTTTTAAACCTTAAGTTTCTGATCTTCCTGCACCAACTAATGAACAGTGAAAACTGTTATATCGCTATAAAGGTGATGAAGAAATGGCTATGTATCCAATTATTTTCATTTTTCAATGCTTATTTTTGAACAAAACTAGTCCTTATCAACTCAAAGTGTCCACTTTATTTAAGGATGGAAGATACTCCTTAAAAATATACGTGAATCAGAAGTTTAATATTTCAAAACATATGCTCTAAAACACGATTCGCCAAAGAGATCGAAATCTACACCTTCCCTTCCCAGGAGTCGATGAGACTATCCAGGGAGTCGATAAATGGCTGAGGGGCCGAAAGGGGGGGTCAATAAATGCCTGAGGCGTGCTGTGCTTTGTGTATATATATTATATATAAATCTTGCAGATATATTTTATCTTTGTAATAACATTTTGTATATGTTTAAGAAAATAAATTATTATCAGTAGTGGTAATAGTAACAGTAGTACATTTTCTTCATTGACTCAGACCGTCCGACCTACCCGAAGGTGTTGAAGACCCAGACCGTCCGACTCGTCCAGAGGACTTAGAGTAACCAGTTGGACGGCCGGGAAGCTACCCGAAGGTGTAAGGTATCAGTTTGGACGGCGGTAAGTGCCATCCAGTTTAGACTGGAACCCATTGGGGGAGGCATCCACAGGGACCGTACCCTCCGTTCCCTACCACCAACCTTTGGGAAGGATTTACGGACCCACGTGTTTACCGTGATCGTACTCCACGTGCAGTTTGGACAGAGGCGAAATGGAACTCGGGTCGTCTGAGTGCAATCCTCGCACGTTAACCACTGGGCTGTCGCGTCCCAGCAGTAGTAGTTGTAGTAGTAGTAGTTGTAGTAGTACTGTTGCTATAATAATAATAATAATTATTATTATTATTATTATTATTTTTATAACTTGCACGAATTCACGGCGTAGCCAAGGTTTTAAGATGCAGACCCCTGAATATGCGGCTAATACGTTATTAATACAACACTCCTCAATTAAAATTTAAAAATCTCGCATCTGTAACGATAGCAAACCAGAAAGCCAAAAAACAAAACAAACAAATAGGTGGATAAACACAGACTATAAATATTCTGTCTCAGAGAAAAGAACTTTTAGAAAAGAAATCTGCATAAATAAAAGTATATCAACACGGGAGAACTACTCACATATTTTCTTTTTGTTAGAATTATTATAAAATTAAAAAAAAATACTTCCTAATATTAAAAGTTCACCGCAAATTGTGAATTTAAATTTCTTTACATTATATATTCCGTACGAAAAACGGATATATTCCTAGTTAAACTAAATTTTTAATGATGAAATTAAATGATGAAACAATCGTGCATTTAAAAAAAACCTAAGCATTACCTTACGTTTAAAATTCGCAATGTTAGAAAACTGATACATTTAACCCACTTCGTGTGTAGACATCGTTCACTGAACACCTACTTTTCCGTTTCAATATCTGATATTCAATTATTTTAGTCAGCTGAAAATAAATGCGATTTTAAAGCCTAAATTTCGACAGTTTTTTTACATTAAATTAGCATAAATATTAAACTAATTCGAATTAACAAAAAAAAAATTCGACGAGACGTATCGTCTGACAATCTGAAATACCCCTGTACCGAATTTCACTCCTATCCGTAACTTCGGTTTTCGCTAAAAATGACTTTCACATGCACACGCACACGCACATCTTCTCTTAATATTTTTCTATATGTGACCTTCCATTCTCGTCCTTGTCTCCCTCATTACTTTGCCTATGGAAGAATAAGCATATGCGATAGTAGCGAGAGATCAATATATGCTTCGCCCAAGAGCATATGCGTATAATTACTTATTACCGATTTGCAATGTTATTTGCTGGCGCACTTTTGGGTGACGTCACAAACATATTTACTTCAAACATCTTCACGAACGTCTTCACATGCTGAGAGTGTAAAAGCTAGTATATCATCAACATCGATAGCAATAAAATTAATGTCAAAAAACTGTTTACTGTGCATTTACTAAAACTCAGAATATTAACATCCATAATAGCAAACGCTGATGCCATATGCCGACAATATTTACAAAAATATTTAAAATAATATAAATTTGGATTCGTAACTTCGCTTGCCGGTGAAACATGTCATTTTACTATTAACGTGAAAAGTATTTACGCAATGATGCTATTTAGCCTTCGAAAATAATAGATCACATTGAAAGGATTCATTCAGATAGAAACATAAAGATTTTAATTATTTTAAGGGACTGAAAGCAAAAATTTAAAATCGACCAAACTTAAACATAATTTTTAAAGCACCTACTCATAATAAAGGAGAAATGAAGAAATCATATAATATCTCTTTAATAGTAGCAAGGACAGGAAAATCGCATACAATTTGAAGGCAGAACAAAATTCTAGCAATTACAGAGGTGATTAAAAGTGTTATGAGCAAAGATTCTCAACCTATTTAAAATACCATTAAGAGCCAAGACAGTGCAACCACGAATTGACAAGATGACCCATGATGTAAAAAAAGAAAACCTCGTAAATTAACTTCATTAAGCCAAGTTTTCTCTCCAAATTAATGAGTCAGCTGTCGGTAACTCAAATATTCTCATGGCCTATGTCAAGTCAAAAGTGCATCGCTGATGAAGTTTTGTTTGCCAAGTATCTTAAAGCTAATTCAAAGAATGGGGCATTTTTTAATTGTTTAGAAGAGTATTTGGACAAGCACAATATACCGCTCAGAAATATTACTGCATTGGTTACTGATTGTACACCAGCAATTGCTAGCCTCTACAAAGAATTTTTCACTTTGCTCAAGAAAAAGGTATCATTTGGAATACATACTATTTATTATGTATATCCAGACACCATGTTGTAGCCAAGAACCACAGTGGTGAGCTGCATGATGTTTTAAAAGTTTGTATCAGATTAATAAATAAAATCAAAGCACATCCACTTGGTTCGCGATTGTTTGTATTGCTGTGTGAAAATAATTATGAACCCTAAACCAATTACTTTTGCACACTAAAATAAGGTGGCCATCTAGGGAAGGTAGCTTACAAAGATTTTTAGACTTATGAACCTCATCTGTTCAATTTCTAACATATATAAACCCATCATTATAGAAAAATTAAAAAATAGTTAATTGCCTATTCTATTTGGCAGATCAATATTCAAAATTTAATCAAAACGTCTGCAGGGTAAAGTAGCAACAATTCTACTGGGCTTCCCTAGCATGAAAAGATTTTCAATATTTTTCAAATTTAGGGTAGCTGGAAGAAAATGGAAATATTTAAGATTTTGGTCTGTGAATATATACACAATTTTACAAATTAAGAAAACACTTTAAAGTAAGCTTTGGGGGACTAGAGAAATGCATATGCCTGATTGGATTCTTACACTATTTTATTTTGAAATACAAATGGCAGACATTGACTCTCAATTGACGAAATATCTCGTTGAAATGACTATGGATTTCAAAGCAAACAAAAGTGAGTATTGGAGCAATGTAAATATTGTAATATTTTATACTGCTCCGACTTTGCGCAGCGGTTGAGACATTTGTACTTGCTCTCCCAAGTTCGTGCATGGTTAAAGCTAGTTTTGACAAATGCTGTTTTAACTAGACAGAGAAACAGGCTGAACCAAGAAGAGGATAGTGATTGAAAACTAAAATTTAACACCAAATATCAGTGAAAGCCCATTAGAATAAAAAGTTTCAATAAAAAAGAATATCTTAAATCTTACATTTTTATTTATTATTGCAATCAAATATTATTATTATTTTCATTGTTATTCTGGCAAAATTTATTTGCGTTTAGTTGCCCGAAAACCAAGATTAAGGTAAGTTTATTATTATAATAGCTATTACTGATATTAATATTCGTAGTACTGTAAAAAATCCTGCTGCCCCAACCAAGAATCGAGCCCCAGATCTTTGAATTAACCAGCTGGCGCCCTACCATTGAACTACTGTAACGGAATTGTTTCACAGTACTATTAGTTATACTATTTATTATATTATTCTCAGATAATAAATATTTGGATATCGATGAAAAACACGAAGGAATCCATGAGCTGAAGAATTTACAGATCTCTGCTCTTTAAAGAAAACTGAAAACTATTCATAACACATAATATCCAACATCCACATTTATCTAAGAATTGTTAATTATATAAATATACATATGTTAATATTTTCAAGAAAAACACTTAATGAAGGGATTACTTTTAAACAGCTCCGTTAAACATTATTTTCATATTTTCCCTGAGGCATGCGAACTTTTCTGCATAAATAAAATTTAAAGCGGCTTGAAATTTGTGATCGCATATAAACCAATTAAAGTTTCTCGAAATATTACGATTTATTAAATCCGTATTGAGTGTAATGACTAAGGAGAATAATTCAGTAGCACGCATTTCAAAATTTAACCAAATCTCTATAATCCTTCAGAGATTGAGTTTGAACTTGTACATAATTAACAGTTAATCTTTTAATATCTTACTTCGGTCAAACATATTTAATAGCGTCACATAATTGAATTGCAGTATATTATGTTCATAACGTAAAATTAATTTAACAATGAGTACTTCCAAAACAATCCTTTTTTGTTCTCTGTTTTTTTACTTATTGCATTTTTTATATAGAAATGTAATTAAAAAGCAGTGCTGCAGCAACCCATTTGACTCCTATTGCAAAATAATTTTGGCTGCATATCTTTTCCTACATGCCGTATGGGTGAAGGAGCTGCAACGCACCCCCATCGATACGGCGCATAGTAGGGAACACCGCTCGCACTGCCGTTGCTGCGGCTCTGTTAAAAATTATTACATAATGTTTAAAATCGTGAATTTCAATAGTAAAAGATATAAAGTTAAAATGAAAATTATAAATGTATTAATTGGCTAAATACTCAGTAGACCCCTACGTATAGAAAACTAGTCATTTTCGGCGACTATCCTGTTCACTTTTTGAAAGGTTCTTATCCTATATGCCCTATGGGTGAAGGAGCTGCAACGCCTCCACATCGAAATGGCGCCAAGCACAGGGACCATCTCTCGCACTGTCGCTGCTGCGGCTCAGTTAAAAAGTATTACACAATGTTTAAAATTATGTATTTCCATAGAACAAGATCTAAAGTTAAAATGAAAATTATAAAATGATTAATTGATTAAATGTTCAGTAATAAATGTTCGGCGATTATCCCTACGTACAGAAAACTAGCCATTTTCGGCGACTATCCTGTTGACCTTTTGAAAGGTTCTTATCCTACATGCCCTATGGGTGAGGGAACTGCAAGGCCTCCACATCGATGCGGCGTTAAGCACAGGAACCGCCGCTCGCACTGCCGCTGCCTCGGCTCTGTTAAAAAGTATTACACAATGTTCAAAATTAGGAATTTCCATAGAACAAGATCTAAAGTTAAAATGAAAATTATAAAATGATTAATTGATTAAATGTTCAGTAGACACCCTACGTACAGAAAACTAGCCATTTTCGGCGACTATCCTGTTGACCTTTTGAAAGGTTCTTATCCTACATGCCCTATGGGTGAGGGAACTGCAAGGCCTCCACATCGATGCGGCGTTAAGCACAGGAACTGCCGCTCGCACTGCCGCTGCTTCGGCTCTGTTAAAAAGTATTACACAATGTTCAAAATTAGGAATTTCCATAGAACAAGATCTAAAGTTAAAATGAAAATTATAAAATGATTAATTGATTAAATGTTCAGTAGACACCCTACGTACAGAAAACTAGCCATTTTCGGCGACTATCCTGTTGACCTTTTGAAAGGTTCTTATCCTACATGCCCTATGGGTGAGGGAACTGCAAGGCCTCCACATCGATGCGGCGTTAAGCACAGGAACTGCCGCTCGCACTGCCGCTGCTTCGGCTCTGTTAAAAAGTATTACACAATGTTCAAAATTAGGAATTTCCATAGAACAAGATCTAAAGTTAAAATGAAAATTATAAAATGATTAATTGATTAAATGTTCAGTAGACACCCTACGTACAGAAAACTAGCCATTTTCGGCGACTATCCTGTTGACCTTTTGAAAGGTTCTTATCCTACATGCCCTATGGGTGAGGGAACTGCAAGGCCTCCACATCGATGCGGCGTTAAGCACAGGAACTGCCGCTCGCACTGCCGCTGCTTCGGCTCTGTTAAAAAGTATTACACAATGTTCAAAATTAGGAATTTCCATAGAACAAGATCTAAAGTTAAAATGAAAATTATAAAATGATTAATTGATTAAATGTTCAGTAGACACCCTACGTACAGAAAACTAGCCATTTTCGGCGACTATCCTGTTGACCTTTTGAAAGGTTCTTATCCTACATGCCCTATGGGTGAGGGAACTGCAAGGCCTCCACATCGATGCGGCGTTAAGCACAGGAACTGCCGCTCGCACTGCCGCTGCTTCGGCTCTGTTAAAAAGTATTACACAATGTTCAAAATTAGGAATTTCCATAGAACAAGATCTAAAGTTAAAATGAAAATTATAAAATGATTAATTGATTAAATGTTCAGTAGACACCCTACGTACAGAAAACTAGCCATTTTCGGCGACTATCCTGTTGACCTTTTGAAAGGTTCTTATCCTACATGCCCTATGGGTGAGGGAACTGCAAGGCCTCCACATCGATGCGGCGTTAAGCACAGGAACTGCCGCTCGCACTGCCGCTGCTTCGGCTCTGTTAAAAAGTATTACACAATGTTCAAAATTAGGAATTTCCATAGAACAAGATCTAAAGTTAAAATGAAAATTATAAAATGATTAATTGATTAAATGTTCAGTAGACACCCTACGTACAGAAAACTAGCCATTTTCGGCGACTATCCTGTTGACCTTTTGAAAGGTTATTATCCTACATGCCCTATGGGTGAGGGAACTGCAAGGCCTCCACATCGATGCGGCGTTAAGCACAGGAACTGCCGCTCGCACTGCCGCTGCTTCGGCTCTGTTAAAAAGTATTACACAATGTTCAAAATTAGGAATTTCCATAGAACAAGATCTAAAGTTAAAATGAAAATTATAAAATGATTAATTGATTAAATGTTCAGTAGACACCATATAATATCTCTTTAATAGTATAATATCTCTCATAGTATAATAAGTAATAATCTCTTTAATAGTATAATATCTCTCATAGTTAATAGTATAATATCTCTCATAGTAATCATATAATATCTCTTTAATAGTAGCAAGGACAGGAAAATCGCATACAATTTGAAGGCAGAACAAAATTCTAGCAATTACAGAGGTGATTAAAAGTGTTATGAGCAAAGATTCTCAACCTATTTAAAATACCATTAAGAGCCAAGACAGTGCAACCACGAATTGACAAGATGACCCATGATGTAAAAAAAGAAAACCTCGTAAATTAACTTCATTAAGCCAAGTTTTCTCTCCAAATTAATGAGTCAGCTGTCGGTAACTCAAATATTCTCATGGCCTATGTCAAGTCAAAAGTGCATCGCTGATGAAGTTTTGTTTGCCAAGTATCTTAAAGCTAATTCAAAGAATGGGGCATTTTTTAATTGTTTAGAAGAGTATTTGGACAAGCACAATATACCGCTCAGAAATATTACTGCATTGGTTACTGATTGTACACCAGCAATTGCTAGCCTCTACAAAGAATTTTTCACTTTGCTCAAGAAAAAGGTATCATTTGGAATACATACTATTTATTATGTATATCCAGACACCATGTTGTAGCCAAGAACCACAGTGGTGAGCTGCATGATGTTTTAAAAGTTTGTATCAGATTAATAAATAAAATCAAAGCACATCCACTTGGTTCGCGATTGTTTGTATTGCTGTGTGAAAATAATTATGAACCCTAAACCAATTACTTTTGCACACTAAAATAAGGTGGCCATCTAGGGAAGGTAGCTTACAAAGATTTTTAGACTTATGAACCTCATCTGTTCAATTTCTAACATATATAAACCCATCATTATAGAAAAATTAAAAAATAGTTAATTGCCTATTCTATTTGGCAGATCAATATTCAAAATTTAATCAAAACGTCTGCAGGGTAAAGTAGCAACAATTCTACTGGGCTTCCCTAGCATGAAAAGATTTTCAATATTTTTCAAATTTAGGGTAGCTGGAAGAAAATGGAAATATTTAAGATTTTGGTCTGTGAATATATACACAATTTTACAAATTAAGAAAACACTTTAAAGTAAGCTTTGGGGGACTAGAGAAATGCATATGCCTGATTGGATTCTTACACTATTTTATTTTGAAATACAAATGGCAGACATTGACTCTCAATTGACGAAATATCTCGTTGAAATGACTATGGATTTCAAAGCAAACAAAAGTGAGTATTGGAGCAATGTAAATATTGTAATATTTTATACTGCTCCGACTTTGCGCAGCGGTTGAGACATTTGTACTTGCTCTCCCAAGTTCGTGCATGGTTAAAGCTAGTTTTGACAAATGCTGTTTTAACTAGACAGAGAAACAGGCTGAACCAAGAAGAGGATAGTGATTGAAAACTAAAATTTAACACCAAATATCAGTGAAAGCCCATTAGAATAAAAAGTTTCAATAAAAAAGAATATCTTAAATCTTACATTTTTATTTATTATTGCAATCAAATATTATTATTATTTTCATTGTTATTCTGGCAAAATTTATTTGCGTTTAGTTGCCCGAAAACCAAGATTAAGGTAAGTTTATTATTATAATAGCTATTACTGATATTAATATTCGTAGTACTGTAAAAAATCCTGCTGCCCCAACCAAGAATCGAGCCCCAGATCTTTGAATTAACCAGCTGGCGCCCTACCATTGAACTACTGTAACGGAATTGTTTCACAGTACTATTAGTTATACTATTTATTATATTATTCTCAGATAATAAATATTTGGATATCGATGAAAAACACGAAGGAATCCATGAGCTGAAGAATTTACAGATCTCTGCTCTTTAAAGAAAACTGAAAACTATTCATAACACATAATATCCAACATCCACATTTATCTAAGAATTGTTAATTATATAAATATACATATGTTAATATTTTCAAGAAAAACACTTAATGAAGGGATTACTTTTAAACAGCTCCGTTAAACATTATTTTCATATTTTCCCTGAGGCATGCGAACTTTTCTGCATAAATAAAATTTAAAGCGGCTTGAAATTTGTGATCGCATATAAACCAATTAAAGTTTCTCGAAATATTACGATTTATTAAATCCGTATTGAGTGTAATGACTAAGGAGAATAATTCAGTAGCACGCATTTCAAAATTTAACCAAATCTCTATAATCCTTCAGAGATTGAGTTTGAACTTGTACATAATTAACAGTTAATCTTTTAATATCTTACTTCGGTCAAACATATTTAATAGCGTCACATAATTGAATTGCAGTATATTATGTTCATAACGTAAAATTAATTTAACAATGAGTACTTCCAAAACAATCCTTTTTTGTTCTCTGTTTTTTTACTTATTGCATTTTTTATATAGAAATGTAATTAAAAAGCAGTGCTGCAGCAACCCATTTGACTCCTATTGCAAAATAATTTTGGCTGCATATCTTTTCCTACATGCCGTATGGGTGAAGGAGCTGCAACGCACCCCCATCGATACGGCGCATAGTAGGGAACACCGCTCGCACTGCCGTTGCTGCGGCTCTGTTAAAAATTATTACATAATGTTTAAAATCGTGAATTTCAATAGTAAAAGATATAAAGTTAAAATGAAAATTATAAATGTATTAATTGGCTAAATACTCAGTAGACCCCTACGTATAGAAAACTAGTCATTTTCGGCGACTATCCTGTTCACTTTTTGAAAGGTTCTTATCCTATATGCCCTATGGGTGAAGGAGCTGCAACGCCTCCACATCGAAATGGCGCCAAGCACAGGGACCATCTCTCGCACTGTCGCTGCTGCGGCTCAGTTAAAAAGTATTACACAATGTTTAAAATTATGTATTTCCATAGAACAAGATCTAAAGTTAAAATGAAAATTATAAAATGATTAATTGATTAAATGTTCAGTAATAAATGTTCGGCGATTATCCCTACGTACAGAAAACTAGCCATTTTCGGCGACTATCCTGTTGACCTTTTGAAAGGTTCTTATCCTACATGCCCTATGGGTGAGGGAACTGCAAGGCCTCCACATCGATGCGGCGTTAAGCACAGGAACCGCCGCTCGCACTGCCGCTGCCTCGGCTCTGTTAAAAAGTATTACACAATGTTCAAAATTAGGAATTTCCATAGAACAAGATCTAAAGTTAAAATGAAAATTATAAAATGATTAATTGATTAAATGTTCAGTAGACACCCTACGTACAGAAAACTAGCCATTTTCGGCGACTATCCTGTTGACCTTTTGAAAGGTTCTTATCCTACATGCCCTATGGGTGAGGGAACTGCAAGGCCTCCACATCGATGCGGCGTTAAGCACAGGAACTGCCGCTCGCACTGCCGCTGCTTCGGCTCTGTTAAAAAGTATTACACAATGTTCAAAATTAGGAATTTCCATAGAACAAGATCTAAAGTTAAAATGAAAATTATAAAATGATTAATTGATTAAATGTTCAGTAGACACCCTACGTACAGAAAACTAGCCATTTTCGGCGACTATCCTGTTGACCTTTTGAAAGGTTCTTATCCTACATGCCCTATGGGTGAGGGAACTGCAAGGCCTCCACATCGATGCGGCGTTAAGCACAGGAACTGCCGCTCGCACTGCCGCTGCTTCGGCTCTGTTAAAAAGTATTACACAATGTTCAAAATTAGGAATTTCCATAGAACAAGATCTAAAGTTAAAATGAAAATTATAAAATGATTAATTGATTAAATGTTCAGTAGACACCCTACGTACAGAAAACTAGCCATTTTCGGCGACTATCCTGTTGACCTTTTGAAAGGTTCTTATCCTACATGCCCTATGGGTGAGGGAACTGCAAGGCCTCCACATCGATGCGGCGTTAAGCACAGGAACTGCCGCTCGCACTGCCGCTGCTTCGGCTCTGTTAAAAAGTATTACACAATGTTCAAAATTAGGAATTTCCATAGAACAAGATCTAAAGTTAAAATGAAAATTATAAAATGATTAATTGATTAAATGTTCAGTAGACACCCTACGTACAGAAAACTAGCCATTTTCGGCGACTATCCTGTTGACCTTTTGAAAGGTTCTTATCCTACATGCCCTATGGGTGAGGGAACTGCAAGGCCTCCACATCGATGCGGCGTTAAGCACAGGAACTGCCGCTCGCACTGCCGCTGCTTCGGCTCTGTTAAAAAGTATTACACAATGTTCAAAATTAGGAATTTCCATAGAACAAGATCTAAAGTTAAAATGAAAATTATAAAATGATTAATTGATTAAATGTTCAGTAGACACCCTACGTACAGAAAACTAGCCATTTTCGGCGACTATCCTGTTGACCTTTTGAAAGGTTCTTATCCTACATGCCCTATGGGTGAGGGAACTGCAAGGCCTCCACATCGATGCGGCGTTAAGCACAGGAACTGCCGCTCGCACTGCCGCTGCTTCGGCTCTGTTAAAAAGTATTACACAATGTTCAAAATTAGGAATTTCCATAGAACAAGATCTAAAGTTAAAATGAAAATTATAAAATGATTAATTGATTAAATGTTCAGTAGACACCCTACGTACAGAAAACTAGCCATTTTCGGCGACTATCCTGTTCACCTTTTGAAAGGTTCTTATCCTACATGCCCTATGGGTGAGGGAACTGCAAGGCCTCCACATCGATGCGGCGTTAAGCACAGGAACCGCCGCTCGCGTTGCCGCTGCTTCGGCTCTGTTAAAAAGTATTACACAATGTTCAAAATTAGGAATTTCCATAGAACAAGATCTAAAGTTAAAATGAAAATTATAAAATGATTAATTGATTAAATGTTCAGTAGACACCCTACGTACAGAAAACTAGCCATTTTCGGCGACTATCCTGTTCACCTTTTGAAAGGTTCTTATCCTACATGCCCTATGGGTGAGGGAACTGCAAGGCCTCCACATCGATGCGGCGTTAAGCACAGGAACCGCCGCTCGCACTGCCGCTGCCTCGGCTCTGTTAAAAAGTATTACACAATGTTCAAAATTAGGAATTTCCATAGAACAAGATCTAAAGTTAAAATGAAAATTATAAAATGATTAATTGATTAAATGTTCAGTAGACACCCTACGTACAGAAAACTAGCCATTTTCGGCGACTATCCTGTTCACCTTTTGAAAGGTTCTTATCCTACATGCCCTATGGGTGAGGGAACTGCAAGGCCTCCACATCGATGCGGCGTTAAGCACAGGAACCGCCGCTCGCACTGCCGCTGCCTCGGCTCTGTTAAAAAGTATTACACAATGTTCAAAATTAGGAATTTCCATAGAACAAGATCTAAAGTTAAAATGAAAATTATAAAATGATTAATTGATTAAATGTTCAGTAGACACCCTACGTACAGAAAACTAGCCATTTTCGGCGACTATCCTGTTCACCTTTTGAAAGGTTCTTATCCTACATGCCCTATGGGTGAGGGAACTGCAAGGCCTCCACATCGATGCGGCGTTAAGCACAGGAACCGCCGCTCGCACTGCCGCTGCCTCGGCTCTGTTAAAAAGTATTACACAATGTTCAAAATTAGGAATTTCCATAGAACAAGATCTAAAGTTAAAATGAAAATTATAAAATGATTAATTGATTAAATGTTCAGTAGACACCCAACGTACAGAAAACTAGCCATTTTCGGCGACTATCCTGTTCACCTTTTGAAAGGTTCTTATCCTACATGCCCTATGGGTGAGGGAACTGCAAGGCCTCCACATCGATGCGGCGTTAAGCACAGGAACCGCCGCTCGCGTTGCCGCTGCTTCGGCTCTGTTAAAAAGTATTACACAATGTTCAAAATTAGGAATTTCCATAGAACAAGATCTAAAGTTAAAATGAAAATTATAAAATGATTAATTGATTAAATGTTCAGTAGACACCCTACGTACAGAAAACTAGCCATTTTCGGCGACTATCCTGTTCACCTTTTGAAAGGTTCTTATCCTACATGCCCTATGGGTGAGGGAACTGCAAGGCCTCCACATCGATGCGGCGTTAAGCACAGGAACCGCCGCTCGCGTTGCCGCTGCTTCGGCTCTGTTAAAAAGTATTACACAATGTTCAAAATTAGGAATTTCCATAGAACAAGATCTAAAGTTAAAATGAAAATTATAAAATGATTAATTGATTAAATGTTCAGTAGACACCCTACGTACAGAAAACTAGCCATTTTCGGCGACTATCCTGTTCACCTTTTGAAAGGTTCTTATCCTACATGCCCTATGGGTGAGGGAACTGCAAGGCCTCCACATCGATGCGGCGTTAAGCACAGGAACCGCCGCTCGCACTGCCGCTGCCTCGGCTCTGTTAAAAAGTATTACACAATGTTCAAAATTAGGAATTTCCATAGAACAAGATCTAAAGTTAAAATGAAAATTATAAAATGATTAATTGATTAAATGTTCAGTAGACACCCTACGTACAGAAAACTAGCCATTTTCGGCGACTATCCTGTTCACCTTTTGAAAGGTTCTTATCCTACATGCCCTATGGATGAGGGAACTGCAAGGCCTCCACATCGATGCGGCGTTAAGCACAGGAACCGCCGCTCGCACTGCCGCTGCCTCGGCTCTGTTAAAAAGTATTACACAATGTTCAAAATTAGGAATTTCCATAGAACAAGATCTAAAGTTAAAATGAAAATTATAAAATGATTAATTGATTAAATGTTCAGTAGACACCCTACGTACAGAAAACTAGCCATTTTCGGCGACTATCCTGTTCACCTTTTGAAAGGTTCTTATCCTACATGCCCTATGGGTGAGGGAACTGCAAGGCCTCCACATCGATGCGGCGTTAAGCACAGGAACCACCGCTCGCGTTGCCGCTGCTTCGGCTCTGTTAAAAAGTATTACACAATGTTCAAAATTAGGAATTTCCATAGAACAAGATCTAAAGTTAAAATGAAAATTATAAAATGATTAATTGATTAAATGTTCAGTAGACACCCTACGTACAGAAAACTAGCCATTTTCGGCGACTATCCTGTTCACCTTTTGAAAGGTTCTTATCCTACATGCCCTATGGGTGAGGGAACTGCAAGGCCTCCACATCGATGCGGCGTTAAGCACAGGAACCGCCGCTCGCACTGCCGCTGCCTCGGCTCTGTTAAAAAGTATTACACAATGTTCAAAATTAGGAATTTCCATAGAACAAGATCTAAAGTTAAAATGAAAATTATAAAATGATTAATTGATTAAATGTTCAGTAGACACCCTACGTACAGAAAACTAGCCATTTTCGGCGACTATCCTGTTCACCTTTTGAAAGGTTCTTATCCTACATGCCCTATGGGTGAGGGAACTGCAAGGCCTCCACATCGATGCGGCGTTAAGCACAGGAACCGCCGCTCGCACTGCCGCTGCCTCGGCTCTGTTAAAAAGTATTACACAATGTTCAAAATTAGGAATTTCCATAGAACAAGATCTAAAGTTAAAATGAAAATTATAAAATGATTAATTGATTAAATGTTCAGTAGACACCCTACGTACAGAAAACTAGCCATTTTCGGCGACTATCCTGTTCACCTTTTGAAAGGTTCTTATCCTACATGCCCTATGGGTGAGGGAACTGCAAGGCCTCCACATCGATGCGGCGTTAAGCACAGGAACCGCCGCTCGCACTGCCGCTGCCTCGGCTCTGTTAAAAAGTATTACACAATGTTCAAAATTAGGAATTTCCATAGAACAAGATCTAAAGTTAAAATGAAAATTATAAAATGATTAATTGATTAAATGTTCAGTAGACACCCTACGTACAGAAAACTAGCCATTTTCGGCGACTATCCTGTTCACCTTTTGAAAGGTTCTTATCCTACATGCCCTATGGGTGAGGGAACTGCAAGGCCTCCACATCGATGCGGCGTTAAGCACAGGAACCGCCGCTCGCGTTGCCGCTGCTTCGGCTCTGTTAAAAAGTATTACACAATGTTCAAAATTAGGAATTTCCATAGAACAAGATCTAAAGTTAAAATGAAAATTATAAAATGATTAATTGATTAAATGTTCAGTAGACACCCTACGTACAGAAAACTAGCCATTTTCGGCGACTATCCTGTTCACCTTTTGAAAGGTTCTTATCCTACATGCCCTATGGGTGAGGGAACTGCAAGGCCTCCACATCGATGCGGCGTTAAGCACAGGAACCGCCGCTCGCACTGCCGCTGCCTCGGCTCTGTTAAAAAGTATTACACAATGTTCAAAATTAGGAATTTCCATAGAACAAGATCTAAAGTTAAAATGAAAATTATAAAATGATTAATTGATTAAATGTTCAGTAGACACCCTACGTACAGAAAACTAGCCATTTTCGGCGACTATCCTGTTCACCTTTTGAAAGGTTCTTATCCTACATGCCCTATGGGTGAGGGAACTGCAAGGCCTCCACATCGATGCGGCGTTAAGCACAGGAACCGCCGCTCGCGTTGCCGCTGCTTCGGCTCTGTTAAAAAGTATTACACAATGTTCAAAATTAGGAATTTCCATAGAACAAGATCTAAAGTTAAAATGAAAATTATAAAATGATTAATTGATTAAATGTTCAGTAGACACCCTACGTACAGAAAACTAGCCATTTTCGGCGACTATCCTGTTCACCTTTTGAAAGGTTCTTATCCTACATGCCCTATGGGTGAGGGAACTGCAAGGCCTCCACATCGATGCGGCGTTAAGCACAGGAACCGCCGCTCGCACTGCCGCTGCCTCGGCTCTGTTAAAAAGTATTACACAATGTTCAAAATTAGGAATTTCCATAGAACAAGATCTAAAGTTAAAATGAAAATTATAAAATGATTAATTGATTAAATGTTCAGTAGACACCCTACGTACAGAAAACTAGCCATTTTCGGCGACTATCCTGTTCACCTTTTGAAAGGTTCTTATCCTACATGCCCTATGGATGAGGGAACTGCAAGGCCTCCACATCGATGCGGCGTTAAGCACAGGAACCGCCGCTCGCACTGCCGCTGCCTCGGCTCTGTTAAAAAGTATTACACAATGTTCAAAATTAGGAATTTCCATAGAACAAGATCTAAAGTTAAAATGAAAATTATAAAATGATTAATTGATTAAATGTTCAGTAGACACCCTACGTACAGAAAACTAGCCATTTTCGGCGACTATCCTGTTCACCTTTTGAAAGGTTCTTATCCTACATGCCCTATGGGTGAGGGAACTGCAAGGCCTCCACATCGATGCGGCGTTAAGCACAGGAACCACCGCTCGCGTTGCCGCTGCTTCGGCTCTGTTAAAAAGTATTACACAATGTTCAAAATTAGGAATTTCCATAGAACAAGATCTAAAGTTAAAATGAAAATTATAAAATGATTAATTGATTAAATGTTCAGTAGACACCCTACGTACAGAAAACTAGCCATTTTCGGCGACTATCCTGTTCACCTTTTGAAAGGTTTTTATCCTACATGCCCTATGGGTGAGGGAACTGCAAGGCCTCCACATCGATGCGGCGTTAAGCACAGGAACCGCCGCTCGCACTGCCGCTGCCTCGGCTCTGTTAAAAAGTATTACACAATGTTCAAAATTAGGAATTTCCATAGAACAAGATCTAAAGTTAAAATGAAAATTATAAAATGATTAATTGATTAAATGTTCAGTAGACACCCTACGTACAGAAAACTAGCCATTTTCGGCGACTATCCTGTTCACCTTTTGAAAGGTTCTTATCCTACATGCCCTATGGGTGAGGGAACTGCAAGGCCTCCACATCGATGCGGCGTTAAGCACAGGAACCGCCGCTCGCGTTGCCGCTGCTTCGGCTCTGTTAAAAAGTATTACACAATGTTCAAAATTAGGAATTTCCATAGAACAAGATCTAAAGTTAAAATGAAAATTATAAAATGATTAATTGATTAAATGTTCAGTAGACACCCTACGTACAGAAAACTAGCCATTTTCGGCGACTATCCTGTTCACCTTTTGAAAGGTTCTTATCCTACATGCCCTATGGGTGAGGGAACTGCAAGGCCTCCACATCGATGCGGCGTTAAGCACAGGAACCGCCGCTCGCACTGCCGCTGCCTCGGCTCTGTTAAAAAGTATTACACAATGTTCAAAATTAGGAATTTCCATAGAACAAGATCTAAAGTTAAAATGAAAATTATAAAATGATTAATTGATTAAATGTTCAGTAGACACCCTACGTACAGAAAACTAGCCATTTTCGGCGACTATCCTGTTCACCTTTTGAAAGGTTCTTATCCTACATGTCCTATGGGTGAGGGAACTGCAAGGCCTCCACATCGATGCGGCGTTAAGCACAGGAACCGCCGCTCGCACTGCCGCTGCCTCGGCTCTGTTAAAAAGTATTACACAATGTTCAAAATTAGGAATTTCCATAGAACAAGATCTAAAGTTAAAATGAAAATTATAAAATGATTAATTGATTAAATGTTCAGTAGACACCCTACGTACAGAAAACTAGCCATTTTCGGCGACTATCCTGTTCACCTTTTGAAAGGTTCTTATCCTACATGCCCTATGGGTGAGGGAACTGCAAGGCCTCCACATCGATGCGGCGTTAAGCACAGGAACCGCCGCTCGCGTTGCCGCTGCTTCGGCTCTGTTAAAAAGTATTACACAATGTTCAAAATTAGGAATTTCCATAGAACAAGATCTAAAGTTAAAATGAAAATTATAAAATGATTAATTGATTAAATGTTCAGTAGACACCCTACGTACAGAAAACTAGCCATTTTCGGCGACTATCCTGTTCACCTTTTGAAAGGTTCTTATCCTACATGCCCTATGGGTGAGGGAACTGCAAGGCCTCCACATCGATGTGGCGTTAAGCACAGGAACCGCCGCTCGCACTGCCGCTGCCTCGGCTCTGTTAAAAAGTATTACACAATGTTCAAAATTAGGAATTTCCATAGAACAAGATCTAAAGTTAAAATGAAAATTATAAAATGATTAATTGATTAAATGTTCAGTAGACACCCTACGTACAGAAAACTAGCCATTTTCGGCGACTATCCTGTTCACCTTTTGAAAGGTTCTTATCCTACATGCCCTATGGGTGAGGGAACTGCAAGGCCTCCACATCGATGCGGCGTTAAGCACAGGAACCGCCGCTCGCGTTGCCGCTGCTTCGGCTCTGTTAAAAAGTATTACACAATGTTCAAAATTAGGAATTTCCATAGAACAAGATCTAAAGT
This sequence comes from Amaurobius ferox, assembly GCA_951213105.1. Classification (NCBI taxonomy): domain Eukaryota; kingdom Metazoa; phylum Arthropoda; class Arachnida; order Araneae; family Amaurobiidae; genus Amaurobius; species Amaurobius ferox. The sequence continues at coordinate 35,780,979 of OX578141.1, read as the reverse complement.
TAAAATGAAAATTATAAAATGATTAATTGATTAAATGTTCAGTAGACACCCTACGTACAGAAAACTAGCCATTTTCGGCGACTATCCTGTTCACCTTTTGAAAGGTTCTTATCCTACATGCCCTATGGGTGAGGGAACTGCAAGGCCTCCACATCGATGCGGCGTTAAGCACAGGAACCGCCGCTCGCACTGCCGCTGCCTCGGCTCTGTTAAAAAGTATTACACAATGTTCAAAATTAGGAATTTCCATAGAACAAGATCTAAAGTTAAAATGAAAATTATAAAATGATTAATTGATTAAATGTTCAGTAGACACCCTACGTACAGAAAACTAGCCATTTTCGGCGACTATCCTGTTCACCTTTTGAAAGGTTCTTATCCTACATGCCCTATGGGTGAGGGAACTGCAAGGCCTCCACATCGATGCGGCGTTAAGCACAGGAACCGCCGCTCGCACTGCCGCTGCCTCGGCTCTGTTAAAAAGTATTACACAATGTTCAAAATTAGGAATTTCCATAGAACAAGATCTAAAGTTAAAATGAAAATTATAAAATGATTAATTGATTAAATGTTCAGTAGACACCCTACGTACAGAAAACTAGCCATTTTCGGCGACTATCCTGTTCACCTTTTGAAAGGTTCTTATCCTACATGCCCTATGGGTGAGGGAACTGCAAGGCCTCCACATCGATGCGGCGTTAAGCACAGGAACCGCCGCTCGCGTTGCCGCTGCTTCGGCTCTGTTAAAAAGTATTACACAATGTTCAAAATTAGGAATTTCCATAGAACAAGATCTAAAGTTAAAATGAAAATTATAAAATGATTAATTGATTAAATGTTCAGTAGACACCCTACGTACAGAAAACTAGCCATTTTCGGCGACTATCCTGTTCACCTTTTGAAAGGTTCTTATCCTACATGCCCTATGGGTGAGGGAACTGCAAGGCCTCCACATCGATGTGGCGTTAAGCACAGGAACCGCCGCTCGCACTGCCGCTGCCTCGGCTCTGTTAAAAAGTATTACACAATGTTCAAAATTAGGAATTTCCATAGAACAAGATCTAAAGTTAAAATGAAAATTATAAAATGATTAATTGATTAAATGTTCAGTAGACACCCTACGTACAGAAAACTAGCCATTTTCGGCGACTATCCTGTTCACCTTTTGAAAGGTTCTTATCCTACATGCCCTATGGGTGAGGGAACTGTAAGGCCTCCACATCGATGCGGCGTTAAGCACAGGAACCGCCGCTCGCACTGCCGCTGCCTCGGCTCTGTTAAAAAGTATTACACAATGTTCAAAATTAGGAATTTCCATAGAACAAGATCTAAAGTTAAAATGAAAATTATAAAATGATTAATTGATTAAATGTTCAGTAGACACCCTACGTACAGAAAACTAGCCATTTTCGGCGACTATCCTGTTCACCTTTTGAAAGGTTCTTATCCTACATGCCCTATGGGTGAGGGAACTGCAAGGCCTCCACATCGATGCGGCGTTAAGCACAGGAACCGCCGCTCGCACTGCCGCTGCCTCGGCTCTGTTAAAAAGTATTACACAATGTTCAAAATTAGGAATTTCCATAGAACAAGATCTAAAGTTAAAATGAAAATTATAAAATGATTAATTGATTAAATGTTCAGTAGACACCCTACGTACAGAAAACTAGCCATTTTCGGCGACTATCCTGTTCACCTTTTGAAAGGTTCTTATCCTACATGCCCTATGGGTGAGGGAACTGCAAGGCCTCCACATCGATGCGGCGTTAAGCACAGGAACCGCCGCTCGCGTTGCCGCTGCTTCGGCTCTGTTAAAAAGTATTACACAATGTTCAAAATTAGGAATTTCCATAGAACAAGATCTAAAGTTAAAATGAAAATTATAAAATGATTAATTGATTAAATGTTCAGTAGACACCCTACGTACAGAAAACTAGCCATTTTCGGCGACTATCCTGTTCACCTTTTGAAAGGTTCTTATCCTACATGCCCTATGGGTGAGGGAACTGCAAGGCCTCCACATCGATGCGGCGTTAAGCACAGGAACCGCCGCTCGCACTGCCGCTGCCTCGGCTCTGTTAAAAAGTATTACACAATGTTCAAAATTAGGAATTTCCATAGAACAAGATCTAAAGTTAAAATGAAAATTATAAAATGATTAATTGATTAAATGTTCAGTAGACACCCTACGTACAGAAAACTAGCCATTTTCGGCGACTATCCTGTTCACCTTTTGAAAGGTTCTTATCCTACATGCCCTATGGGTGAGGGAACTGCAAGGCCTCCACATCGATGCGGCGTTAAGCACAGGAACCGCCGCTCGCACTGCCGCTGCCTCGGCTCTGTTAAAAAGTATTACACAATGTTCAAAATTAGGAATTTCCATAGAACAAGATCTAAAGTTAAAATGAAAATTATAAAATGATTAATTGATTAAATGTTCAGTAGACACCCTACGTACAGAAAACTAGCCATTTTCGGCGACTATCCTGTTCACCTTTTGAAAGGTTCTTATCCTACATGCCCTATGGGTGAGGGAACTGCAAGGCCTCCACATCGATGCGGCGTTAAGCACAGGAACCGCCGCTCGCGTTGCCGCTGCTTCGGCTCTGTTAAAAAGTATTACACAATGTTCAAAATTAGGAATTTCCATAGAACAAGATCTAAAGTTAAAATGAAAATTATAAAATGATTAATTGATTAAATGTTCAGTAGACACCCTACGTACAGAAAACTAGCCATTTTCGGCGACTATCCTGTTCACCTTTTGAAAGGTTCTTATCCTACATGCCCTATGGGTGAGGGAACTGCAAGGCCTCCACATCGATGCGGCGTTAAGCACAGGAACCGCCGCTCGCACTGCCGCTGCCTCGGCTCTGTTAAAAAGTATTACACAATGTTCAAAATTAGGAATTTCCATAGAACAAGATCTAAAGTTAAAATGAAAATTATAAAATGATTAATTGATTAAATGTTCAGTAGACACCCTACGTACAGAAAACTAGCCATTTTCGGCGACTATCCTGTTCACCTTTTGAAAGGTTCTTATCCTACATGCCCTATGGGTGAGGGAACTGCAAGGCCTCCACATCGATGCGGCGTTAAGCACAGGAACCGCCGCTCGCGTTGCCGCTGCTTCGGCTCTGTTAAAAAGTATTACACAATGTTCAAAATTAGGAATTTCCATAGAACAAGATCTAAAGTTAAAATGAAAATTATAAAATGATTAATTGATTAAATGTTCAGTAGACACCCTACGTACAGAAAACTAGCCATTTTCGGCGACTATCCTGTTCACCTTTTGAAAGGTTCTTATCCTACATGCCCTATGGGTGAGGGAACTGCAAGGCCTCCACATCGATGCGGCGTTAAGCACAGGAACCGCCGCTCGCACTGCCGCTGCCTCGGCTCTGTTAAAAAGTATTACACAATGTTCAAAATTAGGAATTTCCATAGAACAAGATCTAAAGTTAAAATGAAAATTATAAAATGATTAATTGATTAAATGTTCAGTAGACACCCTACGTACAGAAAACTAGCCATTTTCGGCGACTATCCTGTTCACCTTTTGAAAGGTTCTTATCCTACATGCCCTATGGGTGAGGGAACTGCAAGGCCTCCACATCGATGCGGCGTTAAGCACAGGAACCGCCGCTCGCACTGCCGCTGCCTCGGCTCTGTTAAAAAGTATTACACAATGTTCAAAATTAGGAATTTCCATAGAACAAGATCTGAAGTTAAAACTGAAAATTATAAATTGATTAATTGATTAAATGCTCAATAGACCCCTACGTATAGAAAACTAGCCACTTTCGGCGACTATCCTGTTCACCTTTTAAATGGTTCTTATCTTTCAATAACTATCACCCTCGTAGTAGCTTACGGGGCAGATAACGAGCGTCGTAATAGCAATAACCGTCCCATGTACAATGTACTTATACCGGATTGTGGAAAAATAGAAACGTATATGCGGACACATAACGAGAATACATAGGCACATATTTGAGCATACAGACCCGCTACGCCAGGAAGTGTTAGTAACTTCAGTCTGCGTAGCCAGTACTACGAGCAGTAGTGACTTTTGAAGTAAGACGACAATTGAACATTTCCATTGTTATACATTGTTCAGCACGTCTTTTATTGTCCTTATTTGGTGTGAAAATCTAAATTTTAATTATTTATTAAATAAAAGACTCAATCAAATTTTAAAAATCGCTCTGAGTTGTTCCTGGTTTTGGCCGTCAAGTGTGTTCGTACTAAATTTCGTAATTATGAATTCTTTGCATTTTTGCTAGAGACACAAAACACAGATGAACAGACATTGTCATTCATCATTTAAGATTTTACTCCAAATAAAAGTGAAAATTACTGTGTTATACACGTACTAAAATATAATTTTCAATTAACTACTTTCTTGGATGTGTTTAGTGAGAAGATCAGGTACATTAGAATTGCACCTTGCTAAAATAGAAACATTATTCTATAAAAGTTACGAATCTAAAATGATAAAATTTATCGAATATTCCATTGAAAATTGTCAGATCAGATTTGAGAAAGATTTAGCGGAGACAGTTTTATGTGTGTATTTACAATGTCTGTAATGTTTAACAATAGCATCAGACTTAAGGACGCCAGTTTATAGCTCCCTGACCCGAAAGGTCAAACTTGACAATAAACATTGAAGGCCAAGGTGAAGCCACGAGAGTGGTTAAAAATGTTAAACAATGTTCTAGATGTCTGGTCGCATCGCCCTAAGGTCGATATATCGTAGAGTAAAGGGCGTTACAGGCCGCAGGCAAAAGAGGCGGCAACCAAAAATGTTCGAGAGAATATACAGAACTTCTACACGAGAATTAAGATGCAATGCAGACGATAACTTCTACGACAAAATTCACGGCGACTTTGACATAAAAACGGAGGCAATGAAGAATGGCATTGCCCTGATATACGACGGCAGTACGATATGATCGACGAGTACGAGTGGGCGTACCATACCGCGAGTTGGTTCCAGTACAATATGATCGACATTAAGTACGAGCTGGTGACAAAGTCTAAAGACAGACTTGAAGGTATGTGTTCCTATCAATAATTGCTGAAGGCCATCAATGCATTTTAGGCATTTTTAATTAACTGGTCTCACATTTGCTCTCTCCGCCACAATTAATAATGAATAATTGTTGTAATTAATTTAATAAGCAATCTATATTGTTAATAAATTATTTTATTTAAAAGATAAAATTGTGCAATTAGTTATGATAGTATGTTAATGTTTTCTATTCCAGGAACTCACTCTACTTGCTAAATATACTTTTACTGAAGAATAAGATACTTACTAAATATACTTTTTAAGAGGCAAAACCCTTAATTTAAGTCTTTGATACAAACTAAAGTAAAAACTTATATGTCTAACATTTTAGTTTAACTAAATAAGGTATCGTATCTATATCCAAAATACCAAAGTAATAGTATTTATAATATGAAACAAAAAGCAGTTATTCCATTTTTAGTCGAATTTTTTATTTGGACCCCAAACACAGCAAAACTCTATCAAGCAAAATCATTTCTCTGAAACGTACTAAGAACTATTCCCCACTCTATATTTACATTATACTGTGGCAAACCAACCAAGAAAATGGGAAATACACTGCATAGCACTTTGGAAGTAAATGTGAGCAAAACACTTTTTTCTTTTGTGCCCATATCAATGCTATATGATTAAACAGTTCACTGTACGAATGCGTAATCTCGTAATTTCTAGATATATCACCTGCTTTTTTTATGGCGTTTTCGAATGAATGTTAAACAGTTTTGTTAAAGAATGCAGAAAATTAATAATTCTGGATCCTATCACAAAACTATTTTAAGTAGAGTGCGCACGAAAAAATTTTGCCCCAAAATGCTCATGAAAATCAATCATCTTAGTAGCAAAAATTATCTCAGTTAAATGTTTTGCATAGAACGAAATGCTATTTACTAAGATCAGATTTATGAGTTCGGTTTGCAGTAAGTTTATTTTTTATAATAAGAGTTTATTAGTTATTTAATATATATCACCCAATGATTTAAAAAGACGGTTTTACTTCAATTAAAAACAATTTAAATGCTTTTTGAAAACTAGTTACTCATTGCTCTTTCAAGTAACAGCACTTTGCTGCAAATGTCTTCCATGTCAGCAAAATGTTTTTCTCATAACGGGTATGCTTAGTTCAGTGTAAGGACAGTTATAATTTTATATCTACTTTGTTAATTACCTAGTATTAAATGCACCTCAATGACTCAAATTGACCTTTTTATTAATATTATTATTGTTATTATTATTATTATTATTATTACGTAGAAATAAGAAAGAAATTCAATTACTTTTAAATCAATAATTCGTTATTTATATTGCAAATCTTAATTTTTAAATCAAAAGCATAATTACTTTTATATATTGAATTATAATAAAATTGACAAATGAATTTATTTCTTTATCTCGCACAGTTTGATTTCGAAATTTTTATGACATCATTATTTTAGAAAATATATATTTATCCCTCTGTTAAAACACATTATTTTCTTATATTAAACTTTATGAAACCTTATTCCACACTACTGATAATGAAAAAAGCCATATAATCCTGTTGAAAATTTCCTCTCTGGGAGAAAGGTTTAATCTCTTAGTGTTCACAAAGGAATTGCAAAAGTTTTTATCTAAACTCTCTGCATGTTATTGTATGAACATATATTTTTCAATTCTCAAAGGTAAACGTATGTATGTACAACAACAAAATAATATCCTTCAGTTAAATGGATCAAATATTGCATTAATGCATATGTAACGTTGAGACTATGCTGAACAAATAGAGTCAATGGTATTTGTAAAATTTGTAAATATCCATCAATATAAAAAATTTAAACTGACTTAAAAGGGGATGAATATATTAAGTTAGGCATAAAGCATTAAAAGCAAGAAGCTGTTTTTAATTTAATATAATTTTATTCCAAGAATCTTCTGTTGTGAGGAGAGGATAATACGTATTTAAATACTGTGACTTAGTGCAGATTGCCAATATCATTGATAATGTGTAAAAATAAATACATAATCTTGATTAAATGACAAAACTTTTGAAAAATGTAACAGGAAGTTCTTATAATAATACGGCTGTTTTCAATTTAATTCATATGGAAACATTCGTACTTATCATACATAAGTAATAAATATTTCTTTTCGAAAACGTACTATGTTAAAATAAGAAACTTAGTTTGCTGAATCAATATCTTATCATTATCATGTATTAATTTTAAAATAGGGTTGGTTAGTTAGAATAATTAACTACGAAATCAGAAATATTAAAAATAAACAAGATTCTATAAACATGCAATATATCTATTTCATGATATATTTACTGTTAATGTCTACATAGTTAGTTAGAAGTCAATAACTTGATAAATGCACATTTTAAATTATAACAACCGAAATTCAAATTATATAACATATTAAAACACTTTGATATTTTTAATCCTGTTATTTTTTATAACATGCCCATGCCCTGTAAACATTCTCCATTGTACATGCAACTTCGCAAAAAATTGTGACATATATATATATATATATATATATATATATATCTTATGGACAAGGTACATAACGGAAGAATAAAGTAACACAAAATCTCTAAAAAGTTCTCTGAAAACTTATTTCTGCAGACCTTTATCAGGCTTTTATGTCTGCAGAGTCCCCAGGGTAAATCTGGTCAGGAGAAAGCATATGATGCCCCTAGAAACACTGTCGAAAGCCTCGCAGAAATAATCAGCGACTTGTCCTACTTTTTTTGATAGAAAACTTTCGATTTGGAGAAAACTTGTCTTCATTAGACTTTTCCACGTTCCTTTCAGCAAAATTATCTAGAATGCTTTATTTGTCAAGAAAAAACTAAAGTGCTTCTCATCGTTATTCTTGAATTTTCATACTTTTGTGAGACAAGCATTCTCTCGTATCGTACAATTGTATCAAATATCATTCTAGTAACTCAATGACTGCGGTGTCGACTGGCTAGACGGATATCCATGGTTTGAATCTCGTTTGGAACATGAGTTTCTCTCCAAAAGGAATCCAATAAAGTCGGTCAAGTAATATAACTTAATATTTAATCAATCAGTGAATAGTGAATGTGAATTAATAAATATGAAAATTGCGTTTTTATGTTTCTGATTGAATCTTAACATTTCTTATTCCATTAAAAACATTAAACGTTTTTAATATCCATATTAATTATATTATGACTTCTCCGATATTTTCAATTTCTAATACTTTTTTTTTCAATTTCATAAAAATAGAACAAACGTATCGAGTATACAATTAAATTTATTTAAATGGCTTATATATAGAATAATAAGAACTTTAATTTATTTCTTACCAAATCATTATTTTAGAATGATGAGCAAAAACTTGATGAACTGTCAGATCAGGACAGATACAAATTAAACGATTCTACTAAAATTCATCAGTTTAATTTCAGTAAAATTAAAGTCATGTATCATTTATCTAAACTGATGGCGTACCAAAAATATAGCATTTATCCATATTTCTATTAAGACTAAAGAAATCTACCATAAATATTTTTGAAAAGTAATATTTTTATTTTATACAATTATCTCTGGAGAAGTTTGCAAAATTTTTCGAAATTGCGATGTTTTTAGAAAAGGAAAAACATAAACTTAGCTTTAACCATTAGAATGAAACGTGAACAAATTTAAAAGAAATTAATTATAATACATTCAACTAACAATTTAGAAATACTAAAAATGACTTCAACTTTTAATGATTTCAAACTGACGGTTCGGACGAAAAGTTGTATAAAATATTTTAATATTTATTTAGACAATACTTTCTACATGTAATGAAACTTTTTCTTACGTTTAATTTCTTTGGCATAAATGCAAAATATCTAGTTTTGTCAAAGGGGCAATAAAGCTTTTTAATTCTTAATTTTGATATATTTCATACAGATAGATTAGTTTTAGTTTCTTATACTACTATGTAATACATCATAAAGAAAGTATTGTTTTTATTGTTTTCAAGAAAATTTTCGAATTCGAGATTGTGATGCCAATATATGTTTTAGGACCTCCTGAACACGTTTTGGCTATTTTTGGAGAGATGTCCGTCAGTATGTCTGTGGTCGATTTCTTGTGTACACAAATATTAATGGATTTATGGGGAATTTTATATCCGGCTTTGTTATCCAAAAATCTAGAAATAGATAGCATTTTTTAAATTTCCATCAAAAACTTCAACATTTTATATTTTTTACATGGCAGCATAGGACAACATTTCACATAATCGTGCATGTGTGTTAATAATCGTGGTGTTACCTTACACCTTTATGGTAGGTCGGACGGTCTGGGTTTCAGCAACAACATAATCGTGCATAAAAGGGTTTATTTATGGCTTTATTTATGGTTTATTATTTAAGGGTTTATTTATGGTTTATTATGGCTTAATGATCACGAGACTTAATAGTTTCAATTGTTGCTGTAAAAAATAGCCGTGATACAAATGTTTTTGTTCGTGACGTCATTATACCTCCCAGGGGTGCAAGTTACGGTTACCTCCCCCCCCCCCCCCGCGAGCGTATATTGTCAAGTATGGTATCAATCGAAATACTGTTTTAAGCCCTTTAAAGTGAAGGGTAACATGCTATAATTGTAATCATTTGGACCCGTAACACCGATTTTTCAATACTTTTCTTGTAAAATTAAAAAAAAATAGATTCTGGCATGAAAAGGTCGAGTTTAGCCATATTCTGTTTAATTTATATTATAGTCTAGACAAAATATTTTAGAAACCAAGTCCTTTACAAACGCCACTGACTCATTGTAATATGTTTCGTTATATATTTTTCATATTGTAAAATATAGCACGCTTACTAACGACGTCAATGGTAACAGAAAAATGGAGCCGTATTTTTTTCCATGATACTTACATTTTCACATTTCTTATTTCTCAATATATTGTATTGCTTAATGTATGTAATCTAATTTAAGCATTTTTGTTTTCAAACATAAGACGTGCAATATTAAAATGAACGCAAATCTACATTATAAAGAAACTCCGCTATTGATATTTATATATTTGATCACGTTCTAATAAATTAAAACTAGTTTTCTTTCCTTCATTCATTCAAGATATCTAGATTTGGTTTAATAATATTTTAAGCCATTTTATCATTTATATAGTTTGTTATATCTCACTGCAATTTCTTCACTTACATATCTCACTGCAATTTCTTCACTTATCATATTTACTGCATTTAAAAGCAATTTAGATATTTAATACTCATATTCACTTTCGCATCACAAACTTCAGTACGCAAAGTAATAAATGGTTTACTTGTAGTCCATAATTAGCTCTCTGCAGCTTCTTCGGTGCGGAATTAAAAGTCTCAGTGCGAATGGAACAGTATGCCTGAATATTTGAAGGAATTAAAGTTGTACTTTAATCTGTATGTCTTGAAATTGGCCTCGTGTGTTTAGACTACGTACCAAAACGTACAATTGGAGAGCCAAATTAAACCTATACAAGGTCTAGCAAAAGACAATATTTATTAAAATGCATTTGGAAAAAAATTAAAGTGAGAATTATAAAAATATAAATCTACAAAAACTTTTGAAAATATCAAAGTTCATTTTTTCTCTTTTAATAACACCACTTGTCTTAAGAGGGTCCAGGACAGAAAATTTTGAAAAAATGAATATTTTTATTAAAATTAGTGTAGAAACGAGAGGCATAAATACTGAGTAAATACTTTAATTAAAACTTTAAGGAGTTGCATATTAAAAACTTGGTTTTTATAATACGTGTTGTATAAAATAAAAATTTAAAACATTGTTTTCTCAGAAATTGAATTCTTGAAATGTTCAATATTTAAATTGATACAACTCAAGAAATGTTTGGTCTAGAACTATGAAATTTGAGACCTCACTTCTATATTATTTTAACTTTAGTTTGTCTTCAGAATTTGTATATAAAATTGTAATATTTTAATTTAGAGTTACACAAGTCACTCATGTAGAGAGTATTTTCATTAAAACATTTTCTAATTTTTTTTTATCAATGTATTAAATCATCTTCAAGACAAGTTAAATAATTAACTTTTCTCCTATAAAAAGTATCTATTTTGTATACAGTGGTCGAATTCATAATTACACTACGTGACAGTGAAAATGAGACAACAAGAAAGAGTGGGCGGAAAGTGATGAAGATCGGCAAACATAGAGAGACAGCAACGAACAATAGGTGATGTTTATTGCAATATGATGCACCTATACACTGAGCGATAACGCCGTCTGATCAGTAGGTTGTAGGACCACCCCGGGCGGCGATACAGGCAGCAACGTCTAGGAGTCAATGAGTATGCGGATGGTGTCCTGAGGGATGGCTGCCCATTCCCTGTCAATCATTTGGCAGAGTTCGTCTTCTAAACGCGGCAGTGACAATGCAAGCAAGCGGCGTCCAATCACGTCCCAGACGTGTTCGATTGGTGAGAGATCAAGGGAGACTGGTGGCCAGCGAAGCCCCTGGGTACCTTGCAGGACATGTTGACTGAAGGATGCCGTGTGTGGTTGGGCGTTATCCTGTTGGTAAATGGAATTGAGCACTCCCTGAAGGAAGGGTAGTGTCACCGGCCGCAGCACGTCATCTACGTATCTTTGGGCCATCATAGTACCCTCAATACGGACCAGAGGTAACCTGCTATCATTGGTGATGGCGCCCCAAACCATGATGCCGCGTTGTCGCGCGGTGTGGCGTTCCACAGATGTGGCCAGATTGGACCTGTCATCACTTCGGCTCCAGACTCGTACATACCGACTAACATTGCTAAAACAGAAGCGTGACTCGTCTGAGAACACGACCATATGCCATTCCGCCATAAACGTAGCTCTATCCTGACACCATTGAAACGGAGGCGTCTGTGCTGTTGGATCAATAGCTGTCTTCTTCACAAACGCCATGAGTGCAGATCGCCGGCGAATAATGCAACGTGATATACCTCGATATGGGAGCATCAAGGGTGTCCTGCATATGATGCAAAAGGGCGATGAAAATGGTGGCCTGCGGGGCCGCCAACGCTTGCCGGCGGATGTGTCGATCCACGCGTGCTGACGTCGTTCCGGCCGTACCGGCACCCCTCAAACGTACCACATCTCCTTGTTCCAATCCATCATTGCCACAGCCGGTGCACCGTGGACTCGTGTAGGTGGCTGTCCGCTGAGATTTGACGTATGGAATAACATGCCCTTCTGAGTCCGATCACCATACCCCTCGTGAAATCGTCTGTCTGCTGGAACTGCCTCGATTGGCGGCGGCCTGGCATTCTTTGCTACTACACGCTTCCTCTGATATAAAAAAAATTCAAAATGATTTCCCAGGCAAACAGAGCGTCGCGACTAATGCCTATTCTGTAGGTTACGTCCCTTATATCTCACTCGCGGGACAGCTGCGTATTCCGCATCATTTACATAACCCGGTGAGCTGCGTCTACCCTGCAATTTGCATATTTTTCTGCCCACTTTTTTTTGTGTCTCATTTTCACTATCAGGTAATTCACTGTCAGGTAGCTATATCAAATTCACTGCCATATTCACTGTCATAGTCACTGCCAGGTAAATATATCAAATTTAAATACTTCAATCACTTTTACGTTTTTAATTTTTTTAAATATTTTAATAATATTTATTTATTTCACATAGAACATTTAAACACAATAAAAGAAAATCATTTGTGCAAATTATTTTGAATAAAACTGATCATAAATGAGCGAAATAAAGTAGTGAAATAAATTTTTCTGCACCGGCCCCCTTAACAATAATATCAGTTTTCTTAATCATAAGTAAACTATTATGTCAACAAACTTTGTACACATATTTATCCATCCTGCTTAAATAATTTGGAAAGAGGAATTTAATTTAAAAGTTTCAGTTTTATCAACCAGGTCACAATTTACAAAGAGATGTAATAAATAAAATTGAAAATCTGTCTGTCTGTTTGTCTCATCATCATGGAAGAACGGCTGAACCGAATTTAATGAAATTTTGTGGATAGTCTTAAAATAGCCCCACTTGAAATTTAGCCTATATTTCGAGTTTCTACCACTAGAAGTTCTCGAGATTTTATGAAAAACAAAAATTTCGTTGGTTTCTTCATCACGGGAGAACGGCTAAACCGATTTTAATGAAATTTTGTGGGTAACCTTATAATGATTCCCCTCAAATTTAGACTAAGTTTCGAGTTTCTAAGATCAGGGGTTGTTGAGATATTAATGAAAAACGAAACTTTTTCCTAGAAGTTCTACTCTCTAACTCTCTGGTTCATCCAAACGAAAAGGTTGGAAATCGTTTGTTTAAAACGTGAAGGTGAATTAAAACTTTATCTCTGAGTTTAGTGGGAGATTTTTGCGTTAATTAGACACTTTCTGAAAGCATGAATTGTTTGAAAACATTAATGTTTGAAACATGAATTTAAATGGAAAATCTATCACCATGGTTTATTTTTCACAAGCTTTTACTGAACAATGAAAAGTATTAAGAAATCAAAATGGTTATTTAATTATTAGCATTTTATGAGGAAGATTCTATCTTATATCATGTTGCTCAGCAATGCAATTAAATTAAATGTGGTTGTTAATTTTTATTATTATTTTTTCGAATTGAATAATAAATAAATGGATATAAAAATATATCTTATAAATGAATGGTTTAATTTTTCTTTTAATTATATTAATTGCGGACTACGTCCATCACTTTTATTTATTTTAGCAAGTGTTTTCAAGCTTATATATAGTGTTTAGCCAATAAACTCATTTAGCCGATTATTGAAACAGGAAAAGAGTAGAACGGGTATAATTCCTAATACAATTTTAGTGTTTTCATTTAGTATATACAAACGGGATCAGGATGTTTTATTCTTCAGATCTACAAATTCAGAGCTACGAATTTAGCGGGATATCGCTAACTGGGCAACTTTTTTTAAACGTTGCAAAATTGACGAAAAAATCCCCACATAACGCAAATCAATGAAATTAAATATGTTTTTTTTTTGTAAGTGCTGAAATGATGTTTCGGTAGCATTTGTCTCTCAGTCCATCCGTCCTACTTAGTTACACATTTAGCGAATGTTTAAAATGTCACCAAATTGATAAAATCATTTGTAAATCCATAAAAATACAATGAAATTGATAAAACTGCGCTTAATAAATGAATTTAATTGTGTTTTGTTAGGGGATAGTATTGAAATGATGTTCATCAATTTGTCGCCCAGTGGGATTGTCAGCTCTATAGTCCCACTTGGCGATAATTTCGGCGGTTTTTTAAAATTTCGCTAAATTGACGAAAATATTGCCAATTGATAAAATGACTCTAAAAGTATCAAAATGACACCACCGAATAGATGAAAATTTAATATTATGCATAATTAAGTACGATTTTCTAAATAATCTCTGTCGTTTTGTGAGAATTAAAAAATATTTTTTAATAAATTTGTTGACAAACTGGACCAGGATGCTTTATTCTTCAGATCTACCTATAAAAATTATTTTGTATATCGAGCCTAGATATATATATATATATACATATATATATATATATATATATATATATATATGTTTTAGAAGAATTCAATTAAATATTTTAATAGAATATTTTGAATAACAAAGTCATTTAGAATACTATAGGAACTTACACATAATTGTGAACGTCAGTTTCTTTATATTATATTTTCTGTACGAAGAACGGATATACTGCTAGTATAATATAAAAACATTATTTTAACGAAAAACATGCTCCGTATAATCAAATACTTTATGTATAAGAACCAAGCTGTATGATTTTGTGCTTTATTTCACTTCCTGAAACAAATATCTAGAATTAAGAACCTATAGAGAAAAGCACTCCTGCCAAATTCGAACATCGAATGCGAAAAAAAATCCTTCCTTCGAACATCTTATTTTATATGTTGGAAACCATAAGAGAGCATTTCACACTCCTATATTGAAAGCTGAACAAAAGAAACTTGTGTTATGTTTGACAACATATTGTTATTTCTGATCTTTATTTTGAAATATTGCTATCTACATTGTTGTGCTTTCCGCAAGGAATTATGAATTCTCTATTTAGAGTCGTAGCACATCGTGAAAATAGGAAAGAAAGCAACGGGAAGTTTGCAGTATTTGTTGAATTCTTAGCAAAGATGGAATATGAGTTGTTTGAGATATACGATGGTTTTTTGGTATTTAAACAAGAAAAATTTTAAAGTTTTTGGGGCGCGTCGAGTGAAATATTATTAATCATAATTCTATTTATATAATGTATGTCTACAATTTATTTTTAAATGCATACTACTCTTTCAGCGCAATTGGTCATTAGCAACAGATTGTTTTACATAAATATGTATGCCTTATTATACATAAAGCTGTATGCAGAATTACACAAAAAATTAGAAATAGAAATGCCAAGCTTGTAGCTTTTTTTTAAATATTATAATGTATTCTTAGTAAAGCATTCATAAATAACATTAAACATTTAGATTTTTAGGATATAACTCTACTTTAATAACTCTACTAAATTACGAAAAGTATTTATAAACCTTTTAATAAAATCAGAAAAGTTTTATTTAACTTTCGTCAAATAACAATATTTTGAGTTTCACTGAAAAGGTTGGGCATGAATTTAATGTTTTTGAATATATATAAAATTAAGTTTATTAAAATGAATAAAAAAATTTATAACTAATAGCTAGCTGCCTTTGGCGATCAACCTTGTCGTTTATTGAAAAACCCCTGCGATGTCTTTCTTCAGTGGAGCCTTTAATGGCCATATTACACGACAATTATTTGTTACAGCAAACCGTTTGTAAACCAGTTGCCGTAACCATTGATACATCATTTCAGCAAGCAAAACGTTTGTCGCGCTGCAAAAGGAGATAGTGTTTTCGTCCCGGAAAATATTAGCCATGCTTCTACAACTTTCGTGTGTTGAGGTTGGGGGACCACAATTAAAACTCTCGCTACTTTGGCTTTTGACGACCCAACGACTTTTCTCCCGAAAGAGATTCGCTGAATTTCCATAACAGTCACTACTCTCGAAAGCTATTTCTTTAGTTGTTTACTAGTTTTGTACAATAGCAATTAGGAAATGCACATACAGAATTATTTTTCAGGGGAGGGGTCACATGAGCTAATAAAACCAACCAACGTCGTTTTTATATGCAAAGTATCTAATATATTCAAGAAACCTTTTCTTTTTAAAATTTTGGAAGGGGAGAAAACTAGACACTTTAAATCCTTCCCCTTGGTAGCGCCCTTATCGATTATCCATATTTTTATTCATCGTTGCCTTCGATTCTGTTACTGATAGCAAAATTTGGTTACGTTATTGTCAGTACTAATTTTTAAGCATCTATTTCTCAGGATCTGCTATAGATAGAGCTTAGATAATAATCAATGTCGATTCAGCATCCAATTCGAGAGGGGGTTGGAGAGTTCACTAAGAATTTCCACTTTCAATTTTTTTCCACTTATGTTCAAAAAAATTCTTGAAACATCCATTTCTCAGGGCTGACTATAAATAGAGCTTTGGTGATGACTAATATGAATTCAACATCGAATTCCGAGAGATGTAAGGGGATCATTAAGGATTTCCACTTCTAGCGTTGGGACTTCCAATTCCAAAATTTGCACTTTCCTTGCAACATTCATTTCCCAGGATCGACTTAAATTGAGTTTAGATGACGCCTGACATAGATTTTGCATCAAATTCCAGAGGATGTAGTTGGTTTACTCGTTCATTAAAGTATGTCCACATCTAGATTTTCTTCCTTCTGGTTCAAATATTTTCCTCGGAATATATTTTTATTCAGAATCGACTATAGATGATCTTAAATGAAGATTGATATAGATACAGCATCAAAATCTCTGCTATGGATCCAGCATTGAATTACAGAGAGAGAAGGGATGCTCGCTACGAATTCCCTTTTCCAGTTCTGGAAATGTTATGTCCAGTTTTTCTGACAATTCATGTGACGGTACACAATAACTGTACAAAAGAAATGTTAAATGCTTAATAGTTCCGTCTAAGATGGTTTATAAATATAGTAAGTAGTTTTATATTAAATGGATTATACATTTCATTGAACTGCATACACCACTTGCCACCATATGAAGGTCCCTTCATGAATGTTTTGTTACTCTTTGTTCGTGTGCTTGTGTTTTATTTTTAGCTTTTTTTGTTATATATTTATTTATTCCGCATTTGGATATTTTGCTACATGCATCTCCCTTTAAATAACAAACATTTCTCAATTCTCAGTATTATTATAATAGCCTAAATACATCAGTCAGAAAATAGGAAATCGTTAACTTTACTGCTTTCCAACCACAAGTTTATCAATTTATAATCTTATTCATAACGAAATCTGAAAAAGTTTTGTTCAATAAAACCTATTTGAGCAACTAATTTTCGTGACTTATACAAAGCTTTTAAATACAAAGCTGCCCGCCGTTATTTCGAGTTAGCTTCTTTTTCCATACAACGTGACATCGGGAACGAACCTCATTGGCCGATTTCGTAAAGCAGTTCATACAGCTAAAGCCTTTTCGGGGTGAATTGAAAATGATGTGCCAAAATTTACTGTATGAACTTCTTTACTAACTGTTACTACTACGAAATGACTGTCATGTAATAAAGCCAATAGCAACCTACATATCCACTACGTGGCCTCGAAAGCTGCCTACACATCCAGTGCACGGGCAGCGAACTAAACACACTAGATTTGCTGAAATAGGAACAATAGAATCAAAAGCGGAAGTATGTGCTGTTGCGTCCCGGCTCCGCCGCAATACCCTGTGCTGCTCAGAGCCTGTATCCTTTTTCGCACAAAAGTACTTCATTTACAAATCCACTATGATTTAATATCTCTATTAAAATCCGTTAGCTTGTCCATTCTTGCAAAAAGGACTTGACGTCACTTAAAGTGACATAGATTTCTGACATTACTTATATCCCAAAGGTCAGAATGTCACAGCATTTCGCTTTAAAATTAAATAAATAACTCGAATTAGTTTTTTTTTCTCTCTGGGGAGTCTTAAAACTTCCCAGGAAGTATATCTGTAGCAAATAACCTAGTTATAAGGACTTGGATTTTCCGTTACTGCGCGCGCATGCAAACACATTAATTACCATTTATTATTTAAGATAAATAAATAATATAATTAAGAGAGTAACAATAGATATAAGGAATTTAAAATAACTGTTTTTTTTTCAAATATACTTTTTGCAATGTAAAAACATATTCCTTCTTGAATGTTCATAACCGGTAATTTAGTCCGATATCTGAAAATGTACATATCTAGTTATAATGCCGAAAGCTCTTTGGAAATCCAATATCTATTCTGTATGTCAGACGAAACTTAATGAACAATTCTTTGAAGAACTTTCTTATGTTTGAACCCAAGAAAATTACCTTCTAATTAATTATTGTAAGGGCTTTTATTTTATTCTAAGCTATGTTGTGAAGAAATAAATCAATTGTTTGAAGAATTAATGAATAGCTAGCTCTAGAAAAATATCAGAAACCTTGCAAAGCCTTTAAATGCAGCAACTTTCTTTTTCGTTTAGAGGTGTTTCTCAGGAGTTGTTTTGAAAACTGTTTATCCTTTTGTACCACGTTTTAATGTATAAATTAGCTACATCTAACTATTTTTATAAGAGTTTACTTTTCTTTAGAAAGTTTAATACAATGTTTATAATGGATAAATCTTGAACAACAATCATTACAAGCGTAAAAGAGTTAAAAATATAAAGTAAGTGAAGTTGTATGAAAATATTACTTTTAAAAATTCCTTATTAACGCTTTAATTTGCGTTTTCTTAATTACTATAGTTTCTAAAGTAGTGCAAAAAATATTTTATTGAATTGGGGTAATTTTGATTTTACATTGAATTCTTCGTTTTGCTTTTATACTTTAATGTAATCGCACATCATGAATATTATTGAATGAGACAATGTGAATTTAAAATTCATTGTTTAAATGAACATAAATGACTCTAATATATTTTAATACCTCAAATAAAAAGAAAAACTTCCAATTTTAATTCCAACATATTTTGCATCATTTGATTAATTGCCGATTTACAAAACCTCTTAGCTGTATATTTTGCACATCAAGAAAATGAAAATAGATTTAAAAGCCAATTCATTTTTAATTCATTTTTAATTCATTTTGGTTAAACTACTGGTACAACATACAATTAAATAAAATGAAAATATAATTATAAACAAATTCAAAATATCAAATTAATACTAGGAAAAATAATTTCAAATATTTAAAACAGTCAAAAATGTCTAATTTGCACCGTTCAGATATTGTTGCAGAGTAATTGACAAAATTTGTTGATTGAACTTTTAATTTTACTAGAAAGTGCTTTTAATTTCACGACTTGAACCTTGGCATCTGCTCCTGGCAACAATTCAATCACTCTGCTTGATTCTCATTTTAATGGTGGCTGTTTGTCATCTCTAATCAATACCAAAGCATTCCCTTTAAAGTTTAGTTTGGATTGTCTCCAGTTCGGACGTTGCTGTAATAGAGACAAAAAGTCTACCTTGCAACGTTTTCAGAAACCCTGAAACATATATTGAACAAGTTTTCACTGATTTGAAAGTGTCAGTTTCTCGTGAGTTATATCTACTGATAACGCAATCAGTGACTCACCAACAATAAAATATCTTAGAGTTAGGAGTCTACAGCATCATTTGATACAATCACAATTGGACGCGAATTAAGACAAGCAACCTGTGAGGTCAAAATATAAAATTCTTCATAAATGAGAATTTATGCTCGCACAACTCTTTTCAGATGACACTTCATAAATTTGATTCCGGTCTCCTATAATCCATTGAAATAGGGTACAGATTGTGGGTTAAAGTTCCATTTGCTACCTTCCGTGGTAAGGTAGTCCTTGAATCTTTCATCAGATTGAAAAATATTCATCATTTCATCATTTTAGTTGGTTCTTTGCTGGCACCTAAGAAATTCGTCCTGCCGTCACTATAGATTTCTAGTGGCCATCCTCTTTTGGCGATAAATCTTCTGAACGAAGCTGTAAATGCCTCGGATGTTAGATCACTCACAAGTTCAGTGTGAATTATCTTAGTAGCAAAACAAACGCATAAACAAATGCAACACTTTATAGCTCATATTCCACGGCCCCTTCTAGTGACCATATTAATTAAAAGTTCCGGCAAAGTCCTCTCTGACCTTTGAAAAGTCTACTAGGCATCACTCTGGAAGCTGGTAGATCTGCCACCAACTTCGCAGTTCTCTCATCCCTATGCCTACAGCATGTTCCACTTTTTCTAATACATTTCCTTATAGCTTCCCGAGCATTAATTATCCAAAATTGTTCCCTAAATGCTGATAGTATGAGCTGAATTCTGCCATGCAGATGCCTTTCATGATAGTGTCAAACTATCAGTTCGGTAACAAAATGCCCCTTTGACAATATTACTGAATATTTTCGATCTTTGGGCACATCTGCATACCGCAATCGTCCACCAACTCCCATCAGTCCTTTTTCATCAATAAAGGGATTAAAGGAAATCAATTTGCTGATCACTGCTAAATTTCGCTTTTTCCTCAAGCATTTTATTTCCTGAGTATTTTTGTGGCTGTATCAACCTTATAATTACATTAGTTGTCTCCTTTAATTCCTCAACTGACAGAAAACCCTGTTTGAGATCTGCAAATGCCTTAGTATTTTATATGAATTGAAGACATCATGAAATTATTCTTTGCAGTTTAATCCAATAGAAGTATTTCAAACAAGTGCACCCATAACAGACCTATATTCAGTGGCATACATTGTAGCCCTTTGTTTTAAACTGTAGGGCGTCAAAGCCGATTTAAACTCTGTCGGAAATAGTTCATTTTCAAGTGATTTCTTCCAACTGTTTCATTCCAGCTAGTTTCCATTCCCAAGTTATGAGTAAATAGAATAATAACAAATAAACAAATTTATTAAACTTTACAAATAATAATAAATCTTTCCATTATCATAGTTAAAAAACAATATATTCACACTCAAATCCATTATTCTAAACTTTAAAAATATTAGAGTCCTTTAAAAAAAAGACTTTCAAAAGAAGTAACACGAAATCCGAAACATGCCAAACTTTGACCAATCAACTACCAGTATCTCTAAATATTCATGTCTAATGTATGCAATTCTTGGAATAACT
Organism: Amaurobius ferox; assembly: GCA_951213105.1. NCBI lineage: Eukaryota > Metazoa > Arthropoda > Arachnida > Araneae > Amaurobiidae > Amaurobius > Amaurobius ferox. The sequence goes on along the minus strand of OX578141.1, from coordinate 35,759,703 downwards.
TAAATGCTTCTATTCTCTACCTCCCTTTTTATGCCAAGGAATTAAATGCTTACATTTTGACACTACTGCTGTTTGAAACTTTCATCCTGAGACAATTTTTCAGCTTGCCCAGAAAAGAACGCTCCCGGCATAAAATGTTCTAACTCTGATCATGCTTTACACGCAACTCTTGCTGCCACACGCACACTTCTGAATTTAAAACTACACTTGCAAAAGGCAGTGGAATACATTCTTCCGAATTTATTTTCCATGTCCAGTTTCAGGGAAACACAGAAAAATAAAAGTCTAATTTGCATTTTTTTTTTTCATAAAACAGCTTGCTGTTCAATGCTACCTAGAATTCAAAATTTCTTTTATCGAAACTTTCATCCAAAGTAAGTTTGGAAATGGTAAAAGTACTCGGAAAGTATCAAGCTGTCTTCAACAGCTTCGAACTCTCCCACCAAAAACTCATATGTTTGCAGCAATGTCATGCATTATTGAACATAAGCTGTGGATAAAAATAAGTTTATATAAAAGCCTGAATTCTTCTTTCGTATTTAGTTCCATTTGGGGAACACTAGCAAAATATAAATACTACATATTTTTATTAATATGTCTCTAAGAAATAGATAATTGAGTTTACTTTACAACTATTATTAAAATAACCACGGGATTGAATGCTCGATTCTATATACCGCATTCTTCTCTTAAAAATGAACATGTATAAAACTATTTAAATGCACGTAATATTTTTATTAACTTAACTTACCACATTATGACACAAGCTATATTATTGTAGTATTCTTTTAAATACCGAAAAGATTCTGTTTACTTCCCATTCAAAGCTTTACATATGAAAGTATAAGGAGTGTACTATACTAGGGTTCAGAAGTCGACTTTGATACACTCGATATATTTACCAGTTTTTGGCAACCTAGAAAATAGTCTCACTATATAATAGTCTTATCTTAGCTTCTCGTACTTAGCATATGGGCGTGTATATATACATGTTTGTACAGTGTGTATATCTACTCCAGTTAAAACACTACCCTAAGTATTTTCATTTTAGTATAGTGTTATACTGCTGCTGATCAGAAGAATATGACCTTTATGTTAGAAATGGCCCACACACTTCGAAAAGATAAAGTTACAAATGCTTAACTACATCCATTAAAAACTTGATTTATATGTAATTTTCAACAAAATTATAGAGACCATTCCGGTACATTTGTTAAATCATTCTCAAGATATATCCATTTTGAAAGATTTTGACAAATTGGCGTTCATATATAAAAACGTCATATTACCACTTGAAAAAGAAAAGTACATAGAAACGACACATTTAGTTCATTTTAAATAAACATTAATTTAATATTTAATTTTCTGCTGTAAAATTCAATTTAATAAAAATTAATATGGGTGAAAGTAAATTGAATCTGTCGGGAACAGCAAATGTTACCCACATCAATATTTTTACTCTAATAATTATTTAAAACGTGACGAGCGTAATAATGTATTCAATGTAACTTATCCCAAATTCTAGAACTGATGTATAAAATGGCCATGGTATGCGTTTGAAATATAACCGTGTTACAGGAATTTAATTTTTACTTTCCTTAAAATACATGATAATGTACAGAGAAAATATTGGAATTGCGTCAAAAATCAAAACTCGAGTTTTCGACTAAATGTCTGCTAAATGTATATATCCACTCCAACTCAAAAGCTATTCGACGAAATTTCACAAAATATGGTAAGTAAGTCTGTTGTGAGTTATCCTGGTGCTGATTACATTTTCATTCGATTAGTAAAAATAAAATCTCTTATTTTTGCAAAATGGCCTTCAAAATCGTCAAAATATGATATAACAAGAAAGATCAATCATGCATAAAGCATTGATTATGAAACACTTTCCAACTGCAATGCAATTTTATTTAAACATCTCTAAAATGCGATACATTCAGCGGTAATATTTTTTTAAATTATCACAATACTACATTAATGTATTATATTTGAAAACTTAAAACTCCATCGAAAAAAAATGAACTGTATTCAAATGACGTCAGTGAAATATAAATCGTCTGGTTCTCTGTGAAAAAGGAGTAAATATTTCATTCATTCACTTTTTTCCGTTCCTTTCATTCATCACAATACTACAATAATTTATTTTAGTTAAACACTTAAAATCATGGACGTAAAAGTAATCTAACTCTATGCTTAAAACTTCGTTGAAAAAGTCTACTATAAAATCGTCAGCGATTCTATGTAACATCAATGAATTTTTCATTCATATCAGCTATATTGCAGGCTCCAGAGCTAAATAATTTTGCATTAAAGAAATTCAGCAATTCTTATACAACTTATCTTACAATTTGGTGTATTTACATTCTCCATAAATGAAAATTAAGCTTCGTTCTAGAAATAATCAAAGTTTAATGATCATTTAAACTCAAATATATTATAATTGCGCTATTTTAGAATGTAGATGCACAGAAATTAAGTGAAAATAAAGCGGTTTTAGGACGGATACAACACTAAATGTAAATTAAAAATAACTTTAAAAATCACGATTTTAACACAAGATAGATGCCATATTTCATTTTGCAGTGGGCACGTAACCTCTTCATATTATATGGGTGTAATTATTATTTTAATTTTTATTTAAAAACTACCAACTATATTTCGCTGAATTTTTTTTTTATTTTTACAGGATAATTTGAATATTTTCTAAAACTTTCGAAGCAATTTGTAAATTTTAAATTCGCTTAAAGAATGTTTGAAAAATTAGGTCCCATAGGGTTCAATGTACTTCATTTTTTCAACCCGGCATCAATCCAAAACTAATTGGGTGATATTATTCATTTATATCCCCATAGGTCCCACAAACTGTCTGAACAACATACTAAAATTTCATTTTGATAAAGTCATTTTTACGCAGTTATCGTCCGAACGGTATTATTTATCGTGTCGCAGTTATCGTGCGACAGACAGACAGACAGATAGAATGAACAAAGTCATAAACACTTTTTAACGATGTTGTGAAGTGTTAAAAACCTATGATGGTTAAATTGTTCAATATCTCTCAAAATTGGGGAGTTATATTTTCATATGATTTCCTTTGTATGAGTAAGTTATATTTTTCTATGATTTCTTTCGCTATTTCTTATCAGAAATTGTACCTATTGAGTGTCATCTAAAATTTTTCAATAATTCACTTGGATATTTTTATATAAAATGAAGTAATATAAAAGCTCAATTATACTACACACAAAAAGTTTAATTGTTATAAACAAAACTGATTACAAATTACATGTTTCTTATATTTGCTTGTAGCTGCCTTTACTTGAGATTATATTCAAATTATACACTCTGACTTAATTTCGTTTACAAATTTATAGCAATTAATTACAGCTGTACTCCAAACTTAAAGAACTTTAAACATGGAAAAACATTTTTGCATTGAATCAACTTGTTCTGTTATTTATAAATGAAAATTTACTATATATTGAGATAAGTGTCCAATATCTGTTGAGAGAAATAACACAAATATATATTTCTAATCTACGGATATGTGCGGTTTTAAACTTAGATAGTTTACAGAAAATAAAAGACTATGGCTAGGATAACCTAATGGTTACAGAGAGAGGATCCCGAGAAAGACTCATATCCTCACTGCCACCAAAATTATCCCCGTGTCTTAGCGGAGTATAAACATCAGTAGGTCCGAATGTCCTTCCGATGGGTGATGGGCAGGGGAAGGAGGGTACGTTCCTTATTGTTGCTATCCTATTGGGTTATTTCTAAATTGGGTGCCAATTGAAACGAAATCTGACTGAAACAGTGTGTGTTTTCTTGCTGCGTAATCAACTGCAGCCGTCACCCTCAACTCTTACTGGGATAAGTAAAAATATATGGAAAATAATAATGAAAATATAAAAGCATTAAAGCATAATAAGAATAGAGTTATATTTGCTTTTAATTTAAAATGTTAAGCACTTTTATAGCCTTAAGAAAATCTTTGGTATTGCAATTTATATATTTTCTACTGTTCGCAAAGATCCTAAATCGATTTTTCCAAGAACGTTTTTGCTCAATAAAAAGAACAAATACATCGGCAAAGAATATTTCTAGGAAGGGTAAATAAAAATGCCTTATAAGACAGAAGGCTAATGGGTGCTTCTTCTCATAATAGAAGAATGTTTGATATATGGATTTTTTCCACAGTACTGCTTACTCTTTTTATACAATTACATATTTGCTGAAGAACTTAATCCTATATGAGTGTAGCATCCTCGTCCGTCGAAAGGTTTTTATGTGCCAAAAAAGAATTCTTATCTGAAACGAAATTACAACATCTGTGTATCTAATACTCATATTTGAATATCCTTAAATTACAATATCTGAAAAGAAAAATCAGTAGCATCTCCCGCAAAAATGTGGGAGGCGGAGGTGAGTAAAAAATATATTGCTTCCCATTTCTCTACACACCATTTCGCTGAACGTCAATGGGTTTTGATGGTCTCCTTGGGAGTTATGACTCGTAACCCCCCTTAGTGACGTAACTTATCTACCACGTGTTAAGAAATTTTATCAAATAATTTGATAAACACCATCATACAGTGATAAAGATCGTCAGCTGCTCAAAATTTCAAACACATAAATATCTCGAGAATGTTCCATCCTACAGTAATGATGCTGGCCTAATTCGCGTTGTCGTTAAAAATTATGTACAAAACAAGCATTTAATTAAAACACTTCGACATATTTAGTCTCATATTTCAAAATTTGGCAATTTTTGTGGGGCAATTTGCACACAGAAAGTGCAAATTTTATTTTTCCAAACATATTAAAATCTAATCCGCAATAGGGTATCGTCCAACTGACTTATCTACCAAAATTTGTAAGATTTTAGAGTGGATACATATATTGCACAGACACACAGACCTCACGCTAAAAATAGTTTTTTTGAGTTCTTGAATGCTTGAATCCAGAACTCGAGTTTTGATTAGATTCTTTTTCGTATACATATAATTTATTGTACAGAAGAAAACCATACATACAGATATGCTCACATCAATCTAAAAATGGTTCAATTGCATTCAAGAATATTCAATAAAATTAACGGGTTGAATATTTATCCCCATCAAAAGAATTTCCATTTACATATACTATGAATTTGATGGAAAGCAAAATATTGATTAATTTTCAGCGTCCACTTCGATGATAAGAACTGGCAATTCCGTCCCAGTAGCTCAACGGTAGAGTGTCGGCTGGCCAATAGAAAGATCCGTGGTTTGGTTCCTGGTTGGGACAGCAAGGTCATAAACTTCACAGTGGCGCCCAAACAAATTAACTCCGTGGGTTAGTGAAAAGATGTTGAGGATCTAAAAGTGACCCTAGTACGACTAGTAATGATTTAGTAAAATCTGGGATACTGAATGCCGATTTCAAATGCGGAGTACAACGACCACGTAGGAAGCTAACCTGGTAGATAAAAATAGCAACAGGAAGCTAACCTGGGGTAAAAATAGGAGGAGGTTGTCTGTCAGATTGTCAGTTGCCCGCCAATCTGACGACATCAGAGAGTGGAGAATGCAGAGTCCACTTCAACGATAAGAGCTTGCAATTCTGTCAAAATAGCTCAACGATAGAACGTTGTCTGGCCAGTACAAAGATCCGGTGTTCAATTCCCGGTTGAGGTAGCAAGGTTCTTTACAAATTGCACTTTTACATTAGGAAAAAACATGTAGGACGTCACAGTGTGATTATATACTATAAACTTTATTTATAAGAAGGTGGACAGTAAACATTCATTCCTTTTTCAGGTCTTTAAATTAGCGGTTTTAAAGTAATTTTTATATAGTTTGTCTGCATACATACTCATGAGCAAGCACGGTTTATTTATTTCCCACAGGCATGGTAAAGAAAAATGTCACACATAATTACTTAATACAGCTATACATTTTTTCACCAAACTTAAAGAAAACTGAATATTTTTTTATTACTGTTTAGGTACACTTGACAGCGAGAAAATATTGAGCTTCTACAACTATTTCGGTTATAAAACTCAAATAAAATGTCAGAAACAAATACAAAAAAACATTAAACTGCATCGGGCCCAGGATAATTCTGGTAACTTCGAACTCGTTCCAAGTTTCGAAATGTTTCCGGAAGGAACTAGAAAACTTTTTATTCCTGAAAAGCACGAAATTTGCGTTCACAGATTGGAACATAAAGCAAACAAAAGAAACAAACCACAGAGGTAAAGCCCAGGATGATTCAGAAATTATGACATTATTTTCCAAGTATTACTATCGAAGGAGATTATTCTAAGAAACTGCATTTCGGTAATGTCTTTATAATAAACTACTACAACCTAATTCAGCTAAATTTCTTTATGTCACGATTTCAAAATGTTGATTATAAAATCATTAAAAAACCTTCAACTTAGATTAAAATTTATATTCTTCATTTTATTCTTTTGTTTTCTTTCTCATCATCTTTTGTAATTCGAATGATAGAATATGCGGAACAAACGAATTTTAAATTACCTTCAGAAATAAATTATTTTCTTCAATAGGTTATTGCTCTTTCAAAAAGTGTACATGCGCTTAAATGAATAAGTTATTATTTTTAATTCTTATGCATATATTAAATGATGTTTTTTTTCATATGCTGTGGCAATTCGATATTAAAGATTTAATCACTCGTTTTAATAGCATTTATCTTCACTTGCTACTTCTATAGAATATATGTTATGAAATCGGTTTAAAATAAATGATGTTTTCAAAATTAATTACAATTTCATATTGGATTTCAAAAGTAAATGCTATTAAATTCGATTTTATATGAGCTCTTTGCATGAAATATTTCACTCCACAAATAATTTTTTTGCTGTAGAACAAATGGTCTCTTACGGTTTTGACTATTTGAACTATTGTAATAGCTGGATTTTAGTCAACAGATAAACAACAGGGAAATATGTTGGTTAGTTTTATATAAATTCTAAAACATTAAAGAAACGCAGATTCTTTCTATACAAATTATGTAAAATATTTTTTTATTATCAGTTTTACAATTTAAATGGACTTAAATATTAAATTACCGATTTATGTTCAAGTATCAGTGTAAGTATATGTGTTCTAAATAATTGTTACAAAGGTTATCAAAAGTGGTGTAAATATGGAAAAGTTTTAGAAATAAAATTTATACAATTTTTAGAAGTAATCGATATGAATGGACATTAGTTATATTTTATGTAGAAAGAACTATGACAATGCTATGATGAAAGAACTATGACGATAAAGGGACATAATTATCCTATATTATACATATATACTACATTATACTAATGTCCATGAAAAATCCTTATCACACGCTTGGGTCTTTGTAACACTTAACAATTTATTACTTTCCTTATATACATAATGTATAAGGAAAGTATTGTGACGGGGTCGAAAATTCGAATTCGAGAAGCATCCCTGATCACGAATCAAACATTTTTAAAGTAATGTGTGTGTGTGTGTGTGTGTGTGTGTGTGTGTGACGATAACTGACGAACGGATGGACCGATTCGAACGACACTCGGTACAAAAATTACAATATGTAAACACTGGAAGACTATTGTTTTTATAAGAAATCTAATGCTCAGAACCCCCCCCCCCTAAATTTTCGAGTGAAATTTTGAAAAAATCGTCAAAAATTCAAAACCTCTAATAAAGTTACGCAAATAGACATTTTTTATGTACATTTTCATTAGAAAGCGATTGACATAAATTTTAGAACGCTAACATGAACCGTTCTTGAGATACTGCACATTTTTCAAAAAAATTATCAAAAAATCAAATAAAATAAAAAAAAAAATTTCCTGTTGAGAAACATGTTCACTTTTCATATGTAATACCATGCGATGAATTTGGTGACATCATTCTTGTGGATCTAGCTTGTTCCATTCATAAAAAAAGATACTTTGAGTAATACTTTTGTATTTGAAAGCCAATAGTCATTTATCTGCTGTAAGAATAACTTATTTTTCCGTCCATAACGCCTGGCGAGATTTTGGCCACGAATTTGGTGGAATGTCGCCAACTTGGCGACTTTTTGAAATGTTGCTAGATTAACGATAAACTCGCCAAATGGATAAAAATGCCGCGAAATCAATGAAAATGACGACTCATTGACGAAAATTCAATATCTTAGAAAGAATATAAGTATCTACTATAAGAATAACATATTTTTAACTGTAAAAGTAGTAAATTCATTGCATTATATAAGGAAAGTCATGTGCTGCCCACATCAGATTTTTTATATTTATCCGAATCAAACATAAAAATCTTATATACGCAATTCCCGAATTCACTCGCATGTTTGCTGAGCAAATAGTGGTAGGGTCATAAAAGTTAAGTGAAGGTATTGGCAGCGCTTGAGAAGTGATAGTATATACTAAAATTTTATACTAGACACTCTTTCTCTATAGTGCTTAGTTTCAGATTCATAACTTAAAATCTGCGCCAGTGGTGCTGAAAAAGCGTTTATTATACTATGTTTACGTTACTATACCTACACCTTATACTATTTGAGCTTCTAACCCATTCGTTGAAAATATTATTTGGGTGGCCTAGACTACACTTTACACACTGCATATACTAACACTTCTAAATCCTTATAAACCTATTTAAAAGGGGGAATTATTTTAAAAATTACTTATCTATTCTCCATGCTCCCTTTTGGGACAAAAAATTAATAAATAGAAATATATCTAACTTTTGTGAATTTATAGCATTGCTTGTTTTAATGGCTACTTGATAGTTATTTTAAACTAACTGGTGGATAAAATTAATCATACTCTACTTTTACTTTCTTAAAAAACAACACGATTATAAACGATAACATCTTAAATACATTCCTTTCTTTTCAATTTAGCTACAACTGTATGTTTAAATAATCATTAACGCAATTATATTGATTAAATTTTGCATCTCTTTTTGCAAGTTTTTCCACATCAGTACACATTTTATAACGAGCAGCAATATCCCCCTGTCATATAATTTATTTTTTAGAATTAACAGTTTAGCTAAAATATATATAATTTCGCTATCTATTAAACTTTCTGAAATTGCAATTTAAAAATCATAAACATTAAATTTTCAATTGAAAATAATTAAAAATAAATGTTATTTAATAATATATATTAATGAACGTATTTTTATAATAGAGAACTTGTTACTCAATAAAATGTTTTCATAAACCTCTATGTTTTAAACTCAAACCATTTTTATACTATTACAAAGCTAATTTTCATTTTAATGTACTTAAGTTAATCTAATAAGATTCGATGTATCAACGTTATTGAAAATAGCATTTTCGAAGCGAAAAAGAAAAAACTAGTTATCGTTTTAAATTAGCTCTTCTGAAATTACATATTTCTTTGAATTTCTCTTAACTTTAAAATCAGTTTTAACGTTTGGAACATATCGTATTTTTAGCGACAAATTATTCATATTTCTTTTCTTTGTCGTCAGCACTAACAATTTATTACAACCTAATTACCTAACACTGTTCTGAATATTCTCTAAACCTAATCCATTGACACTTTTAATAATCTATCAAAAGAAAACAAAGTTTGACACATATTTCTTGGAGCTGCAACTACTTTTCAGAATATGTTGTGCTTTCCAAGCATTATTCAAATTTTCAAGAAACGGGATATTTTGGAAATGACTTTTGATTTTTATTCGAGGTCAATTTTTCTCCTTGCATTTGATATTTTCTGAAGTTGTATGCGAATTTACATAAACAAGAATCATCACTTTTTGATTCAATTAGTTAATTAGCATATTTCGAATATGACATTTTATAAGCAGTGTTTAGAAATAGTGCATGATTAACAGGAGAGTTTTCAATTAATTCTAAACCGTTTTTTAAACGCTTTAGTTTAAGGATTTTAATAAAATGGAAATAAACGGAATGTAAGCATTGAAATATTTTAAAAAGATACAATTTGTAAATCATTTGATTTAATGAACTTAGTATGTATAAATACTAAATTATGCAAGTAAATATATTTGATTTCAAATTGCAAGCACAAGTTATGATATAATGATTTTGCAATGTTAAATGATTATAAGCATTCGTATAACTATTCGAATTAATAATTTGATATATGAGTGATTACTACTCAGATATAGAATTGTATGGAGATAATCAAATGATCTTGATATATTGTTTGTAGTAGTTTTTCCAAGCATGTAATGAAATATCTCTTAGAAAGTCCTATTTTAAACGTCTCACCATAGCTGAGGCACAAATGGCACTAATTTTATCTCCTTACTTCTCTGCCTTAGAGCACGGCTACTGAAAAGTAAATTGGTATTGAGAGAAATATATATTAATTTGTATTTTAATTTGTATCTGAATACATGTGTCTCCTCAAAAAGGTCCATCAGATTGCCATGAATTTTTTTAATGATATTTCATTAAGTATATCGTCGTGTCGCGGTCATAAAATTTCAATATAATTAAGAAAAATCCAAGGTGATCTTCTTCCAAAATTATCTTGCAAATTTCGAAAATATAAAAAAAAATACATATAAATACTAATTCAAATTAATACTATAGCGAATTAGTTATTATTTTACATATAATGGAAAACATAACAAAACATATTCCGCTTGTCTTATAAATGACTCTCACTAAGGTTACTTTTAGGTATTTAATGTTGAGAGAAATTTTATTCATTAAAAAGCGTGTCGATTTAAATATTCAAATATGATATAGTTTTAAATGCGCATTTACTTGATATATATTTTACGGATAAAAGTAATTCACTCAAGTGAATATAAAATAGCAAAAATGTTAGCATCAGTCAGTTATGAAAACTGCATACGAAATTACACTAGAACTTCTATGTGACTAAGTGTTGTGTCGCATTTCAAAAACAGCTAGTTAGTATTTAACAACTCAGTTTTCATTTCCAATGAGCATATATTTTGCATATATTTGTTTAAAATTGGGTTAATGGGTTCATATTCATTATTTTCTTCTTGGTACTCACTCAACTAAAAATACTTTAATGAAGAGGTGTTGTTGTTAGATATATATAAATTAATTCTCATAAACTTGCTTGTATACAGATAGATATATTCTGATCTCCACAGCGTGCACTTTGTATAAGTAAATAACTTACCTGATATAAGTTTATATAATCTAATATCCTGTTCATAAATTTTGTAATTTAAGCATCGATTTTTCTTGAAATCAACTTAATATCTGTGAAGATAATAAGAAATGGAGTAACTAATGACTAGCTTGATTTAAAAATAGAGAAAGCAGTGTAATTATTTTAACACGCGTCATTAATTTTCGAAAGCGTATATAACAGTTATTTTTTCTTCTTGGCAGTTCAGAACTTGGCGTTCAGAACTTAATTTCAGAAAAGCGCTATTGGAGTTCTAATTTTATTTTTCGTGTTCTTATCAAGACTGCTTAAACGCCACGGAAAGCATGATAAAATATATTTCTTCGCACTTACACTCTTTTCAATGTCGAAAGTTTTCCCGCAGGGCATATTACTAAACTAATGGAATAGTCGCCAAGAGCTGATGCGAAAACACGTACAAAGAGTCGTGATACAAACCTATGCCCAGAGGAATGTGGGAATTTTTGGAGGAAATAGAATTGCTTCTATATGCTAAAACTACAGAGAAGTTCATAATCATCAATTTAAAGTGGCACGCCCGCAAAAAATTTACACTCGTGATAGTGAAATATAATAGGGGAAAACTAAATTATATTCAAATGCAAACAGCAGCATAAATAAAATAAAATATTTTGTTATATAACTTAAATAAAATCAATCTTTTAGGTAATGTATTTTATTTCTTTGCAAAATAAAGTGTAAAGTAACAAAAGGGTCCTATCTACCCTATAAGGATGAGCACATAGGATTTTTTGGGTCCTGTTTTGCCATGTACTACTTACTAACATCGTGAGGACTCTTGTTTGTCCCTTCATTCAGCATATTTTACTAGTTCGTTCACGGCTCCCAGAGCATATAGAGCTCAAACTTGGCACGGAACACTTTCATGTATAACATTTATACGTCATTACGTTTCGTAGTTACGTCATTTATGTGAGTTATCTTTTATGGGGTCGTTTCAGGCTCCCAGAGCATGTAGAGAGTTTGAAACTCGACACACATGTTCTTCTCGTGAAACATTCTCATCTATCATATTTTGGCGTAATTACGTTACGTTGTTACATTATTTACGTACGTCATGAGTGTTTTTTGTGCTTTTCATGCATTTTCTTTGCAAATTACGACTCATATGAAATGTTCTCCTGGCTATAAATTTTTGATCCATGTATAATATTATATAGAACATAAATTGAGTAAAAATGAAAACCAAAAATTAAAAAATAAATTAGTAGAGAAAATTTTTTTTAATTTTCTCTCCCAAACAGCTGTGATGCACGATAAAATAAAAAATAAATTGTAATCACACAAGGAATTGAATCATATTGATGGTGTAGGCCTATTCAATTCAAAACAATACTATATAAATAATACCATCATCCAAAACTGATATTATGCAAAACTGACGAAGAGAAATGAGGATATAGATTCAATTCACAACAATACTCTACAAATTTTATCATTATCTAACATAGATATTATGCAAAATTTTTGAAACCCTTTCATTTGCCTACACCCTCGTTTCCTTTCGATAATTTTGCATAATGTCAATTTTTCTTGTGTAAGGGAGGACATTAAAAAACGTGTTTTTTACCCTCATAATTTCTTTTCTCCTTTGTATGAGACAGTTTCTTCGTTCTGTGCTTTTAATCATCCTCATCTTTGAAATGTTTAAATACAGAGCTTGTCGATTCTTATGTTCACTGTATTTTTCTTTTAGAAACCGGAGATTTGGATTTTACTTAACTTTTAAAACAGTTAAAGCCAAAGTAAAATGTAAAATGAGTCTCCACGTAACTTGATGCTTAGAGATAAACGCAACATAATGAATCGCCAGTTATGTCTTTGGCTGGGGATCTATGCTCTGGAGAATAGAACCCTCATAATAGCTGAAACTTTGAACATTTCTTAATATTTGTAAAGTATTTAATCTGATGAGGTGCCGTTGTAAAATATTTGCCTCAGATTAGAAAATTTGTCACTTTAAAAGTGTCACAACGTAAACCGCGATCCTGAAATAGTGAATAACCAATTACTAACAGTCAAGAATGCACAGACAGATATATTAAGAGGCCAAAACACATTTATTCATCAAAAATACAAACTTCTCGTTTTGACATCAAGAAACTAAATTCGGTATGACTTCTACCTTAGACAAACACAAAAAACTACACATAAATTTACAATAGCCCATACTGTAACAATACTCGAACATAACCCACATGAAAAAACACTGAATCAACCTTATAACCAGATACATACAGATCAACCCATACACACGGGCTCTTTCACCTCCACAGTCTACTGTCGTTGACTGCTCAGGTCTGGGTAGATTCGGTGTTTTACGGTGTTGTACAGTTGTACAGACATCAGATTTGAAGGACCGATCAGAAACTTACCGAATGAAGAGCGGATTCTATATGGGAATAGAATCGATGAATTCGACTGCTCAGATCGGTCAATTTGAGTGCTTTTTCCCCAGTGTGGTAAGCGATCGCTCACCACACTGGGGAAATAATCTTAAGATAAATGCAAATTAAGGAAATAATAATTAGCAACCTCACACATTACATTGCTGTAATCTTCGAGCATTTATCACTTGGTTTACCTAGGGGCTTTTCCATACATGATACAAAAACTAAAACACATGAGTGTTCAATTGAACGAAATATATGTTACATGACGCATTTCCTATACATATTTATAAAATTTAAACTATTATCGGTTTTAAGTTATCTTATGTAGTTTTAATCTGAATAAGAATTTTGCATTTGGGTTATCCAATTTTTCTTATTAGTACCAATGTCCTTAGAGTTTTACTCCATGTATTTCATAAATTATATTAATCAGATGATAGCCCATTTCAATCATTTTCTTTCGAGTCATTTTCTACGAAAACTGTTAACTTGTAAAATATATTTAATTTAATAAATCACGCGTTTGCTCACTGAATCATTAATAAATGCGGTACTTTACAGTTTTAAAATATCTCCTTAATTGTTTTACCTGTTACTATCTTTCATGTAACTAAAAATCTTATTACATATTTTACTGAAAATTTTTCTTGCATGTCATGGAGTAGAGCGGGTGGTCTCAGTTTTTACATTTCCATTTTTCACATTTTTGTTATAACCAAAAATCAAGCTTTCTCTTTATGATTCTCATTTGTCATATTTTGGCTAATTATAAAAAATAACGGAAGATATGAGGGACGAAACAATTTTCATTTTCAAAGACAAAGAAAAAGGTGACAATTTGCCCCGACTGTGGATCAGTGGTCATAATTCATTGAGTTAGTTGTTCGATGTATTTCCCATGAAGTTTTTCTTATTATTACCGGTTTTGTTTAAATTTTATTTGCTTCGTGTATAAATTTTGAAACTTGTAAAAGACATTAAAACAAGATATATTCCATTATAAATAATTTTAATAAAATACAGAAAAAATCTATATATGACATGAAAAGAAAAATTACATTTAAAGAACGGAAAAGTGCAATTCCATTAGTGCCTTCAAAGTTATGCCTAGCTACTATATTTATATTAATGAGACATTTATCAATTCATCACTGTCATGGTTGTAACAGACAGAGCTGCTTTACACTGGAGTTCAATCTTCATGAGCCCAACTATTACACTCTTCGCACATGATCCATATCTCTTTCAAACGGCTATTGGAATAAGGTTTTACACAGATCAGATAGTAGGGTTAAATATCTCCTTATTCATGATTAGCATCTTGCCTAATTTCTCTTTCCTCACTGCGGTGTATTCTTAGATTTAATGGACGTAGTGTTTCTTACATTTGTCTTTGGTTTCTTTTACCTTTTTCTTTCCTTCTCTCATTGTTTCTTTGTTCTTCTAGTGTTTAGGCGGTGTAGTGTTTAGTATGTAGCGGCCAAGAAATAAGCGTTGTGACAACTAACCTGTGGGACAGCTAGCCCATCTCTGCTCTAACGATTACTACTAAAAATGCATTTTCTTAAAAAAAATTCAAATTTTTTTAGATATAACACGATTAACATTCGCATTATTTCATCGTATATTTAAGTTTAAAATCAATTTACTATATATCCATAAATAATTACTTAAATGTAATTTTTGCATTTTCTACTCCCATATTTAGTTCACAGATTTCAATATTTAACTTTAATATTGCTTGGGACATAGAATTTTAAAGCATTTATTTTTATTTTTCTTCCAGATTGACTGTAACTGCTGGTTGTCCTATGGATTTGCAGTACTTTCCCATGGACAGACAAGTGTGTTTTCTCGAGATCGAAAGTTGTAAGTAATTTCAAACAATATTTTAACACATTTCAATTCATCCTTGGATAAAAAGAATATTTATTTCTAGACCGTACTTGCAGATAACAACATCCATAGACCAGTTTCACATTTGCAGAAGTTCTTCAGCATGGAATAGCAGATACCTGCAATGGCAGCAAGTAAACTTGCAATGTGCTGTAACTTTGCAAACATCTATCGTTACCGACAAATTCCATCCTACCACGCAGTCTACATAATATTTCATAAATATCAGACTCCGGTTGAACGAACCTGCAATATCCAAGTTGATACTGAAAAGCATCCCTACGTTTCCAAAGTTAATACTGATAATACTGACTCCAAAGTTACTGCAGATAACGGCATCCATGAACCGGATTTACGCTATTTATGTACAACTTAGGTTCTGTGAGATTGAGGTTGGCCATTGCAGCTACATTCAGCTTAAGTTTAATCTTTATGAAATTAGATGCCATCTGAATGGCAGGACTGAATTTGTCGGTCTCCATAGAGGTTTACAAATTTTACATGGAGACCCATGACAAGTTTTTATGCAGCCATTGCAGGTATCGGATCTTTCATGATGATGAACATATAAAAAGCGAGCATCCGGTTCATAGATGCTGTTATATACAATGGAACCGCAGGCCTAACTTTGAAAATGCCCCCCTAGGGTTTATATGGATGGCTATTTAATTTGTTTTATACAATAAAGTGTGTCATTTTATGCATTACGAATTGGTTTACAGTTCTTAAAGAATGGAAAATACCGGTATCACTGACCCGTGTTAATCTCGCTATCAGTGCTGTCTTAAATAATATAGAGAAAGTTAATATCTGGTACAATTGCAGCACAAAGGCAACCAATATAGTGAAACAAATATGTAATGTACTCAATGTTTAACCTACTCATATACTTGATCCCATGACTACAGCTGCGCATGAAATTAGTCGAAAAGCTGCAAGAAATATTCATCCAATGATGGCAAATTTGCAAGCCATATAGAGTTCATACAACACCCATATGTTGCAAGATCATTATAAGTACATTAATCGTAGACACGTATGATTTCCGTAATAATTTCGTAAATAATTCTATTAATTAAGGAAAAATTGAGCAACGTGTATAAGCACAAATAAAATGATAGTGCAGCATACAGATGTTTCGAGGATACGTTGGATCCCCTTCTTCAGTACAAAAGAACCAACAAACCCGAAATACAAAAGGGGAATGGCTGCAAAGGAAATTACAAAGGGGGATTATACAGGGTGTCCCAAAAACATTGACTTCGGCTTTTATTCCTTAAATATTGATCTTAGACATATATAATAAATTACAAAGTTGCGCAAAAAAGGTACAACATTTTATGAAATCGATTAAAATTTTTAAGTGTTGACGTATCTTAAATCATAAAAACGTGTAAGTTTGATAGAAACATTTATATTTTTGTAGTTTCATAAACTTTTATGTAACTATTAGGTTATTGTTTTATTATGTGTATTGAATAATATATCCATCTAAATATTTTTAAATATTTTCTTTGCAGTCGGATACACAATGAGAGACATAAGGTATAAGTGGGGAGACGGAGAGAAATCTATTGGTATGTCGACTGACGTCGAATTACCCCAGTTCAAAGTTTTGGGTCACCGGCAAGACCAAAAAGAAGAACACCTCACGACAGGTAAGTTAACGCCAAGTTAAAAGTCATGTCTTAAAAAGCAGTCGTTAATGCAATCCATAACATCTGTCCATAGCATCCTGGCATCTTATAAAAATGAAATATATGTATGAGTTTGATTTTTAAAAATTATGTTAAGTTACACTTTCCTTTGTCAATTATTTTTGTAAATATTACAGTTAAACTTCAAAATCAATTAATACTCTATCAAAGTTGAAGATTCAAATAAAATCCGCGTAATTCATTCCACTTTTAGCCACTTATTTAAAATTACATTTCTATTTTATGAGTATAACCTTGTGAAATAATCTGAGGAATTTATGGAAAGAACAAGGGCTACACTTTCATAAAAGATTGTACACTTGCATACAAAGATTGTTTATTAAAACGGTAAATAAGGTATGTTATTAACATAGGAACGCTAAGTGATCTGAACTAACTTTACTCAGCTTTCATAACAAGTCACCATAACACCAGCATAAGCACTGAATCGCAAGAAAGTCTTACAAGAGAGCGAAAGGTATTTCCAGATCCAATAAATAATACACGAAAATTTGCGATACTACTAGAAGTAAAATTTGATACCCTTTTTTCCCACAAGAAGAATCCCACCCCTTTTTCCACACCCTTTTTTCCCACTATTTTGAAACGATAGAAGTCGAGAATAAAAATTATTCATCCTTATAACCTGATGTACTTTGAAATCAGTTACTAACTACCATTTAACTGCTGAAGAATATCATACACATTACATTTAGTTCCCTCTATTATTTTTCAACACTATTAAGTTCACTTAAGGAAAATATACCACTCTCTTCGAATCAGCTATCATGTCAGCTATCACGTCCGCAAACATAGTATTAAATTTGAGGCGCAGTCAACGCAGCTTAAAGGAATTTCACTTGCATCAAGACGATTTCAGCCGACGGGGAAATATAACTCATTGAATACGGGCGCCTTTCACAAAATGGTTTAATGCAACACGAATTGAATGCATTTATAAATTGCATATCACATGCATTAGTAATTTACTTTAAAAATTACATTATATAAATTGCATTAGTTATGAATACTTGTTGTGGTGACAGAAAGATAATTAAATAATTAAATTTGTTATTTAGTCGAGTGATCCTTAAATTAGAGTTTGCTCATTAAACTTAATTTTGCCACGTAATAGTGTGTTCATTATCGTATGCGTCCTATATATATAACAAAGCTTTTTGCAGCGCCTGGTATCACTCTATAAATAAACATATTGCTTAACAAATAAACATTAAAATGCAAAAACTTTTAAATGATGACATTTTGTTCTGTCAAACTTAAATATATATTGAAATTATTATTATTATTCCTTTTCATTAAGAATTTCATTTTACAATTATATTCATTGTATTTACAATTACCAATTTATAATTCATCAATCACGATTGATCCATTCATTCACCCCACAATGTACATTTAGAGCCGGATGTGATGACAGATATTTTGATACAGGACTTCAGAGTCAATTTATTAATTAAAATATGAAATCCTGGCAGACGCAGAAATTTTTTCTTTCCGCGTCATTTGGGAGAAGCATCTTTGACCATAATCATTTTTGACAAATTTATTAAGAGCTCAATTTGAACTCGTCTAGAACTTGGGACTCCATTTTCACTCCTATCTGAACTAGTCGTATTTCTGCACTGACACATCGGAACTGGCTATATCAACTCTCACATCTTAACTCGGTTTCTCCACTGGTTTAAAGTGCCCTTGTATTTTTGTAACTGTCCTTGCTGGTTCCTCCTCCTTATCCCCCCTTGAATACATTCAAACATCGGCGGGCAGCACACCATGTAACCCCATCATTCAGTCTCCATTGGCTTGACCTATCTGGTGCGATAATTCACTGGAGATCACTGGGTGTAACTGCCAGAGGGCTCATTGACCGCAAGGATCAGGTGTTTTTCAAAAAAAGTGGGGCCAGTTTTATTGCCCACCAGAAATTAATTAACATTTAATGTCATTTTTTGGCGTCAGCCAATCTGCTTGTGCTTATAGTTGGAACTTAGCGTTTATTGCTTAGGTTTCGACCTGGCATTTATTATTCTTAGTACTGCACAGCATCCCAATATTAAATATCCCTTAATCGCCTAAATCTGTCAAATTATGTCATCACACTTATCATTAATCTATCAATATACATCAATTACAGTACTTTGATTTCACATTCAAGAGTCTGAACAAAAGAAATTTTCTTTTGATGTGAAGTTTATTTTGTTCGCAATAATGAAGGGCTATGGAACTTTCCATTGAGAAATTAAGTATCTCGAAAAGAAAATGTCACAAAACATTTATTATTGTTCTTATATCTTTTTAATTCACTGTCTGTGATCAATCTCACATAGCACGTGATAAAAAATTATTAATAAGAAGCTTTCCATTTGGAAATTAAGTTCTGATATTGCTTAAATCAGTTCGAATCCAGTTCTTCGCTGTTTGATAAATAAAATTAATAGAGATTCCAAGGAATGAAATCATGGCATAATCGTCATTCTTCAATGAGTGTTTAGCTGTCAAAGATATAGCGAGAATGTCAAATTTACATCCCTAACATCCTGTTACAGAATCCGCGTGTCTCTTCTCTTAATCTCATTTCAAACAGCCCTGAGAGTATTACTCATGGGTTATTCTAAATATTCTTAATAAGACAATTAGAAAATCAAAGACCATCAATAATTTAAACGTTATTCCAATCGTATTTAGTGCTTTATCTCTTCATCATTTTAAATTAAGAAAAGATAAAAGAAAAACACGCAAAGTGTAATATATGCCCTCCGTATATACACTGCCTTGCAAAAGTTAAGCACGCTCTCAAATAGCAAACACATCCGTGCATTCTATTGGATGACATGTTCTCTTATCGTCGATGGGGATACCCAAATATCCAATCATGTAGATCCAATCAATAGCGATTTTCTCCTCGAGTAATATAAAAATTAAGTGTGAGGGTGAAAATGACTCGTTCACGCCTAAGAGTTTTAATACACAAAGAAAATTTTTCGAAGAGTGTTAATATTGATTTTGAATTAGAATAGCTTTGTTATGCTATAAAGAATACAATTGTTGATGGGAGACTTGAGGAAGGTCAGTCCATTTAGGAAGTCTGCAATTTATTTTTAAAACTATTCTATTATTTCTCATTTATGGAAACAATTCTAAAAAAGTGGGACGGGGGGGGGGGTAGTCCAGTGGTTAAGGAACGGGATTGCACTAGGAGAACCTGCTTTCGATTCCCGGCTCTGCCCAAACTATTCCCGTGTCTACACTGATTATAGGTTTGTTGAATCTGTTTGTTCGAAAGACCTTCTGAGAGGTTCGTGGTAAAGGGATAATGATACGGTCCCTGTATATGTCGCCCCCACCCTATTCCGGTCTGAATTGAGTGGCACTGTCCCGATCTTATAATGCCACTTAAAAACAGATACCTTACACCTTCGGTAGTTCAAAAGAAAGAAAGAACAAATGTAACAATTATCCGAAGAACCGTTCCAATTCATCCTAGAGCTACAATATTATCTGGCCAAACGCATTGCTTGAGGGACGGCACCAGCTCTCCGAGCATTGGCTACCACAGCAATAGGAAAGTCGATATCCACCAGTACTGTGAGACGAAAGCTACATTTCAATGGACTCTATGTCCAAGTACCACGATTCTGTGTCCCTTTAAGCGCTAAGGCCGGAGGAACACAATAAGAGTAATGTCGTCAACATTCGACTTAGATAAAAACGCAATGGTCCAATGTACTTTTCACGGATGAGTCCCTATTTGTCTTAGATTTAGACAATAAACATGTAAGGATCTAGATAGAACTAGGAATATGCAATAAGCCCAATAAAATCGTTGAACATCACGCCTTTAGTCATGGTAGGGTGTTGGTATGGGTTGGATTTTCTTTGGGATATCGCACGGACTTTCACGTATTTACGAGAGGTACTGTGAGACGACGGAAAGGTATCGGGATCATGTCCTTGAACCCTTTGTGAGACTCTACGCTGCAGCAGTGGATCCAGATTTTCTTTTGACGGAGAGTAACGCCCGTCCACACAAAGCAGGGATGATGGATAAGTAAGTACCTCGAGTGCGAATGTATTGGTAGCATGCAGTGGCCAGCATTTTCTTCGGACCTCAATCCCTTCAGGCATTTTTGGAAGAACCGTCTCTGCCCGTATACTTTCTTAGAAGAGCCGTCTCTTCCCATATACCCCCCCTACCCCCCCCCCCCCAACTACTCTCCAAGAACTGAAAAATGCCCTTCTACAGGAATCGCAGTTATTTTCCTCTTCTGAGAAAAATCACCTGATTGAAGGAATGAAGCGTAGACGCGAAGCTTGGCAAAGTCAGGGATGGTCAGATCCCATATTAAGACTTGTTTCTATAGCATACAAAACTTAACTTTTTTATGAATGTACTAAATGTAAAGTGAGCACTTAAAAGAGAAAACATAACCTAAATACATTTTATTTAGTTTTATAATAATACTCATGAACATTCAGGGTGCGGCAAAAAGAGCGCACCGATTTGGAAGGTCAATAAAAAAAATACAAAGCAAGATAGAGAAAGAAATCTTTTATACTTAAGACGTACACAGTATGTGCCATTGTTATCCATTAAGTTCTGAAGAGTACATCAATTAAATGGCGACCATTAATGTCGATGCAGTTTTGAAGTCTGTTTCGGAAAGTTTGCAGTGATCTGCGGACCATGTCCCGCGGAATCGCCCTGATTTCTTTCGGAATTGCTGCCTTGAGTGCTTGCAAATTTGTTAGTCGGTGTTGGTACACTTTTGATTTGAGATAGCCCCACAGAAAAAAATCACATGGGGCCAAATCCGGGAAACGCGGTGGCCAACCGATATCACCCCGTATCTGCAGCTACGTGTTTACGTGCAGATCGCTTGGGAGACTGCTGTATGGAATCTCTAGCAGCTTCCACATCTTCCGGTCTTGTGACGCTTCTAGGGCGGCCAGGACTCTTTCTTTTTAAAGCCGAACTTGTTCGTCTAAAATTTGAAACCCAACGACGAATTGTTTGTGCAGCCGGAACCGGATCATGACGTCCGAGCTGAAAGCGTATTCGGAAGGCCCGTTGCGTCATTATCACAGATTCACTGTTCGTTACAAACTCTTCAGCAATAAAAGCACGATGCTCTCAGCTCCAAGCCATGACGGTAACTAAAAATGGCATGCGCAAACAAGTCAAAAGAGACCATGCCCACTGCTGTACCTCTACTATGAGCGAAGCAACGCTTCTGCTAAATCAGAACGTTCTTTCTGCCGCACCCTGTATTACTCAATTCTTGTGCAATTTGGAGTCAATCGAAACTGAACTTTTTGAGTTATGTCGGATTTAATGCCGCGTGCTTAACTTCTGAAAGGCAGTGTACTTTACACGAAATACTACCGGATATTTTACGTTCCTGGCGTTATTTTAGGAAACATTAATAATATAACGGGATAATTTTCTATCCGGGGATGCTCCATTCCTCCTAATACACATTACATCCTGTCTCAGTACATCTCTGTATTTTATATATTGTACACTTAATTGACTTTTCTATTAATTATTGCCTATAAATAGCATACGATGGCGTTTCATTAATGAAGGTAACAAAGATTGTGGTATGAATACATTTATTATCTCATCAATGTAAATATTAACTTATGTGAATGCATTTTACATAATTATAAGTAACTTACATGGACGCATATTACTTATCAACATAACCCATGCTCCTACTAAACTCCATACTCCAAGCATTTATTCCATCGACACACCAAGACATAGATCCCAGACAGGAAAAAAATCAGTGTCAAGATTCTGCAGCCAAGACATTACAGTCTTAAACTTGGTTGTCGGTTGCATATCGTTTTCCAGCCAACTGATTCTTTAAAGGTCCAAAGAGACTCAAATCGCTAGGTAGCTGATTAAGGCTATAAAATGGGTGTTAAATCGTCTCCCAATTTAAGTGTTGTAACATTTATCTCGAACGGTTGGAAGTGCGGGGTCTGGTATTATCATGAAGAACCATTATCACGCAAGAACATTATCACACTACGCATCTTAACGTTTGCTCACGTTTCCGTCGCTTTTAGGTATTTGTAAAAGAATGTGCCTGATATGTGCTGCCCTGTAGTCGCAAGCAAAACAGTCTATACAATCGGAACGTATGCATCCACTAATGAATTGAACACGTGTGACAGGCTTTGTTACCTTGCTTAATTGAACGTCGTTGTGTATCGAATCTTTCCCGCAGCAGACGCATCTAACCCTTTTGCCTTTTCCTTCCAGGTAACTATTCGAGATTAGTGTGTGAGATTCAGTTTGTGCGGAGCATGGGCTACTATTTGATCCAAATCTACATCCCTGCCGGGCTGATTGTTATCATTTCATGGGTGTCGTTCTGGCTGCATCGGAACGCCACTCCAGCTCGAGTAGCCTTGGGTGTCACAACAGTGCTCACAATGACCACCCTAATGTCCAGTACCAACTCCGCCTTACCCAAAATCTCGTATGTCAAAAGTATTGACGTTTATTTGGGAACCTGTTTCGTCATGGTGTTCGCCTCGTTGCTAGAGTATGCAACCGTCGGTTACCTTGGGAAAAGGATAAGTATGAGAAAGGCAAGAAACCAGCAGATGGCCAAAATGGCCCAAGAACACAGACAGAGATGCGTGGCAGCTGCCGCCGCAGCGGAGGGGTCCGAAAGGTGCCCCCCTCCGGAGGCGGTTCTTCTGCCAGGTAATGCTGAAGTCACCATGGTGAAGTCGGCCGTCAGGGGACAGCCGGTAAGTTACATTTCACGATTTACTAAGTGAATTTTTACATATTTGTATAATTCAAAATTTCAAGTTGTGAAAATTATTATAATTAAATTTATATAATTAGCAATAATTTCTAAATTAAAAGCATAATCGAATTAAAATGAATCTTCATAAATGTAAAAATTTAGCTGTTTTCACAATATATAAAATGCTTTTGTGGGCATTAGGTGATGAACCAAAACAATAAAGCTTCTATTCAATATATCATTTTAAATAATATGACTTTTAGATAAAAAGTTGTAGTGAATAAATAGATACTAATGTGACTAACTTACTCTTAATAAGAATTTTTGTAAAAAAAAAGCTATATAGTATAACTAATCATATTATTGATAAAACTTTCTGCATTTGATTTATTAGGCTTATATGGATTCTAAATACCATTTAACAATTCAATAATGCATTAAGAAGTTCATCTTTTAAATGAAAAAAATATTTTTACATAACCGATAAATTGCCTTTTAAATTCTTTTTAAATGTCTTGCTATATTTCTAATAATTTTTCCTATAATTTTGTGAAAATATATGTAGCATTATATGATTTGCATATTTTTGTATTAAACCACCAGATTTCAGATTTGGGTAAGTATATTATCTGGAAACCTCATTCAATTGCAAATATTTAAAAGCGAAATTTATTAATTTAACCTATAAACCATATTCAAGGATTACGTTGCTATTGCCGTAAACATTCTTGATGTTTTTAAAGAAGATCTGATACGCATATTGTATAATATTGGCGTTCTCAAACTTAATACGAAGTAAACCACGAATTATTGCAGGACCAAACGGATTTCCTGACATTTATAGAATTCGTTTTGAAAGGTTAAACATTTTAAACAATTTTTAATACGTTAAGATTGTTAGTTACACATTTCAACACTAAAATTTCAGCGCCAGATATAATTCATGGGAAAACTCAAAAAGTCAGAGGATAATATATATTAGATATATACATATAAGCAGTAACTGAAAAGCAGTCAACAAAAGCGTTTTTTGGATGGGGGAATATTCAAATATACCTATACTTCAAATAGAAATTACAGAGATTTAGGCAGCTATATGATGAGGTGTAGGATCAATAAGATTAATAATGGTATCCTGAAAAATGATGTTTTGTGTGACATCGACATAATCACGCAACCATTGCACATTTTCCGTCTGGGGGAGCTCATGAAGCTCCAAAGGGTGACCCATGAGGTTTTGTTTTATTTTATTTTATTAATAACAAGTTTAGAAAATTGTTAGTAAATGAAGAAATCCTTGGAGGTTGCCAGTCGTAACTCGAGTAATATACAAAGGGAAATAGTTTTGTTTAAGAAAACATATATCAAGGTTAGTGCTCCATAATGAGTGTAGGATACGATGGATGATCAACCAACGTATCAGAACTATCTGTACACTGCCGTGATAATCAAAAAGACAGTACCAATAATTTTCACAATTTATAATTTTACTATTGCTAGGTTACGTACAAAAGTATCTTATATCTTGCAACGCTAGAAATTAGTAAGAATACAATTTACAATAATAAAAAAATACTTTGTAAAGTGTGCAGTATGTTTTGATGTCATCATAAACCTATAAGATAAAGTCCTATAAACACCAAACAAGTTCCATATATATATATATATATATATATATATATATATATATATATATATATATATATATATATATATATATATATATATATCCTAGGACATATCATGTTGTGTGACTAAATAGTTTTCCAACGTTTACTCTTTGTTGGCAACACTGGGATTTTTGTTTTATATATAGCAATGGTTGATGATATTGTGTCTCTATTTTACCACAAATTGAGTTTTAGTCTTTGTACGTATTATCTTTCATTTCTGATTTAATTTCATTCATTCTTTTTCATTTTATGGCAAGTTCTTTGGGGTTCAAAATAACTTTTATATTCATTGTAACAAGGTTATTTAATTAACAGAATTTTAAAAGGAAAAAAATGTGAATGCGCCTTCTGAGGATTCTGCACATTCTTTACTTCTATCCATTGTTATTTATTATTTCATTCCTTTATTTATTGTTTCTATTTCTTATAGTTTGTTGTTTAATCCCCCCCCCCCCAATAAAGAAACTAGAAATTGTACTCGACGTTGCCCGGAATTTAAAATTAGTATTAATTGGAATAATTCAATAAGTTTTTCGAAAGGTTTATTTGCCCGCTGAATGAACACACACTTAAATTATTGAACACATGCGAGCACATGCTTGCCTTTATTAAGCACCTAATCGCACCGTAAACCGTTGCTAAGATACGTAATTGGCCTTGGTCCCGATGCTGGGCACATAGAATGCCACGCCCTAACACTGCTGCTTATTATGCTATATTTAAGCCCTCTGCGTGCGGGTATAAGCTCTTTTGATACGCTCTAAATAAGCTTTTTTGATACACTCTAAATAAGCTTGTTTAATACGTCCTATATAAGCTCTTTTGATACACCCAAACCAAACTCTTTTGATACACCCTAAATAAGCATCTTTGATTCCGCCCAAATACGCATTTAGCCCTCTGTGTCGGCATATTACGCTTTATATATGCTCTATATGTTCATACATCATTTATATATGTTGATATATCCTATACAAGCTCATTCAGTACGAAGTTCCTTCGATTTACTATATAAGCTACATAACGTCTTCCAATGAAAATCAGCAGCACGTTTTTTATATGAAAATTCTTGCAAACTATAATAGTATTTTCAATGCTAGTACCAGCTTGCATTCCAAATAAATCACTAAGCAGATGACATGAGTTTCGACAGAGGACATCGCATCGAAATACCTGCCCTTACTGAAGCATTCCAGATCCATGCTTCAAGAAGACAACTTTTGACTCCGTCCGAAGGACGAAGAAAACCTGTCTTATCAATCATCCCGTAACCTGCTAGAATTCACTTGAAAATGAATTTGAAAATTTTACATAAAAATTCATAATTAATGCATGGAATACAGCAGAAACATCACTTTTCGATTGGAGCACTGTGTCATATTCAGAGAAACATTTTGTAAATTATGAAGATGTGATTGCCTGTCATTTTTAACACTTTACAACAAAGTTGAAAAGTGTTTATGACTTTGTTCATTCTGTCTGTCTGTCTGTTTGTCTGTATGTCTGTCTGTATGTCTGTCTGTCCGTTAGCACGATAACTGCCGTAAAAATGACTTAATCAAAATGAAATTTTAGTATGTTGTTCAGACGGTCTGTAGGACGGTCTGTATGGGAATATAAATGAATAATATCACACAATTAGTTTTGGATTGAACCCGGGTTGAAAAAATGAAATACATTGAGCCCTATGGGACCTAATTTTTCTAACATTTTTTAAGCGGATTTAAAATTCACAAATTGCTTCGAAAATTTTAGGTAATAGTCAAATTGTTCCATAAAATATATAAAAAAAAAATTCAGCTAAATATATTCAGTAGTTTCTTAAATAAAAATTAAAATAATAATTACACTTCTTATATGAAACGATCACGTGACCATGATATGAAACGATCACATGACCCACTTCAAAATGAGATATGGCATCCATCTTGTTTCAAATTCGTGATTTTTTAAAGTTCTTTTTAATTCATATTGAGTGTTGTATCCATCCTAAAACTACTTTATTTCTGCTTAAATTCTGTGCATCTACATACTAAAACAACACAATGACAATATATTTGAGTTTAAATTCTCATTCAAATTTGATTATTTCTACAATTAAGCCTATTTTTCACCTATGTAAAATGTAAACAGCAAAATATGTAGAATGAGTTGTATTAGAATTACTGTATTTCTTTAACACAAAATAATTCAGTCCATGGAGTCTGCATGGCTGATATGAATGAAATATTAATTGATTTTATAAACAGAAGGACGATATTTTTCGATGAAGTTTTAAGCATAAAGTTTATGAATTGTAGCTCCATGGTCTTAATTTTTAAATAAAATAAATTATTATAGTATTGTGATGAATGAAACGGAGAAAGTTATGAATGAAATCCTGCTTTTATGGAGAGATCCAGGCGTGTTATTTTTTCTATGACGTCATTTGAATTAATTTCAGTTGTTTTCGATGAAGTTTTCAAATATAATAAATTATCGTAGTATTATGAAAGATTTAAAAATATTACCGTGGAATGTATTGCATTTTAGAGATATTTAAACCACGCAATTTATATTTCAATGCCGTCTTTTGAATGAAGTTCATTTTTTTCAATGAAGGTTTAAGTTTTCAAATATAATAAATCAATGTAGTATCGTGATAAGTTTTAAAATATTACCGAGGAATGTATTGCATTTTCGACTTTTTTAAATAAAATTGCATTGAAGTTGGAAAGTGTTTCATAATCAATGCTTTAAGCATGATTGATCTTTCTTGTTTTTTTATATCGCAATATAGGAACGGGAGGCTTTTAAACACATAAAATACTATATAGAAATCGAGGCAAAAGAAAATCATTAACATAAATGTTTTACCACTACTCTTCCATGTTAATTTTAAGAAAACATTTCATCTTGCGTGATTTTATTACATTAAAAACGAACATATTATTCTGAAAAATGTGAAAACATAATTAGACTCAATTGAACATTTTTAAAAGTATCTGTAATCATATTGAATAGTATTTTATTAATCTAGTGGGTATATTCCGAAAAATTATTCCCTCATTGTATAAATACATAAAGCGTATTTTCCATTATTTAAAAAAAAATGTATATTAATAGTAAATCTTTTAAATCGAATTAATAAATATTTACACAAAGCATTTCAAATTTAACTCATATAAAGTTCCAAACAACATTGTCAGAATTAAAATATAGAGAGATTTTAATATCTTATTGAACATTTTGTATGTTCTATTTGAAGTTTTTAAGGATTTTTAAATTTTCTGAATGCATTATGTAAGATAGTAGAAGAAATATTAATATGATCCGATATCTGTAAACTTGTTTTCACTTAAGAATTATGTATTTCTTCATAATTAATGTGCTGATGCGTAGTTGTACATTTCGTGATTTCAAAATTTTTATTTGTTTATCGTGTATTTTTATTCAAATTTTCAAATTAATACTATATCTATTTCAAAATGTTAATATTACATATGTACATAGAGAAATCAAACCACATTGTAAACTTCCTTCATATTTAAGTTACATTAGTAGCCACATTATCTTTAAAGAAACTTTAATATAATAAAATTTTATTAAAATAAAATACACTAAAAACATACTCTATAATATCAAAATATTCATTTCTATCTTTTTATCAAATAAATGTTATGACTTTATAATAGCTGAATAAAGAAATATTTTCGGTAAGTAAAGAATAAATGCAAGAAAGAAGGCAGTTTTCAAAAATGTGTACAATGAAAATTTGAGTTTTGATTACTCTGCTAAAAATTATTAAGCGAAACATTCATTCACAGTAACAATAATAACAAGTAGACAAATAATTTTTCAAATACCTCAAACAAAGCTGCTTTGTACAGCATAAAAATTTAAGTACTCTACATCCCCAAACATTTGTTTCTACTCTGACTGGTTCTTTATAGTAATCTGTTGTTTTATTTATTCTCCAATATAAAACTACAGTGACGAAATTATAAAGATTCCTTATTTAGATTACTAATTACATATTTATGTGTCTTGAGAGATGTTTATGTAAATTTAGTGGTAAATAATAAAACAAGAAAATGCATATTTTTAGTCATTGATTGTTTACAACTACATAACAAGTAAGTAAATAATTTTGATCTAGGTTTAACAAATATTTTTAGTGCACAAATAATAAAAGCAGCGACTCAAGATATATTTTTTTCATCAGCGTTATAATCTCTATCTTCGGCAGAAAAAGAATTTTAAAATATGGAAAAAAGTGTACAAAATATTACAAACACCTATACTTAATTATATAGCATACAATAACATATTTTACAATATACTCTTCCTTTTTTAATTCAAATTATTTTTCTTTGATTTGATTAAATTTTAAACAAATAGTTTATATAAAAAATAAATTATTAAAATTAAATATTATACTAATTACAAGCAATTTAAACAAATGGCTGTGATATGTTACATATAGTCCAATTTTATAAAAATATAGTAATATAAATCTGAGAATTGAAAAAATATATTCCTTTTTTTATTTACGTAGATGATTTTAAAATATTTACGAAGAAAAATTAAATTAGTACTTTTATATACTTAAAATAGCAAACCAGAAATATGCCAATAAAATAAATAATTTCTTCTGTATAATCTGTTTAAAAAATAGTTTATCTTCGATAGAATAATTAATTTAAAACAACAGAAATCTTTTATTTTGATAATGATCTTAAGCAGTTGAAGCAAATTTATTCTTCTCTAATTGCAGTCGAACTTCATGGATAGTTAAAGTAATAATGAATA
Organism: Amaurobius ferox; assembly: GCA_951213105.1. Classification (NCBI taxonomy): domain Eukaryota; kingdom Metazoa; phylum Arthropoda; class Arachnida; order Araneae; family Amaurobiidae; genus Amaurobius; species Amaurobius ferox. Next base: position 35,729,262 of record OX578141.1, on the reverse strand, counting down.
AATTTCATTTTATAGAAAATTAAACAGAATTATCCATTTCGAGATGTTTCGTCTGAATAATTCTCAAACAAACCAGATTAAATGCAATATGGAATGACAATACTCAGAAATTTCACGGATCATTATTCAAAACTATTTAGCCCTGGAATGAAAAGTTCCAATAGAAAGACTACAAATGGCATATTGAATACTTCTCTCATTCATTTCAATCAGATTAATTTTATCCGATTAATGTATTTTAGCATGACATAAATTTATCATATGTTTTTATTGTGTCATTATTGTGGGCATTAATATATTTCAAAATTAGTTTGGGAAATATTTGAGGTTTGTTTTTCGTACATGAATATGATTGAGTGCAGTTGTATTTGAATAGATAAATTTGCATAAATTCAATTTACATCGGAACAAGAAACTAACAATGATAATTTGATGACATTGTTTTCTTTTATATTATTTTCATAAAAAATGTTCAAAAGTTTTCAAACCACAATTATCTTTCTTTTAGCCTTTACGTCCATTCCAATAAATTTACTGCATTTCCATATTTTCATTTTGGAGACTATTAATGGCATACATATCACAAAATGATTTCGACTAAAAGGCCGTTTCAAAGAAAGAATTCTTCGATCATAATAATGATAAGTAATCATTTAAAACTATTTTATACTTTACAGTTAATGCTACCCTCTGAACTAGAACGTTTGATACATTCTCATCAATTTTCAAAATATAAAAATCAATGAAACATACCGTGTCCCGTTCTATTTTTATCCCGAAAGACGAAATTACACAATAATGGCGTTCTCATTTATTTGCTTTGGCACATTCCATTATCCGATATTTACAGTCCATTAGAAAAATTAAATTCTAATGCAAAGTGATGCCAGTAAGATATAAAATGAATATCAATTCCAATACTTTTGATATTAACTTGCAGCAGACACAATTCTAAATCTCCTGAATAAACCCTTCTTTTCATAACCTTTTTCCGCATTGCGGAACTTCAACTAATCTATTGATTCGAAAATGCAATCTTCTCTGTTCAGTATAACACAGTTTTATTTACATAATATATTCCAACTTTTATTTAATATAAAATCATCTTAAATAGATACTATATGTTTTCAGGAATGAAACTTTCTTTCAACATTCGTATATTTAGAAACTGAATCGAAAGATGACTTAAAAATCCTTTTTAAGTATGTCGTATATCTGCCAATCGAATAGTTAAATATTTTACTCATATACATTTATAGAAATGTATTTTTTTAACATAATTAAGAAAAAGCAAATGTAACATTAAAGACGCGCTCTGAATTACTTAAACACGAGCATTTAATTATAAAAGAACTACTAATTTAGTAGTAAACGTTTCCACTCCCTTTTTATCCTATTAGGTGTGAGTTGCAGATATATCCCTTTATATTTTCCTACGTTTCCTTTTCCCCCCATAAAAAATCCCTGTAAAAGTACAAATTTGTAGCTCAAGAAAACCCCATAGTGATAAAGTGAACCCAGAGATAGATTCTGACACAGGCTCCCCTCCCCACTCAATAAATGAATGTTACTTCCCATACAAAAGGAAATACAAGAATATGTACAAAAGGTAATATATAGGTTTGTAATAATAATTTAACAATCTAATACTTTACTAGTGTTATTCATTATAAATGAATTAATTGCCCTTAATTATGACACCATTAATTATAGTTGTTAATTGTACCTGCAAAGTAAAAAAATAAATATGTGTTTCGAAATTGCCCAAATTTTTATCTTTACAGAAATAAATATATAAGCTTTGCAATAGTTTTATACAATCATATTTTCAATGGCCTAGTGTGACAATCTCTGTTTCCTAAAACTCTACCATTTAAAAAAATCGATATATTGAAATAAATTATGAAAAAAATCCTGTCATTTTGCATTCTTGAGGCTGAACTTTCTCAGTCTTGTTCTCGAGATATTTTAATTTTCGTATTAGTTTCACAAGAAACAACGAACTTATACACTTCAATCTTATATTTTTCAAATTCAATAAAAAAATTAAATGTAGAATCATTTTTATATATGTAAACTTTAAAGCTAAATTGATTCATTCAGGAATATAAGTTACAAAATAGGGCATCAGTAATATTTTGGCTACACCAACATTTTCATTCTCCTTTTATTTATTTTATTTTATTTTAATACATTATCATAGAATCTGTCTCAAAATATAAAGTTGCACCCAGACTGGCTCGTAAGAGTACCTCATACTAATCTTGGGGGGAAAGTACCTGGCCTTAAAGAATTTCCATTATTTTTCTTCTCTCTAGAACTTGTGTGGTATATATAACCTTTGGTTATGATTTCGATTAGTTAAAGTTCTAAATTATAATTTACTTTAAATTCACAACTTCTTACTGGTTCGCTTATGTAAGCCAATCCTGAGCCAGCTAACAATGTGTGCGATCATGTAACAGAACAGGATAAAGTTTCGGTTCGGGTAAGAGAGAATGGACTTGTGTTGGTTTGGGTTTTGAGCAGGTGCATGGCATGTGCGTAGTAAGTTTGGAGTTCCGACGTTCGAGAGCTCTAAGAGGAGCGCGCTGTTTCAGCCATGTCCGTTAAAGGAACGATGATCTAGCAAGAGGTACTACTCAAGATGTATAAAAACATGATCAACAAGATCTAGTCCAGAGGAGTACCTTCTGAAGTATCCCAACGTCTGCTGGGGAATCGGGTAAGCATCTGCCGTCCGTATTCTATTATTGCGAGCTTTCCAACTTTCATTTTGATCACCAAACCCTAGGTTTATATAAGTATCAATATTCTACCACAATACGGGCCTACGCATGCAATCTAATATCTGTTTTTTTATACAGACCTCTTTCGTTTTACAGCCAACTGCTGCATGTTGTTATAAACAGTTTATACTCAGCGAACATCTAACCTGTAGCACTGTGAAGGCTACAAGGGGCTTTTCACTCAATTGTCTGTGATTGGGTTGCCAAATCAAGCACCTGATGTGAATTTTTGTGACAGAGAATTATTGTAAAAAGAATTTTTTACTCGCGCAGTATTCCTAAATTACGATTGATTGCATACCAAATATAATAGAATTACATTTGCTCAAGAATGTGAATATAAACTTATGTATATACATATAAAATAAAGAAAAATTTTAAAAGTAACATAAATAAATCGGCTCAAAATGTCAATTCAAAGATTTTTAGAATTCAAGTTAAACATATTTATTCATTACTCATAGTAATATGAAATTTGGCATATTATCTTTTGCGGTACATTTTAGTTTCAATTTGGACCTTATCGGTCTAATCCTTCCTGCATGCGTCATATGGATGTACTAGTGTTTGGGGAATGACTCGAGAACCGGAACAGCTATAGCGTCCAAATTTAGTATGTCGTTTTCTTTTATGATATATTTCATTTTTGTGATGCTTTTGGTGTTCAACCATGTTTGCATATCTGGTTTCTTGTAGATGTCTTTGAAATGCTTTCAAGTTTCATACCAGGTTTTATACGATTCACCATTCATTTTCCCATGATAGTCTCCAGCATATATTTTGAATTGTAATATTTCACAAGAAACCATCGTCGCTTCCAAAAGGTATTAAAATAAATCTGAACCCTTTTTCTGATGAGACTTTCAGTTCAGTTGACAAACCACTTAAAAAAGCTTATTTAGCAGATTGAATTATGGGAAATGTTGTAAAAATAAATATAGAATATTAAATCACAGATCAAAACTAAACTAATTAATAGAGTAAATGATCTGAGATTTGGCTTGGCTGTAAAAGTATAGATAACTTCACTAATAAATCTTATCCAAATCTGCCGATAATAATAAGGCGAAAATAAATTTATATTATTTATTTATTTAATTCAAAATATATTTTTATCATGTCGAGTATGTATTTAAAATGAAATATTCTGAAATTTTTTTCGTAAAAACAATTTCTGTCTCCTGCATAAGTTTTCACACGACGATTTCTCGCCAAGATTAAGACAAATGATTTTGCCATGTACAAGGATGAATACAAATATTTCACTTCCCATTATATATAAAAAATATTTAAATTTTACCTTAAATCTGCTATATTAAATCATTCCATTCGTTCTGTAATTGAAATATTAAAAAAATCTGGTTTAAAAATGATTTTTTATCAACTCTTTTGGCGGAAGAATAAATCTCATACCTTCTATTCCACTACAGGTTAGGTGTTCATCAAGTGTAGTTTGTGTCAAGTATAGTCTGTGTGATTTTCCTTGGCCGTAAGACAACTTTGACACAAGACGAAAGTTTGTCGTTGTGTCATTTCTAGATAACCAATTTTTACGAAGCCAGCTACATACTCCATAATCACCAATTTCATTTGAGCTAAAGGCTCATACTATACAATGGTCCCCCAAACACAGGTCATATTTAACAAACTAAGTATTTTTTTTTACAATATTGAATACTATTTTCGTACACAAAGATCAACGTCATCACAAAGGAGATAACATGTCATAGCATCTCACCATGAATTATTATATCAAAATTTTGTAGTTTCACAATATAAAAAGCAGACAATTATTAAAATAATTTATAACATCAATTAATGTCATTGCCATCCAACATTTCATTTAATATATTATTATAAAACAATAAACATTGTGTATACTTATATAAACTCAAATTAAAAATCAGCTTCGTTGATAATTTTCTGCTTTTATCCGAAATTCTGAAATCTGAAACTATATAGAATTAAGAAATAAAAATATAAACTTTCAAATTTAAATGTTTAATCTGAATTACAGAAATGTGTTTTAAAAAATAACCATGCATAAAACATACTTATAGAATTCATTTTCTTTTAAGTTGGTACTATCTCTACTATAAACTAGCCTAAAAGTTTACATCTAACATAATAAAGAGAGATGTCTGTATGTGTGTGTCTGTGCAGTCTGTAGCGGGAAATCTAAGCGTCTTATGACCATGAAATTTGGAACACAGGGATTTCAGGACCCAAATAGGTGTGCCTTAGCGTTTTTATTAACACTTTACAACAAAGTTGAAAAGTGTTTATGACTTTGTTCATTCTGTCTGTCTGTCTGTCTGTCTGTCTGTCTGTCCGTTAGCACGATAACTGCCGTAAAAATGAGTTTATCAAAATGAAATTTTAGTATGTTGTTCAGACGGTCTGTAGGACCTATGGGAATATAAATAAATAATATCACCCAATTAGTTTTTTATTGAACCCGGGTTGAAAAAATGAAATACATTGAACCCTATGGGACCTAATTTTTCAAACATTTTTTAAGTAAATTTAAAATTCACGAATTGCTTCGAAATTTTTAGGAAATATTCACATTATCCCATAGAATATATAAAAAAAAATTCAGTAAAATATGTTAAGTAGTTTTTTAATTAAAAAAATTATTTAATATAGGGAAAAAAACAAATTCAATTAAATTCTGACTTTGGGATATCTTCCAGAAAGAAAAGAGAGAGAAATTATATAATAAATATCTCTCCATTTGTTTAAACGTTTTGCATATGGGAGTGGCTTCATATTTTAAGATAAATTTTGTAGATAACAATTTTTCATTTTTTTTAAATTTTATATAACTCTTCATGATAAATTTAATTGATGGCATTTTAAATGCACTTTCCTACGTCCTAGAGAGTTAAAATTTGGTACACAGCTTAAATTTGTTGAACATTTTATTCGACAAAAATTTGATGGATCTTTAAATATAGATTATACATTTTTTTCGAAATGGCCTGAAAATAATCCCCGTTCACTTCTATAAATCATTGGTGTAATATTGTTAAAAATTCTTATGTGGACAGCACATGTCTTTCTCTGCAGACTCATATTCGTTCTCTTTATTTATTCAATGATAATTTGAGTTTATCTGCACAACATAAGTATTTTAAATGACATTGAATTTACACGTTAAACTTAAATTTGGTTCTCATTTGATAGCTGGACTTATTGTCAAAGGTGGCGTAGCGAAAAAACTAGAATATCTCAAGAACGGCTAGTCCTAGAGTAATGGGGTTAGTCTTATTCTTTTTGTTGTCAAAAATCACATATAAAATAGGAATTTAATTGATATAATTGAGCACACGTAGTCTTTTATTTTTATATATAACGATTTTTGCTGGCCATTTCGCAAAAATAGCCCGTTCCTTTTTCCCGAATCGTACTAGAATAACCTACAAGTGATTTATATACCAAATTTTGTTAAATTTGGTATATAAATCACTTGTAGGTTATTGAAATATTATACACCAAATTTTGTTAAATTTGTTCCATTAGTTTTTAGCTAGAGTGGCTAAAGACAATTTCTGCCGGCCATTTCGCAAAGAAGGCAGATTCTTTTATTACGAATCGTACTATACTTTAATGAACATCAGGGTTTCTCACAAAAAACATACCTACCAAATTTTATGAAATTCGGTCCATTAGTTTTTCAGTTAGAGTGGATGCAATATCCTCACAGACAAGCAGAAACACACACAGATACACCCTTACACACACAGACGTCTTCCTAAAAGTAGTTTTTTCGTGTTCTAGAAGTCCCAAAACGTGTAGATCCTTTGAAAATTCGAGTTCCGATCTTCGGCACGATTCCAATACTTTGAGTACATACACATACACATATATATTATCTGTGTATTATCTGTGTATCTAAATTCCGTGCCTATGCAATTGCAATAGTTGTGATTTTAAATGATCCCTAAACTTTTATTATTTCTTCAAGGAAGCCTAATTTTAACATATGCAGAATGCAAATATCTCAAGCGATTGTAAGATGAATTACATAAGAATTGCTGAATTTTTTTCACACAAAATTATTTAGCTCTGGAGTCTGGAATACAAGTTATATGAATGAAATATTCATTGATTTTGCATAAAGAATCAGATGATTTATATTTCGATACAGTTTTAAATATTTATGTATAATAAATTACTGTAGTACTGTGATAATGTAAAAGATATTACCACTGAATGAATGACATTTTAGAAATTTTTAAATGAAATTACATTTCAGTTGGAAAGTGTTTCATAATCAATGCTTATGCATGATTGATCTTTCTTGTTTTTTTATATTTCGAATCAATTTTAAATTAGTTTACGTTTAATTCTAATTTAAAACGATTTTGGGCGATATTCACATATATCCGTTCCTTGGCGACCAAAAATATTATCACAGAGATTCCATTCTTGCACCATCGAAAAAATCAAAAAATGATCTTTTAAACAAACTGTGAACGGAATTCATATGATTAATAGACGGGTTTTCGTGGAATTAAACATAATATATACTTTTCATGCGTTTTAAACCTCTCCTATTTTTGTACTACGACTTAAAAAATTTGACGTACCATCCAACTTTTATCATTTAGCAGAAGCTCCAAAATATATCACAGACTACTTAAGGACAAAAAATCATAAACCATTCGTTGATTATTTATGAATTTTTAACCGAGCTATGCCTTATAATTTTTAATGAAATGAACGTTTCGCCATTACAGAGCGGAACCCTTTCCGAAGTTGTTCTACCTACTGAAGCCACTCCCACGTGTCCGTTATCATCACATACTTTTTTCAGCAAGCATTGAAGTATTTATATAGTCATTATCAAATTACGCTCTACAATTGGCTTGTTGAGATAGGAAAATTTTGAGTATAGGCACCATTTTTGTTCAAAACAGGTATTTCAGAAATGGATTGTATAATTTCCATCCTCATTTGTATTACATACACAGCAATACTTAGGACCCGTGTGAGGCCGGGTAATTCGTTCCAGTGAAAAATAAAGATAGTCTATACGTATATTCTATATCTTTATATAGACGATTTATTTCATCAAAAATAGCATTTCTTTTACAATGTTTTTTTAACTGAATTAGACGTATAGATTCTTTTAGTCAGATGAAAATTCAAATCAACACAAATTCAAGCTTGCACAAGAACTTTGGAAAACTAAATTCAGCAGGCATATCCCGAGAGAAAGCCCAAGAATATTCTCACATATAATCCTCTTTTCTAAATGTTTCAATGAATCTCTATGAAGTGAATACTCTCATAAAGAAATTAAAAAATTAATTTGTGTTCCTATACACTTTTCCATAAGAACTATTTTCAGTAATATTTAACACCTGACATCATCGTAGACAATGATGAGAGAGTTGTGCAGTATCTAGTCAAGCATTGTCTTGTTGGTAAATGGAACCTGCGCAGCTTGACAGCATAGGCAGAACGATTGACTGGAGAATATCGTCGACGTTCAAGCAAGCATCAGATAAGCTTACAGCTCAACTAGTGGGGATCTGCTGTTCCACGAGTTGGCTCCTCAAACTGTCACACCACGTGTGATGGCCGTGTGCTGTTGACAACAAAAGCTGGATCGGGACTCTAGCCAGTCTTCCTCCACACACGTAGGCGGCGATCATCAGCATTGAGAGAGTAGCGGGATTCTTCGTTGAAGACATGTCTCCACTAGAACACTATTCAGGCTGACCTAACTCGCGACCAATCAAGACAGGTCTACCAATTCTAAAGGGTCCATAGCAGGCGCCTTAATGGACGTTGACGCAAAATCACACATTCTGCCAGTCGTCTCCAAACAGTACCCTTTGATATAGGATGCATGGAGAATGGAATATGCCTTCTAATGGCTTATAGCGATGCCATTGATGTGGACGTGGCTCCTCCCCTGGCTGCACGATCCTTTCTAGAAGTTGTCTGTCTGGGGCATTTTGAACCTCTAAGGCGGTTACATGTGCCTTCTCTGATCCACTGTTGCCAAAACCGAGCAACTATCATATCGTTCCGACCGTTATGGGGATTGATATGTCTGTTGGATCAACCACTTTACCTTAGGCATGTGATGCGACCTCTCTCTAAATCCGATAATTGTTGGTAGCGCCGTCGAGTGTGTCTAAAGGCACCTCTGTATACAACTTGCAAAGCAGAAAATCCAGTTCCAATTGCCCGTGAGTGAAGACATCGGCCAATTTAAATGCTGTCTTTCTTATGCGCGCTGCATGGGCCCTATAACATCATTGGTACTGACAGTTTGATCATTTGAATAGCAACGACATTTGCATGACTAGTTTCGCGGATTTAGCTCAATTCTTTATGAGTGCATAAATTTTTATAACCGAGTGTGTGTGTATTATATGTATATATACAGGGTGTCGCCAACACATTGACCTCGGCTTTTATTCCTTAAATATTGATCTTAGACATATATAATAAATTACAAAGTTGCATAAAAAAAGGTGCAGAATTTTATGAAATCGATAAAAATTTTCAGGGGATTAAATTTGAAGAAATACAAAATTTAAATTTTTATACGGCCCCCGTACAAAAACATTTCCAATGAGTAAAATGTGCCCCATACATTAATAAGGTGATGTACAAAATTTCAGCATTTTATCATAAAATGTTCCAAAGATATATTTAAACAAAGTTGGTTGGGAATTAATCACAAATTAAAATGTAAATATTTACAGCAAGAGTGCAAATGACGTAACGCAGAAATGCATCATAGGCAAATAATATCTGATTCTTATCTTTAATGGATCTTTGGCATGGATGGAAAACATTTTGAACAAGCTTTGTAATCTTTGTATAAAGTTATTATTTCTACACAGTGTAGATACTTTTGTACCAATAAATAGCAAAATTATTATTTATTTATGTAATCATTGTTTTCTTTCGTAATTTGTGTATGATCCCTGAAACGCGATCTACCGACATAATTTTTCCCCTCTGCGAACTCGTGTCGAGGCATCGAAAAGTGGTTTAAATCAGCATTTTTGTCTTTTCATATCTCTGGGACTTTTTATGATAAAATGCTGAAATTTTGTACATCCACTTATTAGTGTATGCGGTAAATTTTCCTCATTGGAACGGTTTGTGTACGGGGACCGCATAAAAATTTAAATTTTGTACTTCTTAAAATATAATTCCCTTAAAAATTTTAATCGATTTCATAAAATTCTCTACCTTTTTGAAGGCAACTTTGTAATTTATTATATATGTCTAAGATCAATATTTAAAGAATAAAAGCCCAGGTCAATGTTTTTGCGACATCCTGTATATATATATATATATATATATATATATATATATATATATATATATATATATATATATATATATAATTTCCAATTTTTGTTATTTTGATCATTTTTATGTTGTCTGGGATTCGGCCATTTTTTCCCCACGGGCATGATCAATTGTTGTTTCGGGCGTGCGGAGTCTCTGGGAGCGTTTTCATGAAGTCAAAGCTGGCTTCTAACCAGGAAATAGGGGTCGCAATCCCCCTTGACCTTTCTGCAACCCTGTAAACACAATCATTCCACCTATATATTTTCTTTTTTCATTTTAAATCTTTAATATATATATATATATATATATATATATATTTTAAAATAATAAAAAATACGAAAGTGCAGAAGTGCAAATCAGTAAGCACAGTATCAAACCGCGAACAATATAATAACGTGTATTTAATAACAGAAAGTAAAAAGTAAGGAGGAAGGACTGGAAAAGTAGAGCACGGAATGGCCGGGACAAGGGAAATAAATCAATGAATAGTATATCTGCCAGAAACGTCCTCAGCGGCACATTCTAGACAAATATACTAAAATCCGCTGTTTCTATGATTGCATGAAAACACGTGGTTAAAATTTTAGGCAATCTGTGCCCATTAACAGAATAAACGAGATTAACAGAAAAAAGACCAAAGAGGACAAAATTCAACATAAAAACATAAAATACCACATAATCAAGAAAAATATATATATATATATATATATTTATATTCCAATTTAATTTTTATAATTTTTTTTATATTTTATATATATATATATATATATATATATATATATATATATATATATATATATATATATATATATATATATATATATATATATATATATATATATATATATATATATATATATATATATATATGAATTTTATATATATATATATATAAAGAGAGAGAGAGAGAGAGTATTTTAAAACTAATGCAATAAACTTTCAGGGGTGATAGAACACCTCGAAACAAACACTTTTCATCATAGAGTGCATGATGCATGGTCGCAAACGAAGCGGTTACGCGCTAGAGGAATCTTTCATGTGCTAAAGGGCTCTTTCAATCACACGTATAAAAGCGGTGGTTTTCGCATGTATAAGGTCATTAGCGACTTGGAATGTATGGGTATACCAATGTGGAGAAGGCGAACATACTTTTTGTCTAAGGTCTCGCTAAATGTAATGGCAGGAGAGAGCAAAGGCTTTCCCAAGGGCGCTTCCCTAACAGGCGTGTTCCCAATCACGGAATATTTTCTTGCTTGCACCTCCAACTCCTTGAAAGGAGATCCTTCAGTTCTATCATACATTTGTTTTCTCTTAAATAAAGCTCTGTTTCGATGTTTCATGCCAGTCCTATTTTTGCGTTGCGCAAGACTGCGAGTGTGTGGAGAAATGGAAAGCGCGCTCTAGCGCGTAACTGCTTCACTTGCGACCATGCATTCTATGGTGAAAAGGGTTTGTTTCGGTTTGTTCTATCATCCCTTAAAAGTTTGTTACATTAGTTTTGAAACACCATGTGTATGTATATATATATATATATATATATATATATATACATATATATATATATATGAAAATTAATAAAATCATGGGTATTTGGTATTTACGGTTAAGATAAAACAAACTAACATTTATGCCATTTTCTTAAAATTAAATCGAATTAATGAATATTTTAATCATATTTTCCATGATTTGCTCATTACTAGATCAAAGTATTTAAAATTAAAACTTAATCAATTTCAAAATAATAATAGTTCTTCTAATTCTTATTGTGTAATTTCTTTTAAACATCCAATTTAAAATTCTATAAATTTTAGGAATTTATTTAATCAGTTTAAACATTTATTGCCTATTAAGGATTTGAATGTTTCTGAAACTTTTAAACACCACAAGCCTATTGAAAGAGCTATTTTTAATTAAAATGAAATTTCACAATCTCTTTCAATAGATAAAGATTCCATGTCAAATGTAGATAATGAATGTATTTGCAAAATTAACAATGATGATAAATTTTTAAATCCACACATGGGCATATAGTTACAGGAGACATAGCGATAGTTAAAGACGATTCTTTAAGAACCATAATGTCTTTTGGTGCAAAATTCAGGTTACCATCTTGTAATAACTCTAATAAAGTTTTAAAGTCGATAAATCTTGACCTAAATAAATATATTTATAAATTAGCTTCTAAATACGCTGAGCCTTTAGAGGCATTTAATATGTCGAAATTTATTTTATTTAAATTTATTATAATACCATATTTAGTATTAAATTATCTAGATCTATATATAATATTGATAATATTAAACACTCTATTAATGATTTACAACGATCTGTTGTTATTACTTATGTTGATAAAACCTCTAATAATTATGCTATTATTTGTAAAAAATTCTATATACAATTTCTGTTAGATTATTTAAAAAATAATAGTCTATTTAAACTGGATTCACACTCCATAAATAGTATCAAACTGAAAATTATCAATAAGCATAGTGATTTAAATATTAATTATAAATTTTTGAAATTTCCATATATTGTGCTTATTACTAAATTTCATAAAAATCCTATTAAATTTAGAACAGTAACTAGTGGTCATAATACTTATTCTACTACTGCGAGTAAATTACTACTAAATTATTTAAATGTAATAAATGATAGTTTACGTCAGTCTAACAATAATTACCTTATTCTAAATAATACTAAAGACTTAAAGAATAAATTAACATCACTGAGAAAACTAATAGGATTTCAAACTTTTGATTTTAAAGATCTTTTTAATAATATTAAGATCTCTGATTTTTATGATGTAATTTTAGCTCTATATAAATCTTATATTACTAATCAATCTGCTCTTATTTACCAATTTTCCTAAACTCCTCCACTTTGTTCTTTTCAATAATTATATATTTCAAGGTAATAAATTATACTTACAAGTCTCAGGAGTTCCACAAGGTGTCTGTAGTAGCACTATGTTAGCTAATTTATACCTTTATCATTACGAAAAATCTTTTACTTCAACAGATTATAAAATTTACAGATATGTTGATGATCTGATTTAGTTAGTATTTACTGATAACTGTGTCATAGATATATATTTTTATCCAGATAATTTGGAATTAATTTCTAATGAAGCCACTATTAGTAATAATATTATTTATTTAGATTTAAATCTAATTATTGAACCTACTACTAGAATAGTTACTAATTTAAATGATAAAAAATATTATTTTAAATTTAACATTAACAAAATATTACCATTTAATTCCTGCAACTCGATTTAATTGTTCAGAAATATTATACTTAATCAACTTTTTTGAATGTATATATTATGAGATAAACAATTTCATGCTTTACACATTAATAACCTAAGAACTACCAGTAAATTATATAAATATCCAGCATATTTAGTAAATGGTATAGTTAAAAAGTTTGGATTAGCTTAATATTCTTAAAATTCTCTCCTTAGTATCTTATATTAGCCAAACATCTACATTCTCTTGAATAAGCATTACAATGTATTTACATCCTCTTATACTCTATGTTTTCTATTATATTAGATGTCCCTTTATTTTGAAGCGTTTACTGTAGAATATATCACATTTTATTGCGTTTTCGGAATACTGTTATTTATTTCTCACGAATGGCAACAGTAGATCTCTACTTTTATCTTTTGAGAATGGCAACAGTGATCTCGTCATTTAATGCTCGAATGGATAGGACATTTGCAGTGTATTTCAGGTATTTTTGTTTCCTATATAATTTTTCAGTCTTTATGCTTGTCGTCCTTATAGCAAGAGTTTATAGATAAAATCTATATCTTCAGAAACAGGCATATTTTGTGTTCATTTTGATTAAATATTTGGACTTGAAAAACAATTTTTTCGAAATGACCAATTTTTAGGCCTAGTGTTTTTCCACGTGTATAGCTTTAATGCTTAGTTATTTCTTGTTTTTTTTATTTTCGAATCCACACCATTGATATTTGTTGATTATCTTTAGCTTGATGATTGGAAATATGCATTTAATTTTCCTTGTGATAGTTGAGTCTCTATTTAATACTTCGTTTTAATTTGTAGCCATATTTTAAGTTAGGGTTTTTTGAGTTACAACTTCTCTCTATTCTATCATTGACTATTCTATCATTGACAATTCTACTAAATTGACTTGCAAAAATCTTATCTTGCAAAAATCTTATCTCTTTATTATCTTACCGAAAAGATACATTATGACAAATTGGTTAAATTATAACAAATAGCATATGATCAATAAGAATATACCAAAACAATAAGCCATCCCAAAATAAAACAAATGTGGTCTAGACCCAGGTTGGATGTTAATTCAGAATAGACTCGTTTTCAAGATTGAGCAATTATTCTATTTTAACCACAACTAATGTTTGTTTCTGAATATAGGAACTAGTTACTGTGAACTTCATATGCTCAATCTCCATGCAGAAACAAATGAATGCAATTGAAAAATAATTAAGTAACCAAATAATTACTAGAACCATGTAGAAGAAGTCCAGAGAACATGTGCCTGCACTACAGAGGAGGTTAGTGAGAAAGAGTTGAGTTATACCCAAGAGGAAAGGAGAAAAGATACAGATTAGAACATGGACAATAGACGAGAAACAAAGAGTTGAAGGGATTTCCAATAAAACTCAATCCATAGGGAAAGTGAAAGTGATAGACAGCAGTAATTAAGATAGGGTAAATAGAATGCACAGGAATAAAATACTAAACAACCTTTAATAAATTGTAAGCATACACATTGTAGACATTGTAATTGCTACAAACTGGCTAAAGTTACATATATTTAAAGAAAAGAAGATTCAAAATATTAAAGATATATAAATCGTATTTTCTATATTTTTATTTTACATTTTTTATCGTTATTTTATTATTTTACATTTTAATACAAACATAATTAATAACAATTTGAGTTTTTTTTTTAAATAATTATTAGCAGCTATAATTGGGAATTTTTTTATGGAGTATATTGAGTGGTAAGTGATACACTGGGTTAATAATATTAATGACTAATTTGGCAGGATGTGCATTATTAGTTACAGTATTTAATAATTCTATAAACTGAACTAATTAATAGTGATCATTCCAAATTTTAATCTTTCTAAGATCCTGGTTTAATACAATATTTCGGAAGAAGGGTATATGCAAACAAGATTTAAAAGGCTGAATTAAAAATGAAATTTATTCTTTTACCATATAAGTTTATAGCCAGGTTATTGTTCTGTATATCTAAATTTAAATCTAAAAAGTTAGCAGCATTAAAATTATTATCACTAACAGTTAATTGTAGATTATTAGGATAAAAGTTAAATCGTATTAGATTAGTATTACGGGATACACATAAAATGTCATCTAAAAGCTATACATGAACATAATCATGCAAACCGTGATTATAGTTTTTTCATAGAAGTATGAATACGTAAAGATTAGCCACTAATGATGTGACACATCCCCCCTGTGGGATATCAAACAACTGCTTAAAAAAATAATTACTATGCTGAATATAATTTTCATAGTGTGATATTAAGTAATTTTTAAAGGCGTATGATGAATACTTAGGGGTAATATTATATTGTTCAAATTTTTCTAAAATACTTTTAAAGAGATAATCATTATTATTAAACAAGTCTGTAAAATCATAGATTTATATGTTATAGATAATATTAAAAAAAAATTTAATTTTTTAACTAATCTGTTCTTTACAATATGACTATTATTTGAAATGTCAGCTATGAGGGAAAATTTATTTAAAATTTTTAGTTAAAATTTACCAACAATAGTAAGATAAGAATTATGTCCGAATAATTATTAGAAAAGCTACAAGGGGGGTATTTATGAAACTTAGGTACTAAGACTATATAAAGTTATAACAACTACTTTTGCTTGCATTTGCTTATATTTAGCTGAAATTCTATTTGATAAAATTT
Source organism: Amaurobius ferox (assembly GCA_951213105.1). Classification (NCBI taxonomy): domain Eukaryota; kingdom Metazoa; phylum Arthropoda; class Arachnida; order Araneae; family Amaurobiidae; genus Amaurobius; species Amaurobius ferox. The sequence goes on along the minus strand of OX578141.1, from coordinate 35,713,188 downwards.
TAAAATTAGTATTGTGTAAATTGTAAATAGAATTATTAAAAATATGTGATTTAAGAGTACTTACATAATAACATTTACAAATGATACAGTAGTTTCTACTAGCTTTATCTACACGCCCAATTCATTGAAATTAGAAAACACGTATATTTAATATTTTATTTTCAAATAGATACTTAGAAACCTATTATACGTTTATAATAACCCAGTTTTCAAATTACCCTTTAAGATCACGGAAACAATTCAAATTTAAATAATCTGCTGAAATCATACAAATTATTATTTCTCTAGATACAAAAAGTTCAAATATATATTTCAAAAGTATAGGCCAATGAAATACTGGGTCAATTTTATTTTTCATGACAAATAACATCTTTTTTATGTTATTAATAAAACAAAATGAAAGCGTATCTCTATAGCAATTATTTATTTGAAAAGTCAATATAACAATATAAACTTTCATTTAATATACTAAAGAACTTCGTAAAGTATTTGTTGGCAAACAACTTTCATATTAAGTTTATGCTCTTTTAAATTTTAAAGTGTTCTATCATACTCAATGTTGCATGCGTAAAATGTTTTACATCCTTTAATCTAAGTACCGTGTCCTGTAAGAAGATTGTACGCCAGTCAACAGTGACATATAGATTGACTCATTATAACACGGTAAGTTTCTTAAAATTGTCAATTATACAATGCAATTTTTATTGGCAGTAAAAATCCATTTTGGATACAAAGTATGATATGCTACATTAGTGAAAAGAACATACAGATGCAAAGCATTCATAAAATATTTTTAATGGCATTTATTGAAATAAAAAGTGCTTGTTGATTTTCTACAGATTTAACGACAGCCAAGAATTTCCAAACTTTGATGTCTTGTCCTATTATTACCGTAACGTGCTATGTCCATCAACAATAATTCCACTTTGTAAACAACGTATTTTCTCTTACCTCTAATAGACAGGCGATAATAATAAATAGGCGAATCACCACCTAAGTAAAGACAATAGGGAATTGATATTCCATTGTCTGAACAAAGCACAGAAAATGTTTTTCCTCTTCACATTTGCCATATCTTTTAGCACAATCACCAGAACGAACGTGTGCTCTATCACCCAGAGAATCCGAAAAATTGTAATCCTCTCTTTCCTCCTGTTTTCTTTGAGATATATGTTTTCCTCAAATTACCCGCGTGGCTGTTTCTAAGATCCATTTCTTAGCCATACGTGCCCCACTGATAGCACGGAGGAATGAAAACGGGGTCATTTCTACAGTTGTTTCTATCCTGGAAATATGTCACGTTCTGTATTGCGGGTTACCCTTTTCAGATCCATTAAGCTTAACCTTTCCAGTTCCGGTCAAGGTAT